>CM050435.1:21517654-21885154 GCA_027564155.1 Gymnocypris eckloni scoliostomus
TTTCCACGATTTACAAGAGCTACATCGGACAAACGAACCGAAAGCAGAACGAATCAGTGCTACTCGTTTAGGCTACACGGCGCAGACCGTTTATCTGCTCGGGCCGGAGCCGCGGGCTGCTCTTGATCGCGCGACACCGTTATACACAGCACTTGGAGATACGGTGAAGAAAGTAGTCGAATTTGCAGCAGAATCAATAACATCTCTGTCAAATCATGTGAGAAGTATTCAAATTCAGCGCAGAATTCTGTTAAAGCTACAGATATCAGAACAAACACCACTGATGTGGAAACCAGGAAAACATTGTTAAATAACCACAAATCTCCACCATTCACCATGAATTTAACATAACTACAGGAACAACTTGTGGCAGAAATGGTCTTAATGCTTCTGAGAGTTTTTCACACAACTTTTGCCAGCACTTCAAAACTTTAAGTATTACCAAATTTGAATTTTGTTTATGTGACAAGATTATTTGTTCATCCTTCATATGTTGCCTCCATTTATAAAACTAAAAGTTTCATAATGTAGGAAAGCAAATACTTATTTAAAAATAAAAATGACATTAATTTACCACTATATGGCTGCAGAGCTTATAGGCGTATTAGCTTGTAGCATTTCCACACCCTATATATATATATTATTATTAATTTTTTTATCAAAGTATGTAAATTTTATCTGCATCTCAACTACCGAGACAGCACAAGTACATCTGCAAGACGTCTGCTATAGATCTGGGAAACTTCTGCCTTGTAATCCGATAAACGTCTCAGAAGCAGTTTTACATGCATTCTAATAAATGTCTATTTGATATCTTACAAGAAACGTCTTAGAGACGTATTGCAAATGAGCAAACACCCTAAAAAATACGTCTTGCATTTGTAAATGCAGACCTCAAATAGACATCTCCAAGATGTACATGTGCGTTTAGGGCAGCGGTTCTCAATTCCTCTCAAAGAACCATACAAAATGTGCAGAGCGAGGGGTGCGAGGACTGGAATTGAGAACCGCTGGATTAGGGCGAGTGCTTTACTGTCAGGTGCTGGTGCCACCTTCTGTAGAACTTAATCCCACTGGTGTCCTCAAATGTTAGTCTGGAGCCCTACGATGGCTCTCGAAGTCAGAAAAGTTATAACAATGTTGTCCATGGTATATTTTCACTGCAAAACAATAAGAAATGCTGCAAATATCACTGCAAATTTTGAGAAAAGCCGCAGCAAAATCAGTCATTTTAGGCTGCTAAAATCAGAAAAAAGTCCCACAAAACCCTGGAGGGACTGTATATAATAGGCCTACTAATTAAAACAATGATAAATAATAACTAGAAAACTGAATAGCAATAAAAAAAGAGCCGAGTGAAGGAGAATGAGCTGCAAACTCTCACTGATGTGACAAATTGTAAGAGAGAAAAGATTTACAAAATGTAACAGTGCACATTCTGGAGCGTTTTATTGAAACCTGACGAATGTCTTTCATAAACACTGTCCTGCTACTTCTGCATAATCAGCACAAAGATCAAAGTAACCCAAACACACTGCATTTGCTCAGGGAAAACAAACAAGGGAGTTTATTATAAACTGATTTGCATTGCCAGAGAACTGTGCTGAATCTAGAGAGACTTTGGATTTGCCTAGAAATTCCAAGCTAATGATTGAGTTAATGAGCTCATTTCAGATGCGGCATAGAGATGAATCACGACACGACGAGTCTGTGAAAGGTCCCAAGCAGGCTGTAATTAAGAAAGAGAAATGAATCTAATGAAGTCCAAAAACGTTACTTCAAATGTTACTTCACACAGACACATGTCAATTTTTTGTCTAAACAGCAAACCATTTCAATTTCAAAAACAATTAGAGACGAGACGAGACGAGACGAGACGAGACGAGACACGAGACTGGGTTCACGAGAACGAGACAAGATTTTTTTTATGACATATTTGTATGATAGCACTAACTGTAAATTGACAGTAATGAGGTAATTAAAATAGACTTTTTATTCAATTAGCCTGTTCACATTTTTTTGCACATTATATATGCCTACAGATGCTCATATCGCCCAGCCTATATATATATATATATATATATATATATATATGATTACAGTTTTAAATAAATAAGCTTTGAAATTTGATTCTGAATATCAGTTTCAGTGTGACAGTGTTTTTTAGTTTTTTGCTCATTAAGGAAAGACACTCATTTGTGTGTGTCAATCACACAGCTAATTATGCTGGTGATGAATGCAGCACAATATCAAGTGGCACATCGCAGCCTCGATGACGCCGTCTCGGGTTCATTAAGTTCAGCATGGCTGCATGCCATCATGTACGTAAGCAGAGGATACATTTCCAAAACGCCAGCTTGCATCACCCAGTTGTGGCAGTGTGCTGTCGCCTACATCATTACTATAGCAACCAATGCATCCCAGAAGACAACTATAGCCTGATCGCACAGCGAGCCGATCGGATCGCATGTGAGTGACAGCTGCTGTGAATTCAGGATTTGAAACCAATGGACAGAATGGAATAATCCTACGCTTCAAGACAAAACGTAAGATAAAAGCCTTCAGGATGAGGTCTTTGCTGCCACCTTGTGTTAACAACTGACACTGACCCTACAGACAAATCTTAAACTGATATATAAAACCTTTTGCTTTAGAGTATTGCATACAAATATTCTTCAAAACAGCATAAAGATATGGATTAAACACTTGTATATGGTGTTTGCTGTAACAAAACACAGGAATGCAAAAATATATGGCTGCAGTTCCCTTCGTGACCAACAGAGAACAGACTGGCATCACAAATCAAGATTTGTCCTCCAACTCAATTGCTTTATGAAAAGGTTACACATACCCGATGCAATTCTGCCCCAGACAGCACAACCCGTGCATGTGACAGCATGAAAAATATCTAGCCTGTGGTTCATTTTTACAGCACAAGCTGCACTGCAAAATCATCACTTTTACTACAGTGGTTTAACTTCTTAGATATTAACACAGTCCCTTTAAAGATTTCCATCAACATATTATTCAGATAAAATAGATTTGTATCAGTTTTTTCTAGATGCTTGTGCATGCAAAACAAACAGTGTTGCTATGCAGTTGCTAGGGTTTTTTCTCAAAAAGTCAACAAGGCTCTTGCTGAAGTCCTCATTTGTAAGTCACTTTGGTTAAAAGCATCTGCTAAATGAATAAATTTGAATGTAAATGTAAGTCTCTATGATATTCTGGCCTGAGTCTGTGGATCGTTTATCTACCGCCGGTTCCCATCATGCATAAAAGTGCTTTTGTAGGGGTTTGTTCAAATCATTAACCTGAAGTATGAGCAACAGTGATGTGCAAAATTCAGATTTTGTTCACAGACGAGGGGTGACGACTGCTCTGTGAGCTTGCATTAATATCTATTGTATTTCTCGAATATGGAAAAATACATTTTAATGAACGTACGGAAAAGTAAATCAATAAAGCTGACGTTAGTGAACGTGGCTGCAGTCTGTTTCTGTAAAGTGCTATTGATGTGCATGACTCACGTCCCAGATTCTCGAAATTGCTTTGCCCGTGGAAGCACTGGCTCTTTTATTTGAGAGCGGACTGATTGAATCTCACAAGGCATAAAAGCGTCGCCAGATTATTCATAATTACTAGGGACAAATCTGGAAGAATCTTTTGTAGTCGCCATCGACACATAACGGCGTATTCACTGCGAGCGCATCTGGGTACAGTGCGTCAACGCATTTGCATTTAAAACAAATCACCGAATGACAGAAAAGGAGGGCCGTGGCGGTACTTTAAATGCTTTTTAAGCGATCCTATAAATTAAAGTCGAATATCAGTACTGGATGCTGTTTAACAAATATAGAAATAAATACACAGGCATGAATTATTGATTGGAATTAAAATGATATATTTATTCCTAAATTGATCTACTATTCTCTCTCATCCAGATTTTTGCGTCTCAAACCAATTTCTTGTTCTCATCGTGATTATTTCGTTTTCTAGATTTGACTCAGCAGAGGAAAAAATAATCATCGATCAAAAGTTTCACACTGTTCAAAAGATTGAGGTCAGTATATCATATAACAAAAATACGGTAATATTGTGAAAGATTTTACAATTTAATATAGCTGTTTTCTATTAGAATACATTTCTAACACTACATTTTTGAATGGTAGTGTATGTTCACCATAAAAGCAATTCTAATGTCCTCCATGACCATTTATGAAGTTGTGTGAGAAACATGAAAGCAGCATATTAAATATTTAACTGCAGAATGCAATTTCCAATTACAATCCGGTTTCTGAGCCATGTAATAAGCCTGTTTATTTTGCTTTTCTAACTGGTATGCACATTTGAAAAAATATGTTGGAATTTATTAAACTCTTAGCATTTTAGATGCTATCCATGATCCATCATTGGTTAACAACTCACCAAACTTACACTTAAAACACCCTTAACTTGAAGTAACTGGTGTGAATAATAGCACTTAATGTCATGTTATGTACAGCAGACTTTAACTGCATAAAAAAGGAGTTATTTTAGCCTTTTTAACCATATGATCCTTGTCAAAACCACAGTTCATAATTATACTCTATTCTAAAGACTCACCATAGGGTGAAACTGCACATGAACTGATTCTGATCGCAATCAGCCGTGAGACACAGCAAGCGGCCTTATTAACACCCGTGTCCTATCCAGAGTGAGAACGTCTACCTTTCCTGAGCACTGGTCTGCACGGGCACAGTCACCACGGATACATCGGCAGGTCTTACCTTCAGCCTCATTAAGAGTCTGCATGTGCTCAGTGAAGGAAAAGCGCATTTCTTCACTTCCATTTTGAAGCGCGTCTACACTGTTGCAATTTTAGCAATGTCAGCATATGATGAGAACATGGGGCTCATTAAACACTGCAGAAGTTACAGTCGACACGTTAGCTACTTTCATCATCATAACGTTCCTGACAACGTATCCCAAAAATGAAAATTTGCTGAAAATGTACTCACCCTCAGGCAGTCCAAGGATGCAGTCTAAAACGTTTAAGATGCAGTGAATGGGTGCCGTCAGAATGAGAGTCCAAATAATTGATACAAACATCACAATGATCCACAAGTAATCCACACCCCTCTACTCCATCAGTAAATATCCTGTGAAGCTAAAAACTGCGTTTCTCAAAAAGTCATTTTAAAATTAAACCATCACTTCTGGCCAAACTACAAGTCCAAAACCAATAATAATGTCTCCTCCAGTGAAAAGTCTGTCTCCTGTTGTACGCTCATATCAAAATCTATCCACATATTTGTTTACAACTGTTTTCACTTATGAATGATGCTTGATATGTGCATATTTCTCTCCTGATTCAGACAAGGGGACTTTTTCACTGCAGAAAGCAATATTATGGACAGAGGCCTCGTATTTTTAGCCGTAAGCAATGGTTTGAAGTTAAAACATCTTATTTCTTTATTTGCTGATAACAAACACACTCATTTTGCTTCACAGGACAGGAATGGTGTGGATTACTTGGATCATTGTGATGTTTTTATCTGCTGTGGACTCCAGCCATCATGTTACATACTCACTATCTGAACAGCACTACACAGACAATGTAACAACTAGGAAACCAAAGCTATGTTCAGAAAGGTATAATATCATGCTACAGCTTCTATTTTGCAGTATGCATACAATATGAAAAAACCAAAGCCACTCTGTAGGGTTGTCAAATTGGCTGAAAAACTATTCAATTTTTTTACCACAAAATATTATCAAAATTCGAATTATATTCAAATTTAAAAGGCATAAATTCAGTTAGGGAAAAAAAGCTTTTGTCTTCTCTCCTGAGGCCACAAGAGGGCGCATAGAGCGAAATATTACCAAAATGCATTTTTCTTCAAAGTAGGGCTGGGCAATATGAGCAAAAATTCATATCTCTGTATTTTTGTCCTGATTTGTGGTATACATATCTCTGCATTTTGTATTTGGATTAAACAAATCAATAAAGTGAATGTAACCAAGTCTGTGGAGTTTAGCAGAAAATCACAAATCAAAAGCTCATGCACGTCTGACAACAAAATGTAAATATGTCCATGGCTTTCTAACATTTACAGATGGAGAATATACCTGTGAAATGTAAGTTATGCATTTAGGAAAAGAGCACATATCTCAAACAGCGCGTCTCTGTCAGGGCACACGCAGCCTTTCTGTCAGAGCAGCTTTAATCTCAGATGTATTATTGCTGATACACGTAATTTATTAACATTTAATCATATGATCGCAAGGTTCATGTTTACGCTGTTAATATGCATGTTCGCTAGCCAGCTAGTTTCTTAATCCAGTAATTACATGTTTTTTTAAAGTTGAACTTGCATTAATTTGACGTGTCTTTGGGCTCTCTTGTGTGAGACGCGAATGCAACGATGATAGATGTTCCTCTAGAAAATGCAATAAATGTGCGTTCTGTGTGATCGTTCGAGTGGGTTCAACTGGACAGGCTAAAAAAAAAGCATTAAAATGCAACGACACCTCGTCATCGCATCTCGTGTGCCAAGCTGCCCGACGGACACCTAAAATTCAACTGCAGCGTTTTGCATTCGAATGTGGATTTTTATTTTAAATTCGACGAATATTCGAAATTCGATTTTTTTTTTACAGCCCTAAGACGCTGTATCCCACAACTAAATGCATAAAAATCTGTCAATCATGACCCATTATTTGTACATTCTGTCTACACTTATATATTACTTTCTACATAACCTGTAGTAAAGGCCTCTGAATGAGCGTCGACAGCTCTACACATTTCTCTCCCTTTCATTCTGTCTCTTTCTCTCTCTCTCTCGGTGTGAAGGTGGCCGCATGGGTCACTAGGATGTGATGTCTGACCTTCAACTCTGAAGGAAGAGCACCTTGAGCCGTTTTAGCTGCGAAGAGCATTAAAGCTGGAAGTATTCACTTCCTCTCAGTGTGCCCTACACTCACACACTTCTCCCCTGGGAAGAAAATGAGCGTAAGCTGCCACGTCGAGCACAACCCCCTCCATACACATACTGTCCACCTTTTCCTGCAGCTCCGACTCAATTAGTTGCTTTTTCTCCCAGCGGCGCACAAAAGAGAAGAGGCTACGCAGTTCAGACTGCAGAGATGTGAGCTAGAGACATTGAGCTTGTTTTTGTTTTCAACACTGACAAAGACGTCTAACCACAGATGTGGTTGTAAAAAGTCTGAAGCGCTGTGCTCTCCCAGATATTCACTTAAAAACTGACATATTCTACACTTTTTCTCCCTTGAATTTCACTTATAGTGATAGTGTAACATTTCAAATAGTCATATAGCAGATTTCAAGAATAACATGACGTGCGTGCATGCATCCAGGGAAGGGGTGCTATTTTCGAATAATCGAATAATAATTGAATAATTCATAGCGATTTTTGAATATTACTTTTGCTTGAAATGCCCATCCCTAGTGTTTACAGTACCTTTAAGGCTTCTATACAAATTTACTATACTATACACATGCTGTTCCTTTAAGGTTTCTCTCATATATATATATATTAGTGCTGTGTTTCGCCAGCAAAGTCACGATACGATACGTATCACGATACGGGACTGCACTGAATTTCACCTCAGAAGAATTTAGTAAAACAGCTCTTTATTAAACACTGCATAATATAGGGCCAGTGCTAGCTATTGGCAGAGCAGGCAGTTGACTTCTGCATTAATCAAATCAAATCAAATCAAATCACTTTTATTGTCACATCACCACAGCACAAGTGCCTTGGTGAGTGAAATTCTTACGAGCGTGCTCCAGACAGTGCAAAAAAACAAAAAACAAAACACAACAATTTACATATGGACAGTACATATTTTACATTATGAAGGGCCTCCATAAGCGTACCACAGTACAAGATAGGTAATGGCATATGTTTAATGTTTACATTGGGCACTCCCCACCAGGTAAAATATTCTGATTGTTTGCATCTTTTTTTAAGCCCATAAATAATCATGTACTCGTTCTAATACATTTATATTGTAATGTACTCATATTAATATATAAAAAAAATCATCTTAACATTGTTGGTAGGTTATCATTGCACAAATGAACGCACTCTCTACATTAAAAAAATAGGAATTAGAAGAGTTCTAACCTAATGCGCTGTCTTCACTGAATCTACTAACGCGAGCACACACACACACACACACACACACACACACACACACACACACACACACACACACACACACACACACACACACACACACACACACACACACACTGTTTTTTATGGTTTACGGGACTCCATAGGCGTAATGGTTTTTATACTGTACAAGCTGTATGTGCTATTGCCCTACACCTACCCTACCCCTCAAAAAAACTCACTCTGTATGATTTATAAGCGTTTTAAATTATGGGGACACTGAAAATGTCCTCATAAATCACCTTCTCCTTGTAATACCTATGTCATACCCATGTCATTATACAAATTTGTGTCCTCATAAACCACATAAACATGCCCACACATGCACACACATGCACACACACACACGCTCAGTCGCTCACACAGATCATGTTGCGGCCGCACACAAACATTCAGGAACAAACTGTTTAGCGCAATTTTATCAATAAAATAGCTTAATCTCTCAAGAGCTACATTATCTTTCTCAACAAGGAGCTGGTAACATCATTGTTTATAAAGGAGTTAAAGCCACATACATACAGCTTCTCTCTCTCATTAGTGAACACTTGACGAATTACACTTTTCTGAGAATATATTGAAGTGGAGATCTCTAAACTGCAAGCTAGCCGGTGTTTTCAGAAAGCAAGCGTGTTTATCCACAGTGGAGAGAGCGCGTGCACATGGTTACCAGGTTGAAAAAGATAAGTATCACACTTAGCAGATATTTACGTATTGCGCAAGTGGGAAGGTCTGTTTCAGGGATTACGTCTCTTTATATCAGGCAACCCAGTAGTGTTCCTCTGCGTCCAGATTAAACATTTTTGCTAAACATTTTAAACTGTGTTCTTGTATTCAAATTAAGTGCAGTCCACTGCTGCACACGTACCACAATATCAAAACAGATCCAGCGATACAGCTATGATGACTTTCACCCTGATTCACCTATCATTCATCAACCTCAAATATGGCTTTTCATCTGAAAGTAGCAACTTTACTCAATATGATGTTAACCTAGAGAAATGTGCGCTATTGAAGTGTTTGTGTTGCAGGACAGGCTGCGCTCACTTGCTCTTAAAATCTCAGACATTTTGGTCATACAGATAAAAGTAGCCTAATACATCTTTCGAATCTGTAAAGACTCTACGTTTATTTGTGTGCACTCAGAATAACAACGAAACGTTTTTTAAGCAAACAGGATGCGCTTTAGGTCTCATGTGAACTTGAGAATTCACTCGTGTCACCCTCTGCTTGAACCTGTGTGTATGCTAAGCGTTACTGTGAAATTACCACATCAGGCGTGACGTGCTAACATGGATGCAGCACATGAAGCCGCCGGGTTTGCTTCAGGAAAATTTATTTTTAAGAAGCTTCCCAATGGAAACTGTAAACAGTTCATCACGACCTCTTATGTAGGCCTACAGTTCAAAATTCATGTTTAACTGAATAAACAGTTAGTAAACACAAGTACATCTTATTGAACATAGTTTATTTTCATCACCAATTATCATAGTAGAACAGCTTTCTCAAGCAGTTTGTGATGCATTTTGGAAACAGGAGATGAGCCCTGGTCTAATCGCGCCACCTGGCTTGAGAAACCCGTTCTCAAAGACTTACTTTTAGCCATTATTTGGGTAGCACACATATTCTGAATGCCTTGCAGAATTCAAATGAGCCATTTTAATCTAGATTAATCTAGATTAATTTCAAAATTAATCTAGATTAATCTAGATTAAAAATTATGCCCACCTAATATATATATATATATATATAGTGGTGTCAAAATTAGCGTGTTAATGCAGGCGATAAATTATTTCAGATTAACACATTCAAAATATTTAACACAATTAACGTTATTAATAACACTATCTGTAAGGCTGTTTACGATATGATCAGAATAATAAAATCGACATCATTGGGCACATCATACATCTTTTCTCTTTTTCAAATCCAGAAATGTATGCTTCGCTTTTCTGAAAAGCACAAAATAAAGAGTTTATCAATGTATTCTATCATTCTTCTGTTGCCACAGAGTATGATGGGAAATGTAGTTTGGTCTTAAAAGACTGCTGCTTAAAAAAATGAGCAGTTCTGTCTGTGTAGCTTAAGAGTTATTCATAATCAGCAGTACACGAAATGCATACAAACTACACTGCACAGTAAACATAGTTAATTACAACTTACAGTGATTAATACTAATTAGCTTCCATCTGTGTGTGAAACGCTAAGAGTAAATCTACATAGTATATCAAACTCTTACTATCAAAAACATATTTTGTTTACTTCTGTACATGTCCCCTTTAAAGCCACAATGATAATCATTAATCCCATTTTGTAAATCAAAACATAATATTCATAAGTGAATATTAAGAAGCACAGACATCTCTGGTGCACTTGTGAAGTGTGTCATATCATAAAACATACGTCAGTCATATTAAATCAGAAGACTCATTTCCTGAGAGGCACGTCACAATTAAGAGCATCCTGTGAGAAACTTGAGAATGACGCGCAGGTGTAAAGCTCCAGTACGGCACTGCGGGAGCGCACTGACTTGATTTCAGCTCATTTGCATTTCCCTGTCTGATTCCCCCGCTTTCCTATAGATCTTTGTGCTGGCTATGCAGTGCATCTCAAAGCTGCAATCATCAGCTGTTTAACAATCCATTACTCTGTCCATTTCTTCCTTCAATAAATTGATTCATTGTATTCAATTTACATCTACGCCAATGCTTTGCTTTAAACATATCAAAGCTTATGAACATAAATCAATAATGATCATTTGAATTGCTTTAAACCATTACAGCATATAGCAGCGTATATACAAATGAATGTGTCAATATATGCATGTTAGGCCCGGAACACAATGTCACATTACGGGGTCCCTAACCTAAAAATGACCAAAACCTCCTGGTCAGTAAAGTTTAGGATTGGGAAGATTTTTAAAAGTCGTCTCTTATGTTCATTAAGGCAGTATTTATTTGATAAAAACAGTGAAGTGAAGCTTTTTTTCACTGTGAAGGCACTTCTGAGAAATCCTTCAGAAAGTGAATGCTTAAAAGCTTCAGGAAACACGAGGAACCAGGTCACGTCCACTTGAAATAAAGTGTAAAGCAGCCACTTTTCCTGTCCTCCAGAGTAAGACGTGGGGCAGAGATCGTCAGGAGCTGTGGAGTTCTCCTGCAGATGGTTAGCAAAAGATGATAAACACTTAAGTGCCTTCTATTCCTCCCTTGGCTGCAAGTTTGACTAAGACTGAGACATAAAGGCTCTCTGGTCTGTTCCCAAGAGAAGGAGTAAAGCCGTTTCAGTCCGCAGTACAAGAGTCCCGATTCACACTTCTGTCATTTCACGCTTTAAAAGGGTCATATCATGAAAAACTGGATTTTTTTGCTCTTTTGAAGAGTTTGGTGTACTATGTGGACATATTCACAAATGCAAAGTTTTCCAGTTCACCCAGAACATTTATTCAAACTACACCTAAAACAAAGCTTCTTTATTGGTATCTATGTTCCATAAAGAACGTTTAACATCCTTGGAATCTTTCTATTTCACTAAAGGATCTTTATAGTGGAATTCGTTTTTAGTTTTTTAGATTACTAAAATGTTCTTTATACTAAATAAAATGGTTCTTTTAAGAATTGTTTACAGAATGGTTCTTTGCAAACCAAAGTTGTTCTTCTATGGTATTGCTGTAATTAGTTTTTTTTTACTTTTGTAAACTTTTGGACACTTTTAACATCAACAAATGTTTCTGGATTCAATTTAAAGGTCCCATATTGTCAAAACTGAAATGTCCTAACTTTTTTCTTGATAACAGGTCTAGGGGATATGTAACTACCATATAAGTTTCAAAACAGTCAGTTCAGAGTAAAGTGCACATAGCCAGCATTAAAGTAGCTGTGCCTTTTCACGAGCCCTTGTGACTTCTGTAAAAATGTGGCATCCGAACTTCTCAGTCACTGCCTTCAGTCACCATCCCGAGCACCGTCCTTTTGCCAAACCCCCAGACAGCATCGCGTCCATCCCATTGCTTAGCATTGCTTTTATTGGTCAAATACAGTTTATTCTGCATTCAGCATATTTATTTCGTGATGAGCGATGGACCTGATTGGGAAACCAAATACTAAATCGCCAATCTGGAATAATTTCCATTCATGTCACCCATCCGTGTTTGTACAAGTGTCTTCAAGTTCACATGATCGCAAACGCCCGGCTGGTCAGGTGTGTATTGGTGACGCTTTCTCCAAACTGGCCAAATATGAACGAGACAGCGGGAAATGGAAGATGTTAACAAGAAATGTGGCAACAGGTTCCTATTCCACAGAGAGCACGTGCAGCAGACGAGAAGTTAACGCGCCCGCATGCTTGGTGGAGGAACGGTGAACCGTGTCTAAACCGGACGCTGCATCGCAACACAACAGGTTGAGTCTGTCTAATGTTAGAGGACATTTGAACTTTGTGTCAGTATATCATAAATAGGACGAGGCAGTGAGGGATTTGTCGTGTTGTAGGCTATCGTGCATCTGGTGTACAGCATCACTGATTGTAATGGGTTCTCACTGCAACGCTCGCGTGAGGTAGATAGGGTCACAGGGAGTATTAAACTTTCTTATTTAAGGCTACTTTCCTATTTAACTGTATTATTTCTTTTATATTTATTTTAGTGTTCACTCACGTAAGTGCTAAAATAAACAATCACTTTTGTTAATAGATGATTGAGCCTCATTTATTTATTTTTGCGTTTCAGAATTATCTATATATATCACAACACCGCGCCACCGGCGGTAGTTGGTCCATTACCACCGCGGTCACAGCCCTAGCCCCACCCTGCTTCATACTACAGTCACCTTAATAAATCTTTAATACATTAGCGCACCCATGAACGTGATTTATGACCGAGTCCCATCAGAATGCATCGGCTGTGGGGATGAAGCGTCACAGCGTCATCAAACTACGCCTTTGTTTCTTTTGAACAGGCATCCTCTAGCGGCGAAAATGACATACTGTGGCTTTATTTATTTATTAGAAATAACAATAACAATGCAATATATAAAATGTGTTTTATTTTTTCTGAAATTCTGTGCTGTCGGTTTCAAATTTTATGGAAGCTATGCTTTATGATTGAAAAAATAAAAATATTACCCAAAATGATATAAATTAAATTAATGCATAAAACTTGAACAATTTAAGTTATCTTTTAGAATGTATCCAAAAGTAATAAAACTGTGAATTATTGCTTTTATTTTTTAGCAAACAAAATGCTGCAAAACTTCACCATCGAAACATATTGCTTAAAAATTATGCTTTAATAAAATGTTTTTGTTATTATTACTTTGGGAAGAATATTGTACTATACAGCAGCAATACATTTCTGCCATAATTTCTTTAAGTTAAAGAAAGTATAACAAACAACTGAGATCTTGACAGATTGCAAAACCCAAAGAAGAAACCGCTCAGCGTTTATCTTCATTTGAAAAGAACCTGAGCCAGGTGATTGGCCGGGATACAATGAGCTTGGATTCAAACTAATCTATTTCCTGCCAACTTCAGTCCAGCTGAAGAGGATGAAGGGAGTCGAGGTCTGTGTGCTGCTGACTGTGGCAGAAACGTCTCTTTCTCTCACATCTTTTTCTCAGCTGCAGTAGCGTGGCGTTGTCCCTGGTGTGAGATCTCAATTGTGTCCTGCAATCACTTTCACGTGCTTCATGACACCATCTGTGAATGAAATGTGCCTTACACTTGTAAAAGCCCGTGTGAAAGGTCCTGCCGTTTGGATCTGGAAGCGGTCGCCGGTTCTAGCGTATCTAAACAGAGCCTGCAGGAGTCTGAGGCATCTGCATCAGACATTTTTGGACTCCTTTGCTGAGGAAGCTGAAACAGAGCGACTCTGCATTCATACATGATTTATATGAAGCACATTTGGCTCCAAACCGCCTGTCCCTAGAACCTCTCTGGAGCTTCTTGGAATTAAAATAACCAGAATTCTGAGAAAATTAAGAGAAACCCGCAGGCTTAGTTTCAAAAACTACTGAGCTGCCTACCAAAGCATCTCCATGTGTGCAGAAATCAGTCTAGAAATACTGCTTTCTACAACTAACCAAAAACATTCCAACAACATAAGCTTACATTGTAATTACATAATATTTATATAGAATCATATGACTGAAGGTATTAGGTAATTAGATTGCTTGAACAAGTCATAGAGAAATCACTCTTTCAAAAAAGTCCTGAATTATACATTATATTGAAATGCATTATTCCACATTAATTAATTAAAGTAATTCAAAACAAATAGAATAATACATTTTATAGAGAAAATTGTTTACACACAGTAAATCACTAAAATACCAAAACAAAAGTCAAAATAAAAATCAAATCGATATAAACTCAGCCTCATTAATGGCTGGATGATTTTTGTTTTACATAATTTATGATTTATGGATGTTTTTTTTGTATTTGTTAATATTTTGTATTCTTTTTCATAAATTTGTATATTTTATATTTTCAATTTCCATTAAAATTTTACTTTAAATTTAGTAATTTTGTTGTGCAGTTGTAATTATTATAATTTATTAATAATGTAATAATTTATAGTTCTTACACACACACACACACACACACACACACATACATATATATATATATATATATATAATTTAGAATGTTTTTCACATAATATTCACATTTCGTTTTATTTCAGCTTTATTTCAAATTGCAATCAAGATTCATAATAGTTTCAGTTTTAGTTAATAACAGCACTGATTGGATGACAAGTGTCATTGAAATTTGTGACTCAACCGACATTTTTTTACAACGTAAACTCGTTAGCTGGGTTGCGTTAAATTAATCCGTTAGCCAGGATGAGGGTCAGCACTGAACCTGGAAATTGGCATCGAACCAAAGCATCGTAATGAAACGCGCTTCAGAAGCCATGCAGAATGAATGAAGCCAGGTTCCAGTATGCACATACAGACGAGATGAGGAATCCATGCCAATAAGCCTGCTCAGGCATTTGGATGTGATTTTGTTATGAGGTAACACCGAGTGTTGGCAACTGCACTCACTCAGATGAAGAAATGATATAGCTTGTCCTACCCACACAATCTGTGCAGGGGATGAAATGCTGCGGGTACATTTCTGCTGTGCTCGACAGTACAACCAAAATCATACTGCTTCAGAAAACCCTTACTTCACAAGCACACCAAACTCAAGATAATTGTTTTCATCACTTTCTGTAATACAAACACTCATTCAGACCAACAGGGGGGACAAAAATGGCCTCAAACACACAAGACCCTGACTATTTCTCATCAGCAACAGTCAGCAGAGCTGTAGTTACTCGTGGCTTCACAGTTTCTGACTGCAAAGCCTGTGTTTTCATGCAATCACAGTGAGTTATAAGGAAAATTGGACCCTTGTGGTCAAGCGCTGAAAAACCAGCCTGTCTGCCCAACGTAATGCAAGACAACAACAAACAGTCGAGTGCATGTGATGGCTGCAGAGCTGTATTTGCATAAATAACCTAGGCGGCTCGGCTCTTGCATTTTGCTCAAAGCACCCTGATCTCAAAGCTGCTCTCGCCTTGATTCAATTCACCACTAATTGGCCCACAGGATTGTCTTAAATGATTCAGCGATGCACAGGCACATGATCAAAATGCAGATCTGTGAGGCTGAAGGCCCTTAGAGGTTTCCTCTTTAAATGGCAGCATGCATACTGACCACCTGCTATTGAATCACGGGCAACATTTTATGGTCAAATGTAAGTGCTTGGATTTGAAACGCCTCCAAAGCCACTAACCAGTTCTCACACAGATATCAAAAATGCACCGGTGTACTAGATTTTTTGATTTTCTGTGGTGATTGTCAGTGCAAAATTCAATTCCACAATGCTTAAGCGCCGTGAGTGGTTGCCAAAGCATTGCTATACAGTTGCTAATGGGTTCCAAGTGTTTTCCAGAGTTTCTAAGATGTTCTGGGTGATTGGTTAGTGGTTTCTAATGAGTATATTCAGGGTAAGTGGCTTTAGTCTCTCCTTAGAGCCGAAAGTCCATTCTTTACAGCTATACAGTGGACTAAAAACAGTATGTGAACAGAGTAATATGTCTTAATAAACAGTATTACTAAAATAGCATGCAAAGTACCCAGATGACCAACTCATTGGGGGGAGATTCTGAAGTGTGCATCCAATGGACATCCATATACATCCAGATTACATTCATACTATACGCTTTCATCATATATAGAGCATAGTTATTTTTAATCGGCAGCAGAGTAATTATAAATTTTTTTTAGCTATATTTTAATTGAATCAAAAGCAACAGACAGGAAGTTGAATTGGAATGACAGGAAGAGCTATTTGTAGGACTGCAATTCAAGGAAATTCAATGCAGGTAATGTAATAAAGTGTTCTTTCAACCTGTTCCATAAAATGTATTATATTAAATATAATGTAACATACAATAAAATATGAAAAAAAAATTATATAAGGCCTAAAAAAAGGCAAAGTGTTTAATGTTTGAAAATGTTCTAGTTAAAAATTACATTCATATGAATTTATTTTCAGTTTAATTAATTTCTGCTTCCTTGCATTTAAATTGAAATGCAATTCTGCATCCTGTTTGTAGCTCAAATTGAAATGAAATTCAAATCAAGAAATCAAACTGGAATTTGAAAAAGGCATTTTTAAATTTACGTCTGAATTTTCTACATAAAATTAGACTACAAATTCAAAATAAAATAACTAAATAACTATATAGAGTTTGTGTTATTTTATTAGCATTCAAGGGGCATCGGATGCAAAACTCACTTTCACATGTTGTTTGAACTAGGGCTGCTCGATACATCGCATGTGATATTTAATGTGCATCTTGTCAGTAAAGCCAGTCCTGTAATCAGCGGTAATATCCATCACGTGTGTGATTACACATGGAACAGCATTTACCACATAGAGCCGTTGTTCACTGACAAGCGGTGCAAATCCAGGTTGATAATGAACGTGTTTTTTTAATGTTACTTTATTTTTGAAGGAAGTGCGTCCTGCGATCTACATAAATGCATCTATGTTTGCACGATTCATTTGTGATCCAGCTTCACCTACAGAAGAAGTATAAGGGTTTTTAATGCATTTAATTTGGAAACAGTCTTTCTAATAATGTGCTAGTTAACAACTTCCGTGGCTAAAGTAAACATTACAGCTCGTCAGCCAACAGAGAGGGGCGGGGTCAGCAGAGCTCATTAGCATTTAAAGGCAAATGCAACAGAACGGCTCGCTCTAAAAAGATGATTTCTGATTTTGACAAGGTAAAAAAGGTGTATTTTACACTACCACTGAGAAATGTTAACCAAAGTATGGTATAGACCCTAAATAATCATATCAACTTGTGGAAAATGAGCATCCGATGACCCCTTTAAGACTATATTTTGAATAATTAAGTTTTTATTAATATATTTTCCATTTTCATTTTAAAGTTTAGTTATTTTGTTGTCTGTTTTTCTCCTTGTGTCTATATTGTTTTTATTCATTTTTATTTCAGTTTTAGATTTAGTTATTTTAGTACAACCAGTTAAACTAAAATTAAATTAGAAAAGTTGCGCTGCCAACTTCCTGAAAGTATTTTTTATTATTATTATTAACTTTATATTTCAGTAATGAAAATGCTTTTGTTTATAGTTGATGTATATATTTGTTTATGTTTTAGTAAGCTTTAATAACCCTACCACATATACTATACACTATATTATAATTATATTAAATATTATTGAATTTAGCATTGTCAAAGTACTTTTGAATAGCGCACAACCCTACATGTGAGGTCCTCAACACAAGTCATGGCAGTTTGTAACTATTTTAGGTTTTGGCAAATTAGTGGCTAATTTGATTGAATATATATAATCATATCAAACTAATTCATACGAAACCACCACCTCGTAAAATAGTCAAGTGTTCCCACAAGATTGGGTATGAGGTCGTTCAGATGGGATGATCTTGTCAAATGTGCAATATATTTGGCCGACCTTCATATCAAGAACTCTGTGAATACAACGTGTGAACGCAGCATTGATATTCTGGGATACGCTCCCATACAGGGGCAGCGTGTTGTGCAAGCCCTGGAGCGTTTGACCTCAAACGGAGTTCAGGAGACATACAGATGGCAGGAGAGGAGAGGGCACTTAGTAC
Organism: Gymnocypris eckloni scoliostomus; assembly: GCA_027564155.1. Lineage (NCBI taxonomy): Eukaryota > Metazoa > Chordata > Actinopteri > Cypriniformes > Cyprinidae > Gymnocypris > Gymnocypris eckloni. The sequence goes on from CM050435.1 coordinate 21,535,990, forward strand.
CGTTTTTGTCCTTCCTCAGCTCCCCTGCCTGTGTGATAAAGGCTTTGCATCACATAAACGGATCACCTTTGCCGCACCAAATTTAATTTCACACAAAACCTCTGCATTTCTTTCTCTTTCACAGCCTACAAATACAGCCCATGTGATTTGAGTCTGAAATAAGATACAAAGCACTTGCCTGTAACTTAAATAAAACTTCTCTGTAATTTTATTCTGTCGTGATGCATGCCTCGGCTTCAGTTAGTTAGCACAAACTTTAGCATCTCATTAACCAGCGAGCAGCAGAATGTGACCATCCATCTTAATCTTCATTGTTTATTTTCTAGCCTGGTGCGTTTCAATCACCATGACACAGCGCTCATTTATCTGTGCTGTGAATTCTACCTCTAGGAGGTTATACTACTGTCGCTGCATACTGGATATTCAGCAATAGTATGTTAGCATGCTGTAGGCTAGTGCGTTCAGTATACTGTACATCTTCATTATGCACCGATTACTCAAATTACATACAACATTTGGTAAAATGTGAAGTAGACAATAGAGTACACTGCTTTGGAGAACTGTATACCATAATTCAGTGCACTAAACTCAACCTTAAATTAACCAGAATAAATAACTGCTTGAATATTTGACCTTTCATTATTGACATTTTATTCAATGCCAAATGCTAAGACATTTTTACACAAAATTAGATTCAAATGCAAAATAGAAATAAAAAATCTAATATAATTTATAAATATTGATTATATTGATTTCAAACTATTCAATTTGACAAATTAACCAGAACAAGTTTTACTGCTGCAACATTTAACATTTTATTGTTGACTTCTTGTTTAATCAGACTATTAGAATAAAAAAATAGAATAAAACTAAAAAACTAGAAAAAAAGCTAAAGCTGAGATTAGAATAAAACATTTATAAAAATGTAAACTATTCAAACTATTTCAAACTATTAAATAAAAAGTAACCAGACAAAAATACTGCTGCGATATTTAAAATGTCATTAAATTCTTATTAGATGAGACTGCTGAATGTTAAGACATTTCTAGACAAGATTAGATTAAAAATGTAAATAAAACTATTTAAAATATAATTGAATCCTTGCTTTCAAACTATTTAGTTTGACGAATTAACCAGAACAAATCACTACTTCAATATAATATTTTATTAAAAAGTGAATAGATATATATATATAATAATTTGTTAATGATAATATAATTCAATATAAATTGTGATGGCACTGATAACTCATAGCACATGAGATTAATTTTCACGGAAAAATAAAAAAAATCAAGCATCTGCCAATCAAATAATCTGTAAAATTGTCAATTCACTCACAGTATTAATAAAAACAAAGCTAGTATTCTGAACACGGGCATAGAATTACTGTGTACCAGCGATGACTCACATTGAGAATGCTGTAAGGATGTAATTTAAGCTCATTTAAGAGTCAATCTGCTGAAACGTGAATATGTATGAAAGTCATAACCATGTGTTACAGAGGGCACTGCACAAATATGTAATGTTTCACAGCTCTCAATGCCATAAGTGCTTTTCCATTCAAATGCAAAAAAAAAAAGATGGATATGAAAATGCTGGAAAGAGCATGATAATGAGGGGAAAAAACAGCTTTGTCAAATTAGAGCCATGATTCATCAAATGTTGTGACCTTAAAAGACATTTAACAGATGCCCATGTGAATTCCAAAGGTCACAGAGTCACCTCGGAGAAATGCTACGACTACACAGTGCTTAATTTGATTCTGTAATTGATTTCAACACTGTTGCACTTTAAAACAAAGCAGACGGCACATTGCAGCTCTGAAACAAGACTAACGGCATATGAATGAAGGAAACGTGCAAACATATGCATGATCCGCGGGGAGCTGGAAATGGTGCATCTGATGGGTTTGCATATTTTAATATGCCTCTCTCGTACTTAACAGTGTTGAGTTGGTGTGATTCATTAACAGTCAGTGTCCCGTGACATTTGCAGTCCAGGCCAGTGATAGTCCAGGAAGTCCCGGCCCAGTGAAGAAGAACACAATGTAATTCCACTCATCACTGATGAAAATGTCCAGAAAACCCTAAACACTCTCTAACATTAGCCCAACTTAAGGATAATTCAAAGGGAAGTAAACGCAGGCTAAATCATCATGAAAACACTGTACGAGAAGCACCAGAGAGGATGCATATTTTTACCAAATGCACCCTCGTAATGAGTGCCTCTCTGACATGTTTCACCATCAAGTGCTTGAGTATCTAGGAGTAGGTGTTTCATAATTATTCCAGAGGAACTCTGAAGCTGTCATCCACGGCCTGGATACCCACAACATTCAAACCTCAGCGTGGGGGTCATTTTCTAAACACAATCTGACTGGTGCTTTGTGCACAAGTCACCACATGATGCTAGAAGAATTGTATTTTAAATTACTTTATTAATGACAACAAATATTAATAACAACTACAATTATTATAAATCGTGTTTAGTTTGAATATATTAAATTAAACTGAATTAAGTGTTAAGGTGGGAATCTTTAGTCACCTCACGATCCGATTCCAGAACGAATCTTGATCTACTTTTTTCCCCCTTATTATTTAATTAATGTACTGACTTGAGAATCTTAAAATCTATACATTTACATATCCTTACATAAGTAATTAAGTAGGGGAGACCGGGGCAATTGTAAAATGTTTGAACACTTTCCTTCATAACTCACAGGCTTGAAATACAAGAGTCGATGCATTCACACACGGATCTCATTTCAAATATAAGAAGTAATGTGGTTTGTCCTGTCTGTTTAATCCCTTAAGACATAACTGGCTGTGTTTACATTAATTTTCAAGTGCATTAAACCACTTATTAGACGGAGTCGCGCACACAAACAAAGCGCGTCTCTCGCAGCGCATCCTGTGCAATGAAGCCCGTGAATGTCCTTGTAATTCCCCTAAACCTTTACGAACTTTATGAAAGATTATTTTACAGAAGGTTCGAGTGGTGTATATGAGTGAGGAATTGGAAGCAAGCCGAATACGGGTGTTTCTAAAGCAAACTCAGCGTCATCGCACATCTGGTTAAAAACTAAGCTCAGAATCGGTCCAGAATCGTTGGAGAGAGAATCGCGATGCATCGATGCATTGATTTTTTCTCCCACCCCTATTGTTACTTTAATCACTAATTATCACTAGTTACTTTAATTAAATTAAATTTGCACAATTGAACTGAACAATAACTACGTAAGAAAAGTTACATATAATATCTTCTATATATTTTTAATTTACATATAACATCTACTTTAATTTAATAATCACCATCATTTAATTAAATGTGTATAATTTTTTTATTTTGTTTAAACAACAACAACAATTATTATTATTTTTATTACAATTTGAATTAACATTAAATATTTTTGTTTATATTATTAATAATATTATATTATAATACAATAATGCCCAAAAAAAGACCAGAACAACAATTAAAGTTCTCACTCAGCATATTCCAAAGACAGATTTACAAATATAAATAACACGCTGCTCTCCATCGAACCAAAAAGACGACTGATTACCCATAAATCTCCATGAGCCCTGACAACACCTACAGCTGACAAGAGCAAGAATGGCTAATCCAGTTTCCCACGCAGGGCGCTTCAGCCATACAGCAGTCTCCGAAGGCCAAACTTAACGGACTCCTATTAGCAATAGCATTATTGATGGCGCCTCCAACACTGAGCAGAAGTCACATGAAGAGAGCGGGGGTTAATTCCTCATTGATGAACAATCGCTCTAATCCTTGCATTTGTTCTGGTTCTACGTGTACTCCTCTTTCTGAAAAATCAAACACTTCAGCTGGAATGAAAGATTAAAGTGGCCTGGTGTATGAGCTGACACGATGAAAATAAATATTCATGAGTTCCAGGCAAGAGAAAACTGAGAATTGTTGAAGAAAACGACTGGGAATCGAGAGGACTTTAATGTTTCTGGTTCCAGTACTAAAATAGTTTTTGTCCTAATAAATGATCTATAGTATAAAGTAAAAAAGTTCACACAAAAAAATGAACCAAAAACATAACACCCTGTATAGTCCAAATCTCACATAAATGGCTCTTATGAACAGATTCTTCTTAGTAAACCAAAAATATACATTATAACCAGTGTCACCCGAATCGCAAACAAATGTCTTTATGAACCAGTTCTTCTTTATGATTCAGATTTATATATTACAACCAGTATAGTCTAAATCACAAACAAATGGTTCTTACAAATGACTCTTTGAACCGGTTCTTTTTAGTAAAGCTAAAACATGGAACAAAAGTGTACTCTGCATCACAAACAACAGGAACCACTTCTTTTTAGTGAATTCAAATATACTGTGTGATCACTGTAGTCTAATTTAACAACACCTGGATGTGAGGATATAACAGTCTAACCAGTGTGATCCAAATCACACACAGCCGGCTCGTATGAATCGGTTATTCTCAGCAAAGCAAAACACTCAGAATAGTGAAAATAAAATTGCTAATAAATTATTCTTTTGGACCAGTTCTTTGGAGCGAATCAAAATTTAGAGCAACCAGTGTAGTCTCATTCAGAACAAATGACTCATATGAACCAGTCCTTTTAAAGAATCAAACATTCTATAATGTTCATAAGTTTAGAATTGTATAATATTTACACACTGTTAACACATTAGAACGATTCTATTCTCTGTCTTTGCATTATTTCCATTACATCATTTCATGGCTCCCAGTCTCTCACTCAGACAGGAAACTCACAACATGATTTCAGTCACAACTGAAGATAAAATGGTTTTAAAAACCATCAAGAAGTATGAAGAAATGTTAATGGAAAAGAACATCATGACAGTTATTCGGTCTCAGTTCGTCATGTTTGACTCATCTGAAAAAGTGAAGCCACGAACGACACATCCATAAACACAGGGAACTCAATTCCTTTGATGAGGTCTGTGGAAACCATGGCAACTATCTACTAATAAAAAGGCTATGACCTTTTGACTAGTGTATATAAGTAGGGCTGCCGCTGGTGATGGTCTATTCCATAAACAAGCTAATATGGTACAGATGAGAATGACAACTACAACTTCTGCTGGCCGTCTTCAATTTTACTCCACGCTCCTCCGAGCAGCCAATTAAGAGTCTCTATTAGCTAGCTTTATGAAAACCTCTTTTTCTGCAGTGTTTAAAGCTCAGCGAGGACAGCGAAGCACCGTGGAGAATCCCTGGAGCGAGCAGCAATCGCTCCATAAGCAGTTCATATTTCCCTGCTCTAATCAATTCAACATGACGTAATCGTCAATTAGCAGCACCGGGTAGCCAACCATCTGCCATCACCTTTAGAAACCAGAGAGGAGATTCCACTCAGGAGAAAGGTGTTGCTAGGCAGACATGCGTCTGTGTGGGGTGAGTCCGGCACTCTTTGACTTTTACACCATTACATAAGGATGCACTTTAATAACATTCATTTTCATAAATACTACTTGGCAAGTAATTGGGCTGTTCGCTCTGGAAAGCGCTCTTACATAGCTCAGGGGACTTATACAGGTCCCGGATGTGCTTCGTTCGAGTATCAGCTTTTTCTCCTACTATTCTTTAGAAATAGACACAAATTAAACAATTATTGACCAAGAATAAGATGATAAAGCTATAATATTAAATTCAACATACAATTATGTCCTCAACCCATTTTGCATAAATTTTTGTTCATTTGGAAAGATGTTCACAGATAAATCATGCACAATATGTCCAGGAAAGTGGAATAAAGGGTTCCCACATCCCAAATAACAATTATATCATGATTTTTAACAATTAAAAAAAACTTTGAACAATAAATAAATAATTAAACAAACAAATACACCAATAAATAAATAAGTAAACACACCAATTAATAAAATAAATAAACCAATAAAAAAATATTAATTAATTAATATTGAATTTTCATTTTTAATTCAATTTTCATGATTGGGAAATAAAATTAAATAAAATAAAATAAAATAAAAAATAAAAATACAATACAATACAATATAAAAAATTACTAAATTTAAATCATGCCGATTCACACTTGAGAAGGGTGGATTCTGATTTCACGTTGACTTAAATGTAGATAACATAAGCCAAATTAAGTTTAGAAATTATGAAGAGAAGTATTTGAGTTCATATTGTAATCTCTAAATCAAACGGACAAGAAACCTGTCTGTAAACACTACAAATGTTGCGATGTCTTGTGAAACCCTAAAGACAATAACTATTCAAGTTTTTAATTTCATAATCCACATTGTTTCAAAGCTGTTTTAGAGAAACTTGCCAGAACATAAATCAGATCACTAGCTTCTCAATCTGTTCCTCTTTAAATCAAACCACTCTCTATGAGAAAGAATTGAGATTTAGGAGATCTGACGTTTCTTTTCTATGGGCTGAACATTCTGCCAACAATTTCCATAATTCAGCAAACCCGCACCTGTTGCTAACTCGGCTACAATCCTTCCTGTTTCTGAACTAATTGGAGTGAGTCTAATGCCATCTCCAGTGTCATTCTGATTTGATTAAACCAAGGGAAGTCAACATGTGCTCTACTTCGAAGAAGAGCAAAAGCACTTACAGAGAGCAGCCAAGCCATTAAAAAGATAATGATGAGAGATTAAATTATGAATGCAGTTCCTGGAAGGACAACAAAATCCTGGATGTGACCCAAAATGTGGCCTTTTTGCTTTTAAATCTTTTTACAAAACAAGTCCAAAAAACATGGCCAAACACACAGATAGGTATCTGCCGTGAGCCTGTGTGACAGAATCAGAGCACAAACCGCAAGGAAACGTCTCGCATGAAGTGATTTCAGGTGACATACAGTGCGAGCTGAACACAGAACATAAGACAAACACATAAATGAATACTTTGGTGCATTTTGATATCGCTATCAACTGACAAAACATTGTAATCCTAGAGGAATACCATATGTGTAGACTTAACAAACATGAAAATACACACACACACACAGTGAAGAACATGTGCCAGCAGTGGTTCATACGGGTTTAATAACCATAAAAATGAAAGTAGTAATATAAGATATTACAATCTTTCAGCAGAACAATAAATGTTCAACAGATTGTGAATATGAGTATTTTCAGTTCACGTAAAGGAATATGCTAGGTTCACTGCAAATGACACTTTAATCGAGAGCATTTGTTTCTTGTGTCAGGCCAAATGACAAAAGCAGAGCTATTTCAAAGAAAATATACATTATTTCAAAAGTACAGAGAAAAAAATTACTCTTACTGACATTTATTGTGCAACTTATATACTATCTCTCAACTCTAGTAATGATCATTTAAAGCAGGGAAACTCATTTAATTCCACATTATATGAACAAGGGTAGTGAGGATACGCACAATAAAAAAATAAGCAAGCCGTTTGCATAAACCGATTATGATACTGTCCTGTATTGCAGTGTATTGAATAGTGACATGTATTGTGATGTGTATCGTATTGTGAGGTAGTTTACGATAAGCCCTCGTGTTTCCTCTTTTCGGTGAAATCAATCTATACAGTAGTCTCTACATATTAAGATGGGAAAGGTACAAAATATATTTATATTTAAAAAAAGACACTTCTTTGCCATTAATTTGTATCAGTCTGGTAAGCAAAGCTTTATTTCACTCATCAATCCGTGTCAGCTAAACAAACACACATGCGTGTTCTGCTTCAATATGTCCTTGCTGAACACGTCCCGCTCTATGTAACTAAACAGCCTGACGCTTTAATCTTTGATGAGCTGAGAGCCGCTACGAATGGCAGAGCACTCAATCGAAGTTGACAACTTGATAAAATACATTCCCAAGAGCTCGGGGTGGAATCATAAGCTTTAGCGCTGGACCGGCCACATATCAGCTCCAACATAACATTAGCAGTCCCTGCACTTATAACCATGCATGTCAGTTTTCCACAGGCTTTCTGAGAGTCAGCCAAGAGCATGACCTAAAGTACTGAAACAAAACGAGAATTAAGCCAACAGATAAACATAATGGAGTCACAGTCAGGGTTAGTGAGGTTAAGTAAAACTAACACCTTAACAAAATATTAAGTTATTTCTTCAGTGCCTGAAAACTCAAACATTGGAAAATGCAGATGTGTAGTGTTCCTTTACAAATTGACATATACCAAATACTGGCCCAGACATAATACAGCATTTTCTTCACCGATCCGTGTGAACTGGGATCGTACTGTACATTGAACTGCACTATTTCATCTCTGTGTCTGATTTGAAGCTGGCAGAATGCTAGATCTAACGAGCCATAACTGACGAAAAAAAATAATAATTACCCATTCGTTCAAATATTGCACTGCAAAGAGCAAGACAAGTTTGAACTTGTTTATTACTTGGCAAATGACCATATGATAAGTGGGATAATCAACATCTAGCCTCCACGTGATTATCCCTTACATATAGTGAGTATGTTTGTGAATATTAATAATAAAAAAAGGAAAAAGGAAATAAAAGCGATCCATGTGTCATACAGCGCTATTGTGGCTGCGTTGTCACGTGACAAGCATGACGTGTCGCCATGGAAACAATATGACAATACATTCTAAAATAATGGTCGCCTAAAAAAAACTCACCCTGGGGGCTCAGCTAGAATATTTTAAACTCACGAGTGAAAGGGTTAAGAAGGAGTCCAGGAAAAATGAAAACAAAAAAAGCAGAATCCCAAAAAGTAACAAATAAATAAATAAACCGGAATTTGGAAAATTTGGAAAAACGGATTTCATAGGGGCCTATTCATGCATACATACATACATACATACATAAATACAATGGCAGTCAAAACAACAAATCAATGTATTGTGTTACCACATGAAAATTTGCTCAACAAGAAATATGTTGTTTTAGCTAAATTTTGCATTTTGAGATCAAGCAAATTCAAATTGACAAAAGTAGTGTTACTTAGCACAATTATTAGGACAATAACTGAGAAAACGTCGATTTTTTAAATGTTTAAAGTTTCTTTTTTAAGAGTGTATTAATAAAAACTATAAGAGTATCTCAATGATACTACAATAACATTGGTCACGGTCACCCATGGATGAACGTCCCGGGGTTTCTAATTTGAACGCAATCAGCTCCTCTTTAAAGAGCACACATATTAGTCACTAATTAGACAGAGGTAGGGCTCAATGGGACGTTCCTAAACATCTGCAACTGTCTAATTAATCCCATTAATGTGAAACTGAACAAACCCAGTTAGCGTACGAGTGAATATCTAGGAGGAACAGGAGGAAAATGTAAATGTTGAGCAAATGTCAAGTCGAGTTCTACCGTCAGGTTTCAGGCTCTTTGTCAGAAGTTTGGTGAAAGACAGCGATGAGTCACATTTAGGGATGTGAATTTACTTCAAATCTAGAGTGTCCTGAGGAAATTCATCGTTCACTGATGTACTTCAATCCAGTGTTTTCCAAAAAACATCATGGAGTTCATTTTTACCACTGGTGTCTGCTGAGAAATCGAATCCCATACGGATTGAAGTGTCTGTAATTTATTCTTACCTTCACTGAATACCATAACTAAAGCTTGATTTCTCATTGCATTGCCTGGTGCAGCTTCATTATAAAGATGAGTAGAATTACTGCTGGTGGTAATTGGTAATTCCTTCCCTTAATTATATACTTAACGTAAAAATGGTGTAATTATGTACCAAGACATATAAGTGTTGTTTATTTCCTTATTTAATCCACAGCACTTCTATAATGAGCATATCCAGACATTATTTGTTAATTATTGCAACTTAAACATCATTTATAAAATGAATCCCCTCAGATTAGTGCTAAAGAAAGGCTTCTCTAATGGTCCCAGGTTTGTGTACCATCATTTATAAGACAAAAACATTCAGTGGTGAGGATCAGAGGGTACCAGAAGTCGTTAAATAAAGTGCAGTAATTGCCTTCTTGTTTATCTAACAAATGAGTCCTGATATGTTCTGCGTGCAGCGACTTCGGGCATTTCTACAGACAGAATGACAGCACAATTTGTTAGCATAATAATGGCACTCCAGTGAGGCTTTTTCTGGAAACCCCTGCAATCTGGTCTTACAGATAATGGACAAGTGTAATTTTCTTAAAACTTCCATTAATCAGACACACGAAGGGGGGGATTACAATTGTTTCTCTTATCTTTATTGCTGAAGAATATGACATTTGTACTAATGTGCATCAACTTACAAAAATAAGTACAAATAAAAGAAGAGTTTTGAAGTTTAAAATAAATGAAATGGAAATTGTATATATTGAAATGAAACATGACAACATCTCGGTTCTATCTTAAACAGGTTTAAGAGGAAGAGTTCAGAAGAAAAAAGCATACTTACAGGAATAGCTTGCTGAAAACTACACCAAAATGTATATTTTAAATCTAACCTGCCCAAAATTAGCTTTTATACTTTTGAAACATACAGATCTGATGTAGCACATTTGTTGATAAACAATATTTAGGATATTTTGAGTTGTTCTTGTTTTAAACATTAACCTCCCTGAATGTATTATGTTATTTCTTATTTTCTTTTTTGGAATAACTTTTAAGAAAAGACTTATTGGACTAAGAAAGACAAAATATTGACAAATCTTCCATGACCTTTCACGACTACGGAATTCCATAACTTTTCCATGCCTTAAAATCACATGTTTGAAATTCCCTTATTTATCCAGGTTACCCAAAACCATGGGGACTGGTATTAAGAAAGAAAATTTTTGGCAGTCACTGGCAGATTTATCCTTTGTTTAAGGCATAAACCAAAAAAAAAATTCCTTTCTGGAGAGTTGATTTTTTTCTGAATCGTAGGATTTAGTAGAATGCAAAGGTAAAGTCTCCTGTTTAGCAGCCCTGCATGCAGAAATATGATTTCCGTATGATTGACATTGCAGCGCAGGTCTTTAAACGTGATGGACAGCAGAAACCTGATGTGGTGAAATCCATTACAGCAGCGAGGGCTGTTTCAGCCATGTGACATGACTCGCTTCTCAGTCGGCTCTCAGCACCCATTATCTCTGTACTGGCCCACCTCAAAAATACACCAATGACACATGCACACGCTCATTTACTCCACATTCACCAAACTATTGTTCCTCAGGCCGTGTAGCAATCAGTGTTAATGAGAAGAGGGAGTTGGAACTAATGAAAGACACCATTTGAGAATCAAAATGACCTGACGTAGCTGAACAAGAGGGTAAGAAAATAACACAAAATTGGCTTTTGCAAGTAGCTTAAAAAATACTAGCCATTAAACAGTAATAGATCAAATTCAGTAATAATTGGTTAATGGTTGTCGACCAACCATAATGGCTGTCGGTTCAACAAAGCTTTGTTTGAAAGAAAAAAAACACATTTAAAAAGCCTTGAAGTTTGAAAGTGTATAGTTCTAATGACATTGAATGACATCTGTAGTAACATTATTACATGTTATATAAAGATTGAAGCATCAGAATCGGCATCGGTATCGACCGATCACCATGACAAGAAATCGGTACTCAGTATCAGCTTCAAAAATCCTGATCGGAGCATCCATATCAGATGGTGTTACCCAAAGTCATTAATCTTATGAGCACCGCCTTCAGCCACGACCTCTTTCAGCAAAAGGTGACAACAGACAATAATGTAACAAAATAATTACTAGCACTACTATGACAGTACATCACACCAAACAATAGTAATCCAGGAAAAAGAATCCAGCAAAAGCCATACTCCGCTCAATTATTTAAAATACTTCCAGCATCCATCTTCTTTTTGTGGGTTGAGACAAGCATTCAGCGTGTATTGATTTCCCAAAAGGTCTGGAAGTCTGGATACATTCAGAGGAATACAAAACAGGTCTCCGAGGATTGTTCGGAAGCACATTCACTTGCTTAAGATTTCCAAGCGGTCTAACACACATAGACACCGAACGAGTTTTATTCAAGCACGCTGCTGTTGATACAGTCAGTGGTGCTTTCAATTAGCACTTCAGAAAGTAGTAGCACTACTCGAGCAGCGTGAAGAGTCTAGAAACTCCCACCTCTACAAAAGCATCTTGACTCTAGGATGACAAACATAAAAAATAGAAAGGATGTTTTCTTCTTCCTCACAGCTCCAGCTGGACTCTTCATCGGCCGAGACGACTGTGGACAAAGCTACAGAGCCGGCCTGTGTATGTTTTACATTTGTTGTTTCTAATTAGCCGTCTGTGAAGAGAGTCGAGAGGACAGCGCTCCCTAAAGCAACTTCAAATGACTTGAAGGATCTCTGTGAAGGAGCACCATTCAAGTGCGCAAAATGTCTCAAGATGATTCGCCTAAAATGATGAAGCCTGTATAATAACAATATTATCTGATCCTTCCCATCATGCAGAGCGAGCCTGCTCTCAAATTCTAAGTTTGGCCCTGGGATGCAGATCTTTAATGATTAATTATGCTGTCAAAATCCATCAGTTGTCTCCAGCTCAACATATTACCGAAACTCAGGAGGAAATGATTCTGCTGTGGTGCGAGCCAACATAATACTGCACAATTACGGAGGTGCAGTCGTACAGATGATGCTCGGGTGGTAAAATGGGATGTTTTCTCAGTACGGGTACAGTGCTATTGACAGCAAAGCCATCGTCACCTGTCATGTCAAGATGCAACCATTGCATTTTCCCTGTTTACAACTTTGAGCACATGTTTCCTTCCCTACGTAGAACTAACTGTACGGTACCTTCAGAATCTGTCCCAGTTTGGCTCAATGCTTGTAAACATTTCCTTTCCCTTCATACAATCCAAAGAGAAGATTGGTTAAACCGTGTAGGTACGTGAAGCTAATTAGTGACCAGGCTATTGCAGCACACAAATTTCCCTTGAGAGTCACCCTGTGCTCTGGTCAATAAGCTGATAGACGGGCCTACGGGCTTAATAGCTTATGTGCCACCTTACATCGTCAGGGTCATGCATTTCAAATTTGCTCAAGTAAAGTGAGAAGAGTAAAATAATTAAATACTGCAAAAATCAGAACTTCAGCCAGGACTTAATAAAGATGCTCTACCAGCCCGAGGCCACTGTAAGAGTGTTTTGTATTGCATGCTGTTATTGCAAATTGTGCTGATTAGTCACAAAGACCATGTCTTGTTATTGTCTTAAAATATATGGCTTTGTTGAATTTGCAAAAATTATTTGTGATTGCAAGTCCTTAAAAGCATTATTAGAAGTAATATATATATATATATATATATAAATAGGAAAACAAAAAGTCATATTTTAGTGAATAAAAAAAGGTAAAGAATTTTTTATTTAATTAAAAAAGCGAAATAATATACCGTGTACATAAATATATTCTATGTTTCTATCATATATAAAAAGGCACTGCTAAAAATAAAGAAAATTATCAAGATGGCATTTTGTGGTAAAGTGAGGCAATTAAAAATATGAACTACAGAAGAAAAATCCTGTCAAATATAACTTTTGGGAAGTGCACTAACCGAATATAAAATGACAGTAATGCACGATTCCAGCTTCTTACAAAATGTCAACAATCTCAAAGACTTCTCGATGGAATTTCTTACCAGTGATATTCCTGTAGACAAACAGCAGTGAATTCGTTTTGTTAGAAACACAGCCATATATTTGCTGCAAATGAGACAACCATTCACAGGGACAACTCTACAGTACAGACAGTGTAATTGGACATGCCCTTGACCCCGATGAGTCACGTGATGTTGTTACACAATGCTCATATATCTGATAAGGTTTCATTTTATAGCTAGAAGGTAATGTTAGCGGCTGGGTATATACACAGGGACATACACCCTACTGAGAATGACAACTCGAGCTTATGAATCCGACAAACCCCTAAATAAAAAAAACAACCACAAGCCAGTGAAAAAATGAACACCACGCTTGAAGCTTAATTAGGCTCAGGTACCAAGTGCACTTTCTAATGCAAAAATAAAGGCCTTTTAACTCCTGAGCATAACCGACTTTTTGACAGCAATTACCCTCCAGACAGGAAGTGCATTTGACTGGTGGTTTAACATGTCACAAATTTGACCAAATAGTACAAAATTCATACCAATGGGTGAGAGAGTCAGTTGTCAACTCCCTGGGAGTTGTGTCTTGTTCTACTGTCCGTAGAATTGCCTATCAATCCATCCATCCATCTATCCCTCTAGATTAGCCCAACAATGAGCTCTCTGGACTGCACTCAGGGAATGAAACCCAATGCTGTCATTACTCCTTACAAGCAAAGCAATATACTGGAAGATGAGGGCAGCCCGCCCAGAAATCCCATAGGACAAAGTGTTCTCCGTATTCAAGAGTAAAAACTGACCTCTGCCTGACCCCCCTACTGTGTTCATCAAGATATGTTGAAACGAACTCCAGAGGAAAAAAAACATCTTGAGTTGGCAATATCATGTATCAGTGACAGAAAATCATGAAACGCCAGTACCAATGGCAACTGAGAAGACAATTAACACTTGCCATGCTGTTTTCTTCATCCACACATGAGAATGAGAGGAAGTGGTTAGAGGTTTATGAGAGAGAGACACTTTGGCACACTAATTATGTCTGAAAGTGGAGAGGTTTGTCCTCTTGAGGACAACTCATGGTGGAACAACAACTATAATTTATGATCAGCAAAAACAGAATGGTGCCTCACAAGGCAACTCTGAGACGGTCCATGACGACTGGCACCAGTGTAATCCAAACTTGACTATTGATTGGTGTAGTCTAATGAATTTAGACACTTTTTAGACTGACAAATAACTTTAAATATAATGGCAAAATTATAATAATGCATACGAATATTAATCATATTTTAACAATGCATATTATGTTCTTTATTTTTGTAGTCTAGTGGTATTTTTAGGTATTATTGTGACAAAAAAGTAGAAATTAAACTATAATATAACTAATATAACAAAAAATAAATCAAACATTAATATGGATAAAAAAAATTATAACTCTCAAAGATTAAACGTTTGCATATTTGGCCGTCAAAAAAATAAATCAAACTCAAGCAACCACATATGAGTTGATAAATGCATAAATATCCATAAGCTAAGCAAAATGTTTGTAACACACTTGCCACCAGCGTTAGATAATTCTACCGAGGCACAAGTGATTTCATGCTGGTTCCGCCCAAACAATATCTAGACTGCATATAATCAACCAGATTATTCATATTGGATAGCATAAACCTCATATAACCCCTATATGCCACTCACACTTCATTGCATTCCAGTTTTATAGAGCATAATCCATCTAATAAAATAAATAAACAGACCGAAGGACGAGTAAACAGTGATAAAATACGTTTGCAAATATTTGCGCAATAGAAAAAAATCGTGGCCAGACCCTTTAAAGAAAGACAGAAACTTTAAAAAACCACAATAAAAAAATACTGGCTGTTTTTTAACTAGAGAATAAATGTGTACTCTAATTATATGCCAATAATTAAATAATTATATGTATAAAACAAACCAAGGCGCGAGGAGTCTCGTGCGTAACAAAGAAACTACACGCGCTTTAAGACTTTAAATGAAGTCCATTGACTATAAAGTTCATTCAGTTCATTCTAAGCCAAAACAGACCCATTTCCTCCGGGGATGAACTGATCTACACAAAGAAAGTGCACTTCGCAAAAGCCTCTTCGCACACCCATCTACCCCTCAACGATGAAGAGGACAAATCTTACCGTCTAAATCCCTGAAAAGACGACGGCCACGACATCCGTGATTTCTTCAGACCAGGTCGGTGACCCGTATCCACCGCGTAGGTTCGGTCCATTTTCCCCGGTGCTTTCAGGTAAGCTATCTGTCGGTGTGTGTGAGAGAATAACCCGCTATCTACCCCTCTCTCTCTCTCTCTCTCTCTCTGAGAGTTTCTGCGCTAGAGACGGTGAGGCTGGCGGCTGCTGCCTCCGCAAACGAGCAGGAGGAGCGCGCGCATCATCTCATCTCCACACTGATGCTGCCGGTCACTTTCCCGCTCAGCGGGAGCGACCCTTATTTTTAACTGTCAAACTGACTGAGGAAAAGCGACTCGGCATAAGACGCCTCTAACATTCAACACATCACAGTTTCATCAAAGAAGATGAAGAACCACAACATATGAGGTAAAGCGAAGAAAAAAATGATTAACTAAAAAAATACTTGTGCTCATATTATAATTAACGTAAAGAATACAAATTGGCAGGCAGAAAATGTGATGCACGAGTATGTCGATGTAAGGCAATAACTACAATGTCGGTCCCATTTTAAGTTCCTTTAAACATGTTAGCTTGCAGGGAACACCCTTTAATCAACGTATTTAGCTGATATAAGGTCAACTAGAGAATGTGAAGAAGACGTCACGTCGTGTTGAGTTCTGGGAAACTGCTTTGTTTATCCGCCACACCGTGAGGCTCGCGCTGCCGTTCAGCTATTGAGTTTAGGGCAGCATTTAGATTTTCTGTTGTGATTGTGAAAAATCTCACCATTGTACCTCATTCATGCTTCATCTAGTATTGCAAAAGTAACTCCGGTACTAGTTCTGAGAGAAAACTGGACAGTGGGGTATGTTTTTGTTTTTATCTTTTCTCTGTGTAAAACCCCAAGGAAAAGCAGGTTGTGGAAATGACACAAGACGCTGAATAGTTATTATATTAATAATTAGGGGTGGGAATCGCAGGGTACCTCACGATATGATATAATCACGATACATGGCTCACGGTAACGACAATATCACGCTACAGCGATTCTGCGATAATCAATATATTTCTAGAAAAGCCTATCACATCACGATATCTGTCTAAACAAAATACCTGTGAAAAGGTTAAGTGCAAGTTTTCTTTCTTTATTCAAGTCCAAACTGTTAGAAAACGGCAAAAAAAAGTTCTGTAAATCAATTTTAACATGTTGTATAGGCTTTCCTGTAGCTCAACTGGTAGAGCATGGCACTAGCAATGCCAAGATCATGGGTTCGATTTCCAGGAAAAGCAAGAGCTGATAAAATGTAGAAACTTGAATGAAATGTAAGTTGCTTTGGATAAAAGCGTCTGCTAAATGCATAAATGTAAATGTATAGACTAAATTAATCATTTTATTCTTGGATTTATTAAAAGCTTAAATTTAAATTTTCTCTGTGTGTAAACGAACACATTTAACTGTTTATCAAACAGAAATAAAAAATAGATAGATAGACAGATACAGTATAATATAAACCTGGTACATTTCAAAATTTACCTGGAGTGTTGTGATTCTTTCCTTTCTACTCTTCTACATGAAGAAATAGCTGTTCACATCGCGTCTTTTGCACGCTCAGATTCGTTATTTCAAATTTAAACGAGCGGAAGCAAGCACACACACTGCACACTTCTGCCCTGAATTGTGGCTCTGACAAGGATTTGTTTCATCCTCCATGCCATAGGTGCAGATTTATTTCTCTGCTGGTGTTGTGCCGAATTCTGCACCCCTGCCAGATTATGCATATAATTCATATAGTGAGGGAAATCCACCTGCGATCCAAGCGGAGAGGTTGGGCTACTCATGAACTGAATACGCTCTGCAATAATAATGTGATTGGTGCCTATGGTCCACGCTGATAGCTGTTCCGGGGCAGTTTTGTAGTTTTCATCTCCATAAACATACATATATATATATATATATATATATAACTAGCTTCTCTTCCTTGCAAACGATCCAATGAAGAATGTGAAAATTTAACTTAAAGGCAAAAACAAAAGATAAGCAGGTATCCGTATTAATTTCAGCATTTGCAGCAGAGGGTGATCCTCTCAAAATGGTGGCGGCGCCCCAACATACATGGATTTTTTTTTTACATGCTCATTTGTTACTTTAAGGTTTTTTGTTTTTTACCTTATTTGTCCAAAACTATAATTTTTCACACACACACACAAAAAGAACATAGAACTTGTTGCAACATTTTACAAAAATCAAGATTGAATATATTTGGTCAAAATCCCATGTTATAAAAGATGAAGTGCTGTGTAGTTTATTTAAGACAATATTGGATGATTAGACGGCAATGCTGACCTAAAATGCAAAATGTTTGCCCTCTCTCTGTTCCCACATCTCGGACCTTAAATAATAAAAATATTACCCTTTTAGACATTGTAAGAAAGGACCCGGCTGGAACGATCCAATGACGGCAGTCGTTCCGCGGGTGAAGGGCTTTGCGTGTTACGATCTTTCCTTTTCACGACACAACAAGAACATTAAAATGGAACACTTCTTCTTATATATTTTATCTCGTTATTTCATCTGACTCCATAAAATGAAAAGGGTTTTAATGATGTCTGTGCATCATTAAAACAGGAACGAATGATTGATTATTCTTATCAGCTCTTTTCAATACTTTACCCGTCCAGACATAGGAAGCTATATCGCTCAGAGGTCCTGTTTTCCACAGATCTCACGGACACAATCTCGTCAGGCCGGTCATCAGTCAGAGGTAAATTATGGTTACGTATCTGAGATTTGCCGTAAATTCACACGTACACAATCAGAGATATCAATAACCCTCATGGGGCACCCTCAGAACTCGAACTCAATCGTTTACTTCAGTAAAGGGTTTTGGCCACTATCAGATATGTTAGCAGATCAATATACTACACTCGTAATAGCTTTGGATTGGCCAAATCTTTGTTTAAAGTAACATTAAATCAAAGTCAGAGGTGTGGACGTGCAATTCAGTCAGGACGGCGTTCACCGTCACTGAACGGAATTAGCCCGTCCCTGCACCCAAGCACACTTAAAAGATGCCGGATATTGGCCGTCGCTAAAACTGGCGCAGGCTTGCGGAAATATACGAATCCACTAATCTAGTAAAGAGAAAGTACTCTTCAGAGGCAGTTAGAATAGAATCAAACGTTACAATTTATTGACCAGGTAATCAAAACAATAATTCAAAGCTCCAATGTTACAAGAATAGAATCAACGGTTAACCATAACATAACAATAATTCAGGAATTGAAGAACTTGTAGAAATTACTACCTGGCAATGAAAAACTACACACAAGTGACATGTGCGGGCAATCAGTTTACTGACTCCCAGATGTTTGTGTCCCTTTTATATACCCAGAATTCAATAGACCCACCCAGGTGGGTACCCAGGTGGTATCTTGTCATTATAATAAGTCTTTAGAATTGGCCACCAAAGGCTTCTGGAGATCCTGTGGCCAGGATTACTTATTTACATACAGGAGGTGTTTTGAGTAGGAAATCAGGGGAAGGCACGTCCCCTGCTGTACACTATTCTTCTCAGATTTTAGAACTTCTTTTAGCTTTTCATTATGATTGGGATGATGAGACCATTTTACCAGGCGCACTGAGACATTTCAAAAGATATCAAACATGTATGGTTACTTATTTGTACATATTACATTGCATGGATTTTTCAGTAAATTCTCAGTGGTGAGGGGGAAATGATGGGACCGTCAGTACAGGGTGTGGATCCCCAGTGTGCTGCACCCTGGATGTTACTGTTACATATGCAAGAGACAGCTTTTGTGGATTCTCAGGGGGGCCTTTTGTCCTCTAGAGGGGGGGCCCAGACACATTGGCACAGACACATTGGCACCAGTCTTACAGTTTCCTCCCTCTGGCACTGTTTGGGCCACTCACAGGCTTCCCTGCAGTGTCACTTCAGTCGTTGTAAGGTGGTACTCTGTTTGGAGGATGGCGTTCTGTACCAGGTCCATCGTGTCGATCAAGGCTTGTGTTCCGTGTTCATAAAAGGTGTCGTCCCACCATGGGGAGACCTCTGTCCTTTGGCATCCATCCGAGGATGTCGATCTGGCCCATAGAAAAATCCTCTGTCACTTCCAAGCAAAATGAGTGATCAGCAGGACAGGTCAGTCCTCCATATGTGAACGAATTCATCTCACTGATGACACACCACTGTGTATGAGACACCTGAATAGCATTTGAATGGCCATGCAAAGATTCAACACTTATGAGTTTGCTATCATTGGGAGAGAAAGGTTGTAATGTGTTATATGTACAGACAATATAATTGTGAGTTTCATGACAAGTGCGACTGGTAAATAAGGTCTCAGTACCCTTCAACGTAGGTGATCCCATTTAATTACCTGATCTTTAACTACCGTGCCAATGGATCGAATATTAGTGGAATTTGGATAAACTTGATCTGGGTGGATTAAAGGAAAAGTGGCAAAAAATCCAATACAATCAATACATTCGTTTTCAGTATACATCACAATTGTGGATATTAATTCTGAATACTTTACATTTTCCTGAAGAGAACCATCTATGTAAATCTAAAACCTCAATTAAATCATTCAAAACATGTCTCGGGGTCTTGTGAAGACGAAGATCTAAAATTTCCTGTCTTGTTGCAGTGAATAAATCTTGTGCATATGATCTGCAGGCTAAGTCACGTTCGATGGTATGGGTCTGATTGATGTGTTGGAAACCAGTGGCCATCTGATCTGTCAACCATGTAGAGAATTGAGATTGTTTGGTTATTTTATAAGTGTTGGCTGCTGAATTAATTGATCCGAACAGGCCGGCTATACTGCTGAGCAGGTCTCGTTTGAGCGAGCAGGTGGAATTTGACGGCAAGTCTGTCTTTGTAATCAGAAATTAAATCATCGATTCGTGACTGTAGTCATGCATATGACTCATCATTAGTAATACAATGTTTTGTATAAGCAGAAATGTTATAAGTTACATGTGTCATTACCAAATTTACATCATGTAATAAAGTTTCTGTATGTGTGCACCTATATGTTGCAGGTTCCAAATTTTTAATATAGTGGTACAATTTTGGGTCTATGCCATTGTTTTAGATTTTTCGTGTAGTGTATGCATGTTACCTAATTGTGTCACCTGGATCTATTTTAAGTCGATACCAGGCAGTGAGGTTGTACATGAATTTGGTGCTCGAGTGTGTCCTGAAATGTTTCTTTGTAGGTGGGTGGGTGTTACCTGAACTACAACAAATTTGTGGTGTGCAATTTGGATCCGGTGCTAATCCGGGAGGCCATGTAACTGTCTCTTTTGGTGCAACTGTGATTTTTGTGTGGATGGCCCTTGGAGTGTTACGCAACACCCACCTCCCACATTTCAGGTTGTGTGTGAGTGATTGGTGCTCTCCAGAGTGGGAGGATTTGATTCGCTACTACTGCCACTGTGTTTGAACTGTTAAATTGAAAATTTGTCAGTTATCACAAGGTAATAACGATATCCCGCTTTGGCACTAGGTAGTGGGCTTATGAAATCAATTGGAGTAACTCCCAAGGTCCCTTGGGTGGTTCTGGTCTACACAGTTTTGTATGGCCAGGCTTGCCTTGGTTAGTGGAGGCACATACGATGCATGTGTCACACCATCTTTGAATGTCTGATGCCATTTGTGGCCACCAGAAGTTTTTGGATCAGCTGTTGTGTTTTGGAGCTGATACGTGTGCATAATCGTGGTACAACTTCATCACTGGTTTCTGGAGGGCTTCTGGAACAATGTATTTATCTCTTAAAATCATGCCTTCAGTGACCTTGACTAGTTGGTCCTGCTGCAGGTGCGGTGTCAGCTCTCCATCAGAACTCCACAGTTCTTGTTGGTACTGTTTCAAGTCAATAGGAATAGTTTGAATCGCACTCACGGCAGGAACAACCAGTCTGTCAGGCTTCCATTCATCTCCCTTTTGTGCTGCTAATTTGGCTAATTGATCTGTGATGTTGTTGTTTTTCTCGTTTTCATCTGGATTTTCGATGATGTGCGCAGGCACTTTAACGACGGAGAGTGAGGGATCGCGTGTTCTAACCTCCTGCCAAATCGAAGTTATGATGTTAAAATGTTTTATCATGAAGTTTACGAATTGTTTCAACAGCTCAGAGTTGTCGCTAGGGGGCGTTTTTTGGTAATGCTTCGCTTGTTTTTTTAAATCTTTTTCTCTTTTTTGACAATCTCGCACTACATGGTTAGTCTTTCTGCAATAATGGCATATCATTTTATTTGGAGACCTTTGGCTAAATTTATCTGTGCTGTTCCCTTCTGTTAACCACTGTGCGGACGCAACGCTGCGGGGTTTTAATCGCCATCTGTTTTCTATTCTTGAACCCCAATCTACTATTGCTCTGAACGTGTTTTCGGCTGGGTCGACGCCATTTGATAACGCTTTTTGAACGGGGATGCCGGCATTGTTTTTAACAAGCTGCAGTAATGCGTCATGGTTGCGGTCTGCATTTTCAAGGCCTGAGTGCTCTCTGTATGTTACCCATAACCGTTCAGCGTACGTTTCAAATGACTCATTACCTGCTTGTTTGATTTCTAATATTTTGCTCCAGTCTGCATGTGTCGGTCCCCTCATGTCTAATAATGCCTGTTTTAGACGTTCATAAATCCCTTCGTCGGTTTCGTCATTTACTCTGTTCATTATGTTGCCGGATTTCATTTCTGTGTTTAGTTTCGGTCTGAGCTCCTCAGGGATAGTGAGGAGGGCTATTTGCCATACGTCTCTAACCTCTAGTTTGTAGACATTAGCCTGTAGCATCAATGCTTCCCAGTAGGGTTGAAAAGGCCCTTTTCTCGGCATAGTTCCTACGACTTGTTTGTGCCTAGAGCATTCTCCGCATGTTAACGGGCGGCTGATTGTTGTGATATCATCATCCGCATTTTTCATGGTTTTTAACACTGCGATTTTAACTGCCTTTTTTGGCGAGTCGTTTGATTTGGTTCGGGTCTTTATTGGGCTTCGCAGGCTCTGTTTTTCTGGCCACAGACTCACGAGAGCTCGGTTACGAGTTTCTCTGCGTGGCCTATTGTTACACGCTAACGCAGTGTCCTCATCTTCGCTTTCAGTTTGCGCCTCTAACTCGGTTTCATCCAGTGCTGCTTGTTTAACTGCGGCAACTGGAAAACCTGTTTTGTCGCAACAATCTTCGAGCGCAGATATGTAATTGGGTGATTCTCACGAAACCATTAAAACACCATGGCACTAATGATTTTAAATATAAAACGTGTAATTTAGTAAAATAAAAAAACATCAGAATGAAGACAATACAGTTCTCTACCTTGCACAATGTGTAATTTCAACATTAGAATTAAAAATTTTTCTATTTTACTGCATTTTCTGCGGAAATTCTCATTACCGCAATGCGTCCGGCTGTGTTTGAATGTGTGATGTTGTAATTTAAACAAATTAACAAAAATATTTAGAAAAAATAAATAAATGAATGTTCCACTATATTATTTTAGATGACAGAAAAAAATATTTACTGAATATTCATGTATAATAATAATGAAAAAAAGTAGGAAAATTATGTGTCCATGCCTTATGTTCTCATCCTCCGCAACATTTTTTAAGGACTGTTTAAACACACACATACAGAATTTAAATCCATTTTTATTTTGAGTGAAGGAGCACATGGGCCAGTTACTTCAAGATGGCTACCAGGTAAGATCATCTTTTTATATCTCTCCAGTTAAATGTTAAAAATTATATTGTCAGAATGTTAACACGACATTTTGATTATCATTACCGAAACAGGAAGTTTTCTACATTTCGAAAATTGTTAGATTTACAATTTTTTTATGAAAATGTACTTTATTAAGGTCTAATTATATGCATTGAGAAAAAAATAGCAAAGCCATCATGGCTTCTCTATTGTTAGCAAAACATACTGAGGCACCTCATCCTCCGCAACACCATTCTCATATACCGCAACCATTTAAGGCCAGTTGCGGTAAAGAGAACTTATGTTCGGGAATGAGAATTTAAGCATATTGTGTATGACTTTTAAATATCTCTTATAAATTGAATAGCAATTTAAAATTGACTAAATATTGATATTTTGCTTTATGATTTGTTTCATTGTAGACAGTCAACAAGTGAGAGAAAAAAATCTTTAGCAAAGGCCAGGTTGACAAAATTCAGGGAGAAATTACACAGCAACCAAGAACTGCTCGACGAGTACAGAAGGAAGGAGAGAGAGAGAGGTTAGGTTTGGAGATGTTACAGCAGGTGTAATTAGCAAAAAACACCCTACAGTGTTAGGAAATGTACATGAGAGTACACACACACACACACATACACACACAACCCTTTAGCCACTACTATAACAGGGATTTGGTGCTGGATTACGTGTACTGTTCATACTGTGGGAAATTCCCGCCACACTAAGGCATGTTGGTTGTGTGACTCTTAAAGTGACAGCAGCCTAATAAATTTGCTGCACTCTGTCATTAATTTTAAGTAAAAACAAACTTCAGTAGTTTAAATTAATACATTTGTTACAATTTAGAAATAATTTAGTAATAATTGAATTAATAAAGTTATTTGTTCTTCTGTTTGTAATTTGTTTGTTTATTTTCTTGTTTACTTAATTTTTCAATTTATTTCAAAGACTAAAATTAAGCTCTACCCCACCCCACAACTTCAGGCCCAGTATAGAATACACACACACACACACAAGCATCAAGTCTATACTATATGAAGATGTGTACATAAAAGGTTTCCCCCCCATGTTATGAGACATGCTTATTTAATGTCATGCTTTCTTTCCGGTTCCAGGTATCAAAAACGAAAACAAACTGGCAAAATAAAGAAAACTGAAGAGCTGACTACAAAGCAACATGAAACAAAAGACAGTGGCGGAAAACTCAAAGCGTTATTATAAAAGAAACAGCTTAAAGCTGTACTAGACACAACACCATCTAGTGAGGAAGATGATTCACTTCAGTTTATTCAAGAAGCAAATGAAGTTCAAGAAAATCTTCAAGAAGCTGCCCCAAAAGAACAGCCATTCTTGTCTCAGCAGGTACATGTCCCAGTGAAAAAAAAAAAATCTAATTTGCAATTTTGGCAAATAAATCTATTTTAAAGTTTGACTGAACTTTCAAATGTTGAAGTCAACATTATAAATACGTAAAATTATAGTTCATTTAGTAGGAACAACTTATATTATTAAAATATTAAAAAGCAGGAGCTTAAAATGTCAGGTTTTATGGTCAGGTCCAACTACTCGATCACAGATTATGCTCCTGAATAACTTGTGTATTTTTGCCAAAATATTTATGATGACAAACATTTGTTACTAAGATTTAACATTTTAGCTTTTTAGTGTTTTTTTTTATTATATTAACAGTAATAATAATTAAAATAAATAAAATTAAATAAAGAATAAAAATAATTTATATTAATTATTGTAACAGTCCTGTTTTATTTCAAGTCACTATTAGAGTGAATAAGATTTTCAATAAGTAGATCTGTATGGTGTACTAAATTCTCGGTTTGGTCTACACAAGTTAAAGTAACTGAGTATAATTGTAATTAAGTTAAACTAAAACAACATACACTATTCTCGAAAGTTCCAAAGCTTAGCAAGCTTAGCTGTCTTTTTTTAAGTTTTTGAGTTACCAACTACTTTTTTTTTTTTTTTTTACAGCGTAATGACATCAACTCAACTCCCCCCAAAAATGAGATACAGGCACCAAGACAAATAAATACATCTACCCCAAAATAATCACCAAAACGAAGAAAAGAAAAAAAACACTATCAAAATTGCGGGGAAAGTTGCGCAACATGGAAGAGAAGCTTCTGGAGAGGACTATAGAGACTATTAACCTAAGGAAAAGACTGGGAAGAGGGAGAGAAAGCTGGGACTTGTGAACATGGAAGGCAGAGAGGTCCAAAAAATATCCAGAAAGAGAAGTCACCAGAGAATATTACCCAACAACCAGAGAAGATTAATGTGTAGAATTATTAGCCACTTCTTTCACCAAGATGAAGTTTCGACTGTAATAAAGGGCAAATCTGGTGAAAATCGAAAAAATTGCCAGATATTTCGCAAGAGAGCCTTGACAGACAACATGGAGATTTGCCATGACAAATCTTCATAGACAAACTTTCCATGTCTCAGTTCTGTAAACTTAAGCCATTTTGGATTGTCCACCGTAGAATAAAAGATAGAGGAACATGTGCTTGTAAAACACATTAAAATTTTGGCCTGAAGATAAAAAAGCTGCATCAGTTAGGAATCGTAGCCACATCCTCTCCAAGGGACATTGTGCAGGCCAGTGTGTGTAGTGACAATGATATGTCCTGCATGTACAGGACATGCAGCAATTGCAAGAATAAGAGATTTCCCACAACACTGGATCCTTCACTGAAAGAAAACATCATAATATGGGAAGAGTGGGTTACAAAATCTGTACCAAAAAAAGTACAGGTGGACCCACTGAAGAGAAGGAAGTGAGGAATGTTTTTTTTGAGAAGAGACATACCTCCATTATAAAACTTGTAGAACTGACACAGGACCACCTCTCAAAATTCTCAAGACACATTTACAGAACATGTTGTGTAGCGTGTAGAATTAATATACATGTGACAAGTTTTGACAAATCAGAATGTGTTTTTTTTTTTGCCATAGTAAAATGGTTAAAGTTTTTTAGGTACACGTTGAAATGTTGCCCTAGTTATTCCTGTTGTAATTTTTTTCCTAATGTTTTCTTTTTTGGCTTTTGTATTTTTAAGCACTACACAATAAAACTGTTTTGAAATTGAATGCATGATTGTGCAAATATTATCAGTTTTTTTCTACATTATCTCAGACTAGTATACTAGTCTCAGTATAAATCTCACACTAGTATACTTATTATCATTACCGAAATAATTAAAATCATTTCCGAAACCTATGCATCATTACCGCAACAGATGTTCTTTAGATGTTAATTTAATTAATAGAAAAATAGTACTTTGATTTTAAATCCATGTGCAGAATCTACAAATTATGTTCTTTCAGGTTTGTTGCATCATTTTGAAAAAATGTCAGGTTTCATCGAAATATAAAAAAATTGGTTGTAAATTGTGGAAGGCGTTGCGGTAATGAGAGAAATCAATCAAAATTTAAAAAACTGTTAAATTAAAAATAAATATTATTTCAGAATTTCAAGTAACTGTGCATGACTACTAATAATCAATTTTTTAAATGTGAAAATGTATTTGCTTTTCTAAGAGTGTTGATGTTTTCTGTCTGTTGCGGTAATTAGATTTTTTAGGACTTATTTTGGAAATTATGTTCAAAAAGGTGTTAAATGGTAAGTAAAATTTTTAATTAATGTTCACAGCGTTCCAGACTTTGTTACTAATATCTTAAAAAAAAAAAGTTAATTTAAGCATTTTTAAAATTTTCATGCTTGAAATTTTTAAAACCAAGATTTCGTGAGAATCACCCAATTACTATATGTAATTAGTTTCCCTTGAACTTGATCAATTTTTGTAGCCATTTCTTCGCGTTGTCTAGCCCACCCCTGTTGCTCGTATGCAAACATTTCGACTTGCTTTCTTAACTTTTGTAATTCGTCAGATCGCACTCGTTCGATTTCTTTGATATTTGTTATTGTTTTTTCGTTCTCGGTCATGGTCGCGAGGTCGTTACGACGAAGCAAATAAACAATTGCAGCGGGAATTTTCTTGTATTTTGATTTCGATTTTAGTCTCGCACCCTCGGCAGAATACCAGGATGTTATTTCGTTGTTGTTCCACTTCAAATTGAATCCCTTGTCGCTTAACCGAACAAGGATTTTTTGTAATTGTATTCCTAAAACTTCCATTATCTCCTGATCTCCTCTGCTGCTGTGGTTTCCCTGAAAAGACATGTTGTTTCTCGTCTAATTCTTAATACCACCGGGTTTTTCGGTTCCGGTTTCAAAAATGGGTATACCGACCCGTTCTACAAAATGTGTCTATATGGTGTAAACAACATTTCCCTCAACTTTTAAAAGGCAACAAAGAATATGCTTACCACAGCAGCTGGATATTGATGAGAAGGATATCAAACCTCACGTCCAAGGAGAGTTCAAGTTGAATGTCGCGGCTGGAATGACGTACTCGTCTCTGCGAGAATCGCGTTCTCGTCTTTACGAGATCACGTCGGCGGGGTCACCACTGTAAGAAAGGACCCGGCTGGAACGATCCAATGACGGCAGTCGCTGGTGAAGGGCTTTGCGTGTTACGATCTTTCCTTTTCACGACACAACAAGAACATTAAAATGGAACACTTCTTCTTATATATTTTATCTCGTTATTTCATCTGACTCCATAAAATGAAAAGGGTTTTAATGATGTCTGTGCATCATTAAAACAGGAACGAATGATTGATTATTCTTATCAGCTCTTTTCAATACTTTACCCGTCCAGACATAGGAAGCTATATCGCTCAGAGGTCCTGTTTTCCACAGATCTCACGGACACAATCTCGTCAGGCCCGGTCATCAGTCAGAGGTAAATTATGGTTACGTATCTGAGATTTGCCGTAAATTCACACGTACACAATCAGAGATATCAATAACCCCATGGGGCACCCTCAGAACTCGAACTCAATCGTTTACTTCAGTAAAGGGTTTTGGCCACTATCAGATATGTTAGCAGATCAATATACTACACTCGTAATAGCTTTGGATTGGCCAAATCTTTGTTTAAAGTAACATTAAATCAAAGTCAGAGGTGTGGACGTGCCGAATTCAGTCAGACGGGCGTTCACCGTCACTGAACGGAATTAGCCCGCTGCACCCAAGCACACTTAAAAGATGCCGGATATTAGCCGTCGCTAAAACTGGCGCAGGCTTGCGGAAATATACGAATCCACTAATCTAGTAAAGAGAAAGTACTCTTCAGAGGCAGTTAGAATAGAATCAAAGCGTTACAATTTATTGACCAGGTAATCAAAACAATAATTCAAAGCTCCAATGTTACAAGAATAGAATCAACGGTTAACCATAACATAACAATAATTCAGGAATTGAAGAACTTGTAGAAATTACTACCTGGCAATGAAAAACTACACACAAGTGACATGTGCGGGCAATCAGTTTACTGACTCCCAGATGTTTGTGTCCCTTTTCCTTATATACCCAGAATTCAATAGACCCACCCAGGTGGGTACCCAGGTGGTATCTTGTCATTATAATAAGTCTTTAGAATTGGCCACCAAAGGCTTCTGGAGATCCTGTGGCCAGGATTACTTATTTACATACAGGAGGTGTTTTGAGTAGGAAATCAGGGGGAAGGCACGTCCCCCTGCTGTACACTATTCTTCTCAGATTTTAGAACTTCTTTTAGCTTTTCATTATGATTGGGATGATGAGACCATTTTACCAGGCGCACTGAGACATTTCAAAAGATATCAAACATGTATGGTTACTTATTTGTACATATTACATTGCATGGATTTTTCAGTAAATTCTCAGTGGTGAGGGAGGGGAAATGATGGGACCGTCAGTACAGGGTGTGGATCCCCAGTGTGCTGCACCCCTGGATGTTACTGTTACATATGCAAGAGACAGCTTTTGTGGATTCTCAGGGGGCCTTTTGTCCTCTAGAGGGGGGGCCCAGACACATTGGCACAGACACATTGGCACCAGTCTTACAACATGTTTAGTCGCAAGTTTTGAGGGAGCTTTCAATTGGCATGCTGACTGCAGGAATGTCCACCAGAGCTGTTGCCCGTGAACTGAATGTTAATTTATCTACCATAAGCCGTCTCCAAAGGAGTTTCAGAGAATTTGGCAGTACATCCAACCGGCCTCACAACCGCAGACCACGTGTAACCACACCAGCCCAGGACCTCCACATCCAGCATCAAGATCGTCTGAGACCAGCCACCCAGACAGCTGCTGAAACAATCGGTTTGCATAACCAAAGAATTTCTGCACAAACTGTCAGAAACCGTCTCAGGGAAGCTCATCTGCATGCTCGTCGTCCTCATCAGGGTCTCGACCTGACTGCAGCTCGTCGTCATAACCGACTTGAGTGGGCAAATGCTCACATTCGATGGCATCTGGCACTTTGGAGAGGTGTTCTCTTCACGGATGAATCCTGGTTTTCACTGTACAGGGCAGATGGCAGACAGCGTGTATGGCGTCGTGTGGGTGAGCGGTTTGCTGATGTCAACGTTGTGGATTGAGTGGCCCATGGTGGTGGTGGGGTTATGGTATGGGCAGGCGTATGTTATGGACAACAAACACAGGTGCATTTTATTGATGGCATTTTGAATGCAGAGAGATACCGTGACGAGATCCTGAGGCCCATTGTTGTGTCATTCATCCACGACCATCACCTCATGTTGCAGCATGATAATGCACGGCCCCATGTTGCAAGGATCTGTACACAATTCCTGTAAGCTGAAAACATCCCAGTTCTTGCATGGCCAGCATACTCACCGGACATGTCACCCATTGAGCATGTTTGGGATGCTCTGGATCTGCGTATATGACCGCGTGTTCCAGTTCCTGCCAATATCCAGCAACTTCACACAGCCATTGAAGAGGAGTGGACCAACATCCCACAGACCACAATCAACAACCTGATCAACTCTATGTGAAAAAGATGTGTTGCACTGCGTGAGGCAAATGGTGGTCACACCAGATACTGACTGGTATCAGTACCAGTCAGTACCCCCCCCCCAAATACATTAAAACTGCACATTTTAGAGTGGTCTTTTATTGTGGCCAGCCTAAGGCACACCTGTGCAATAATCATGTTGTCTAATCAGCATCTTGATATGCCACACCTGTGAGGTGGATGGATTATCTCGGCAGAGGAGAAGTGCTTACTCAGAATTAGACAGATTTGTGAACAATATTTGAGAGAAATAGACATTTTGTGTACATAGATTAAGTCTTAGATCTTAGAATTCAGCTCATGAAAAATGATGGCAAAAACAAGTGTTGCATTTATAATTTTGTTCAGTGTGTCTCATCCCAACCTATTTCAATATAAAATATATCAAAACAAGAAAGAAAGCTGCTATTTCATGCAACTATTAAATAACATTTTCCACCAACTTAGTGGGTGGGTGCTTTAAACCAGATTTTCCTATGCAAATTCAACGTTTACTGTAGGCTGACTGAGTTGATAAGTTCCATGATTAAACTGAATAATGGATATAGGTCCGGTAGAGCAAATCAAATCGGCTATTGGTACAACGTTTGCTTGCAGTTTGTGCTCTGTGAGCTTGGGAAGACAGAAAATAGAAATATTTTTTTGCAGGTATGAATCTGCATATGTGAGTCAGACAAGTAAACCTTTTGAGGGAATAAAACCGGCTACATTAAATATGATGCCACTGGGTGTGGGAATGTTTGTCAATGATACTGATAATCCAAATAATTTTTGTGGTTTATGGTAAATGTTATGCATCAAATCAGAGATTCATAAACTGATCTTCTTCTTTATAACTCACCACAGACGTGTCTCTGGATGTCACTTTTAAGGGGTGGTGTAGACCAGTACACACATGTCAGGGTGATTGACTAGTCATCTAACCACCAACTAGTGAGTTAGTGAGATCAAGTGGCAAGTGAGCATAAAACAACATGGCTGCCTATAAGACTGATAACTTGCTCATTCAATTTTTGCACATTCCTAATACTAAATAAAACCATATGAATAATCTGTGTAATTGAAGAACGTGCAAATGCAGAGCCAGGGTTTACATCACACAACACAAAGAATAAAACTGAGAAAATCTGTTTTTTTATGCTTTACATGGAGCCTGACGCATGATCTATTTATTACATGCCAAAGCATGCACAAACTTCTAAATGAATCCCAGATGTATTCACATATCAAGGGGCAGAATATGACTCACCAGACACATAAAAATTGTATTCCGGTCCACGGCTGATTCAGGCTGCTGATATTGCCACTCCAGCACAGCAAGGCTTTGGAAAGAGACAAATTCCTATTTCCATATGACTGTGAAACTATGAACCTCTTTTGACTTTGTATACCAAGCTGTATCTAGAACCCCCCAAAAATCAGCTGAGGTCAGCCATAATGGCAGGTGTTTAGGATAGTTCATGTAATGGACTTTGGACATAAAAGTGCAGAGTTCAGCAGTATCAGTGTTCAAGCTGATTTAAACAGTCATAGTGTCACTAACAGGGTGACCAACAAGCCAGTCAAATTGACCCAATCAGCAGCAGAGCCGGCAAAACGTGTTAGCATGTTGAAGAAATTCAGTGACAGTTCGTAGCACAAACAGAATGAATTATAAATGAACCATGCTTGGGGCCAAACTAGACAATACATGCAGAAAACGTCTTCAGAAAGCAGCACAAACTCCTCTGGAGTTTGTATAGGTCAGAAAATCTGTAATGCAATCACAGGAAAGTACGTCAGGTATTCTATTAATTTCACTTTACAGGGCAAATGACTTGTGATTTATATGACTTATGATCATTGTGACATTTAAACTGGATGTCTGTGATTCAGAACCTGACAGGAAATTACTTTCTCATTCCCAACAACGTGAAGAGGTCTAACAGTGTTTTCTCTGTGGGGCAACTTAAGAGACCTTTTTTGAAAAAAAATATAATTCTGTCCTTGGTTCTAAGCAGCACTTCCATTTTTTCATCTAACCTTGTAAACTATTAGACGGTAATGGAAGGAGATTGTACCAGTAAATAAGGTTTGATTGAATCCTGCCACACTAAAACACTATATCAGTGCACGGCTAGTTTGGCCTAAAAATAAAATGTAGCTCCAAGATGACGCAGCTTTTCAATGAATAGCCACAGGAGGAAATTGATTGAGAATGGCGGGGTGCCACTGATTTCTTTGTGTTATAGAATAAGGCTGTATTTGACACATGCATGTATTTATGCTGCCAGCTCATGTAGAACGGCAGCTGTTTGTTAAACCTACTCAAAAACATGCTGAATCTTTAAATGCAAGAAATTGTGCTTCAAACATGAAGTCACCACAGCTGATCAAATATTCATGATGCTGATACTATAATGGCCTGATAAAACTGTACAGCAGTACTGCATGTGAAACTTCTCAATCTTATCAACATCTAAACCCTAAACAAGCTTGTCTAAAAATGACAATGTCACAGAGCTGAAATGCAACCCTACATATCAACTGAATATTTTCAGGAATGAATGGTTAAAATAAAGCCAATAGGATCAATACAAATACAGTTCCTAAATAATGTGTTTAACAGATTATTGATTGTCACATTTCGAAAGAAAATCAAATTTTTCACAAGAAACTTGTGAAATGCATGACTTTTCAATACCTCATCTGTTTACAGATTTGAAGTCTACTGGAAGATTACTTATTACAAGCTATCATGTAGATACTAAAGCCCATAGTGTAAACTTTACATCCCAGTTTAAGTAAGACTATAAAAACACCAATGCAACCTTACCCTGAATAGTGGGAGTGGGCTTTTTTGCCTGTAAGCAACCACCCACAAAGTTCTGCACAGGCAAGCAGCACTCATGTTGTCTTCAGTAGATGTGAAAATCTAAAATAGTATCGCCTAACAGTGAGGACTAAAAATTTTCAAAATGTCAAAAAAAATCACAGATAAATGCCTTTGTTTTTTGCTGTGGATACCTTATAAGCATCTGATCTTAAGCCACAAATTCTCTTTCATCCATCTGCTTGCGGCCCTGGAGAGACACCCTTCAGCTGTGCCTCTTTAAAGAGTGCATCAAAGAAGGAACAGGCTGCATGGATGATAAGTGACAGAAAAACAGCGACGGTGACACCGGACAAAATGTCAAAGTGTGTTCTAATCTGGCCCTCCCACCAAAGAACTTCTCTCTCAGCAGGATTTGAGGAGCTCGTAGTGAAGACAATCTTCACCAAAGCAGTCGATTTTATCGCCATACCCACTTCATTCTTACATTTCTATCACTGGTGATGATGAAACGCCACTGCTGAGAAATAGCATGGTGCCTTAGAGATTAAACGATATATAACCAATTATTTTATGTTATGATGGATTTTTGATCTGGCACAGAGAAAATATAGTGGAAAAGCATAAGCATAAATATTATTTCCATTTAATGATCATATTTACAACACGTAATGCCACAGCCCACAACAATGCCATATTTATCGGTTTGGGGAAGTCAGTTAAAGAATTATAAGGAAGTAAATTAGAAGTTATCATAATTTAGTTGCAAAGTTTATTTTGCATGTGTTTTGTGCACTGTTGAAGAAAGTTAATATTTACATGGTCGCCTTCAGAAATTCTGTTGACTATGAGTAACTTTACAACTACAACTAACTCTCATTCGAGTATTAGTAGACTGTTAGGTTAGATTCATGGATAGAAGAATAAGTAACAAAGAAAAATTACACCTCCAACAAATATTTTCCCAAAACAATGTTTTATAGAACTGTAATTTCAGTGTGCAGACATAATTTTTTTCTGTGAATTATTTGTTATTTTTTGTCTTGGACCTGAACCTAATGTTGAGTCATCTGGATGTGCACAACTTTAGGAGAAAATGTAATCAGTAGAACGTCTTTAGGGGATCATCAAAATAAAGTATTAGAAGATATTAAGCAGACAGTCTACTAACACCCTAATGACAAGCTGACATGTGCTTGCAAAGTTCCTTATTACTTATAGTCAACAGAACATCTAAAGTGTTACTGAATAATACTTATTTAGTTATGTTTATGAGGCAACAATCATGTGCAAAAACAAAATCATCCTCTGTGGAAGCATGTGCGTGCTTTGTTCTTAAAACTGCTCATCTTTGCCAGTAAGTGACAAAGAAAGGAAATATTCAAATATATTTAAACGCATGTCAAGAAGTAATTGCATCATCCAAACTCATCCGCATCCCACTTACATCTTGAAAAAAGCACAATAACCGATGAGGTCACTGATAATGTCCATATTTAAAGCATCCACACAAAAGGCTGTTTTGCTCACCTGCCGGCGTCAGCAGATGTGATGGCGATGAGCGGGGGGGTGCGCAGCGCCAGAGTGGTTGGACGAGCGATCAGCGCAGTCTCTTTGCTGTTCCAGTCATGTTGCTCCGCTTGCCGGAAGACCAATGGGGGCAGCTGCAGGTTTCTACTGGAACGTCTGCGTACTTGGAAGAGCTCCATGGCTGGAGCGGCTCCTTCCTCTGCTTCTGCTTCTGGGTACTCAGGGGACCCATCGGACACCTGGCACAACACAAACACAAACTTACATTTACTAGCACTCTGCCTTTCACAGAGCTGCGTGGAACAGATAATGCACAGACTGGGCAGGCGCTGTACAGTACACGGCCTTACAGAAACATCTTGTGTTTATGATAGTTTTGAGTTGCATTCGTATAAAAGCGAAGGGGCAGGAAACTACACACATATATAAACACACACACCTAGATCAGCCAGTTGTCAAGAGTACCAAATCAAATGAGGCAAGATACATGCAATGCATCAGTTTGCATCTGTTGTTTTCTGAGATATTTCAATTTCTACTCACGGAAATGTCTTAGAATCTCTCCAAATGTGCTCTGTGGAAAGCTTCATCAGCACCAAATCTCCATATTGCATAATTTTTATGTTATCAACGTCAAAAGGAAAAAATTACATAATAAATAAGACCAAAAGCACCCCCCCAATTGAAAGAATGTGTCTGAAGCTATTGTTCTCACAACTGTAATATAGTATTTTTTACTACAATGAACTATTTAACTAAACTAAAAGCAGTACAATGATGTAGAAATGCTTTACCAATTATAATAAATACTATGGTCCTAAAATAGACTTCATTTTCACCAAGCAAAATCTGATTTGGGGGTGAAATATGACCTGGATTTGTTCTAGACAGGCTTCATGAGGTTCATCGTAGTATAAATAGATTTGTAGAAAATGAGTTGGTGTTATAACAGAGGCATGACCCAGAGATGAATTCCCAAATGAAGTAAATGAATTTCTTTAAAGAGTATGTCAAACCTCTTGGGACTATGAATCAGTCATGAATCATTTTTTTTTAATACATTCTGGAAATATTTAGGAAAAAAAAATCTTAATGAAAAAGCATGGTTAAGTGTGCAACAAATACAATTATAAAGTCATATATCTTGTCATATTTTTATACTGCACTTACTGCCTCTTTAATAAGCCACATTTAATAATATCCTGAAGACAGGCACTTAGTTTAGCTTTCTAAACTTCCTCTCATGGTGTCCAAAAATGAACAAAGCAAGCAGAAAATTGCCCAGAAAGCTTGTGTTTTCTGGGCTTACAGTCATTCATTATTAAGCTGTCAAACGTTCTGTCATGCATCATTATTTATGGGACATTTAACCAACACAAATTCTCCCAAATAAATCAAAGATTGGGCTCTCTTTAGCAGCGATCTGTTAACGAAGGTGGCCAAGAAGACAACGACTGACAGTACGAAGGAGAAAGGTACAAAAAAACTTACTCACACAATATATAAGATACAATACAGTTAATTCTGGTACACTCTCTGACGCTCACAAACAGCTCTGAAGAACCACCAAATAGGCTGTGTTTACATTACTAGCACTTTTTCCAATGAAGGGAACCGTGTGCAGCATCCATTCACAGTGCGTGTCCCATAGGGACTGTTGAACTGTGCCACAACGAGATGGAAGGCTTGCTGTCAGAGGAAAGGTAGTGACGCCTCTGTGTTTTGCATTTCCCAAGCTGCTACTTTATTAGCATTCGTATTCCGT
The DNA here is from genome assembly GCA_027564155.1 of Gymnocypris eckloni scoliostomus. Taxonomy (NCBI): domain Eukaryota; kingdom Metazoa; phylum Chordata; class Actinopteri; order Cypriniformes; family Cyprinidae; genus Gymnocypris; species Gymnocypris eckloni. The sequence continues at coordinate 21,572,459 of CM050435.1, forward strand.
CAGTGTAAACACAAAACTTATAAAAAGAGAAGTTTCCGTGGAAAAGAGACGGCCTCATTCATTTGCATTTTGCATGGCTTCCTTTGCCCACAAAAACATGTTGCTATAACTTCATATTTCAAGCTCTCGCTCTCTATATATTAAACTAGACTAATAACTTAATGCATTCATCATAACTGCATGTAAACCAAAAGTATCAAAACAGCTATCGAATTAAAGCTTAGCTCTATTTTCCCTTATTATAATAAGCCCCTAATGCACAATTCATTATTATTTGAGTATTTTGACTCATCCACTGAAGCCTGTGGGCATGTTGAAAGCTGCGGTCCCCATCACAAAGCATCAAGGGCTTCATTTATAGTCGGAGCAACATCTCACACCAAAGGCACATAAAATGCATCCATGTGACTAAACTAGGGGACGGAATTAAAGAAAGAAGCACGGTTGGTGGCTGTCTGGAGACAGACGGCACAATATCATGAAAATTGCAGAAACACAATAAGATGTGCAGCGTTATTATAGAGTCAGAGTCACGTCTGGAGGGGCGGGTTCAAATAGTCTATCTAAGTGGCTGTGGAGATGCAGATCACAGCGATGGTTGAATGGCACGGCGCGCAGGGGAACAAAAAGAGTGAACCCTCCACCTCCGGCTCACGGTAGAGCGCGGCGAGAAAACAGAGAAAGGGGAATGTGAGGCTAGTTTCAACTATTTGCCAGATGTATTCAGGGAAGAAGAAGCAGCAGAGGTTATCGGTTCGGCGTGAGCTTGAACGGTTTGAACATCTTGCTCTGGACAATGGAGCATGACTCAGAAAGCTACTAAAACTTGAGAGCTACTAGATTGACTGAAAGGCCTAAAACACCCAGAACTGATCGATAGACGTTTATAACAGATTTGACTGAGCTGGTCATGATCAGAGCTGGAAAATATACATACTGACCACAAACTGTCGAACTGTAGTGCAAGTTGTCTGAATTGTTGCTTTTTTCAAATAAATGCAGTTTTTTGTTATTTTTTACTTTATATTCATCAAAGAATCCAAAAATATAAGCTGTGCAACTGTTTTCAACATTAATAATCAGAAACATTTCTTTAGCAGTATATAATGATTTCTGAAGGATCATGTGACTGAAGAAAATTCAGCTTTACGTCACTGGAATAAATTACATTTCACAACATATTCACATAGAAACAGCTATTTTAAATTGTAATAATATTTCACAATATTACTGTTTTTACTGTATTTTTGAGCAAATAAATGCAGCCTTGTTGAGCCTCCTTTCTTACGGTCTAAACTTTTGAATAGTAGTGTACTGTATACACATATACAACATAAACACCCAGTTAAAAATGCTAAATTATTATTATTATTGTTCTAAATATTAGGTCATATACGGAATATGATGAGATGCAACCAAAATGCTTTTTCTCGCATGAAATGATACAGATCCTAACTGGTGCAGATGGTAAATTAATCATAGGTGTAGCGTTGCTCTCTGAAAATGTTAAGGCTCCTGAATTGACTTGCAGTGGGAGAACCCGGCCACCTCCGTCACTGGAGGATGAGCTAAAATATTCATGTCGTTTCACAGCAGCAACTTTCGTTTACAATCATTGACCGGATATTTAATGAGCCAGTAGTCAAGTTACTCAGGGAGACAGAGACTGATCTCTTTACTCCAAACGGCCTTGACTCACTCAATAGGACTGCAAGGCAGATGTCGTTTTGTGCAAATATTACATCTAATTGTGTGTGTGTACACAATTTACACCATTAGCCTGCTCGACAAACACAGCCCTATCCCTCAATGTTATTTATCCCTTGCTGGATGGCCTGACAGCGTTTCAGAAAGTGAAAAAATCAGGATACATCCATCCAGTGTGTGAAGTATTACAGGGTTCATGGAATAAATCATCTGTTTCATCACTCATCCGTCAGTCGAGGTAGACCGGGAGTTACAGGAGCCCATGTGCAGCGGGAGAGATCGGATCAGCGCAGTACCGGTGTTTGCCGTTCAAAGGCTGATCCTGTTAATAACTGAGAAACCATTTACAAGATTAATCTCGTAGATCAGACGGCATTAGTTATCTTTTGGCTTTTGTCCTAACCTTTTCTTAGATGCCTAAATTGACTCTGTAGAGACGAATTGCTTAATTTTCTTGAAAGAGGCATTTTCATAGCTTTTAAAGTCAACATGAAATAATGTTTGCAACTCTTTTACTTTTGTAATATACCATAATTCCAAGAAAAACGAGACATCCAGTGAAAAAAAATTGATTTTATCCACTGAAAGATACAAACAGTAAAGAAAGAAAATAGGTGTAGTAACATTATTTTGTGAAACGTTAGTAAATTTAACTAAGAAACACTAACGAATGGAAATAAACATGCAATTTTGAAGTAGAAAGACTGAAATTGTATTTTCTTGTAAAACGTACTCTAATAATCTGTTTTATTGACAACTTTGAAAAATTATATTTAAAGTATACAAGCTATTTATTATATATACAAGCTATATATTTGATATTTTTAAGTATACAAGCAGCGATTAAGAATAGGTGATGATCTGGTGACATTAAATTAAAATATTACAAAAACAGACACATTTTCGTAGGAATAAACAATAAATCGTGCACTATGAAACCAGGAATGTGTATTGAAAAAGCAGTAGCTCGTGTTGACTTTAATTGCTTCACCAGTTAATACAATTGTTATTTGACTGATGTTGGGTCTGTGTTATTCAAGAATCATCGATCCAAGTCTCTATTTCCCCTAGGAATCACATTATTGGATGCATATCCATGATGTAGGCCTTAAAACTCGCAAGGGGCGGCACAAGGGTCCTTAGCTCGAGAGGAAAACTACTTGAACCTGCAGCCATGTGACTCGGTTCGATATCTACATGAAAGGCTCAGCTGGAGAACACTGTCATACAAAAGACAAACAACCTTGAATTCTCCATCAGTTGCAGTGAACACTCTCCATGTGACCTATGGATTCCCGCTTGAATCGCAATTAAGGGCCCCATCATTCTTTTGGAGGAAGCTCTGATATCGTATGTGTGGTTTATCTTGAATCAATCAGAATCGCAGGCTGAATGAACTTGCCCACAAATGAACAATGCTAATCGTTGCATCGCGATGAGTTTGATAATCGCGTTCTGACGTTGCTTACTCACACTTCAAAAGGCGCACATTATGATGTTAACGTGGAATCCAATTATGCAAATGCATTACACTGCCGGCTCCGTGTGACCATTAGCATATTTTATCATTCAGCCCATCTGCTTGACAGAGACTAAAACTTTCTGGCCCAAACATTTTTTTATCTCCAAGCAGTGAAAATGATAAATGGATTTGCCAGCACCGGTTTAAACATGAAATGTGAAACGAAACAATAATAGCTTCAGAATTAGAGTCTGCGTCAGTGAAGATGATCGCTGTGAAATACTGAGATTTCATTCTTTTATCAAGGAAATTAGACCTTCTTATTACACACACTTATATAATCAAAGGCAGCTTAAGAAGAAAAAAGAGATATTTAATGAAAGCAAAGTCATAAAAAACCAGCTTGTGTCTGTATTAACTTAGATTATAAATATTAATGTAATTATTGCAGGGAATATTTGCATAGTAAGAAAAATAGATTTTTGATGATCAACAAAACACATGATGATTTGTAGGGGTGTAATGATACATCGATATGGATTTATACATCAGTCAAATGAATAACGACTGTCACGAGTTCGGTCAATGAACTTCAGTTCACTCACCACCAGAGGTCACCCGCTCACCACATAGACTCTTGCACTACACTAACTGTTGCACTTCACCCCGGACTACAGTTCCCATCATCCATTGCACTGAAGACACACACAGCTGAATGCACTGATTACACAGCTGATTCCCATCAGACATGCTACATAAGCCATGGGCAGTATCTGAAATCACCCCTATACCCTCTTTCGCTATTCCCTTCATCCCTTGAGAACGTGATATGCTTTAGCAAGTTAAACACAAAGACTGCATTGTAATTATAAATATGTAATGTGATGCACTACATGTGTAAGAGTAAAGAGTTGTGATCTTTTCATGGTTCACAATAAATAATGCTCCACATGAACTCCATCTCTGCAAATGATATGAACTTAAGTTGCTCATGAGGTGCAACAGAAAATTAACATATATAAATCTGTAATGAAAGTGGCTCATATATCTGCTTTCAACAAAAGAGAGCATTTGAAAAGAAACGTTTCCCTGCAACTTTCCGCCAAAATAAAAGCTCTATATGGTTTAATGTTTGAAAGCATGGAAAAATTTTATGATTTTAAACATTTAATCATGTATTATATCCGTTTTATTTTCATAATTAAATGTAATAAATAAATTAATCGATCATTATTATTATTATTATCAAATTGCAATTAGATGGGTCTCCCTAAATTGTTCTGCCTGTTGTTTTTATGAAATAATGCACAAAGTTGTGTTTGTAAAAAAATTTTTTTTAATGCACCTTTATTTTGCAGACAATGTCCTAAAGGGAAACCTCTCTTGAAACCACTATAATACAGTAGAATGGATTATTATCATCAAAATACAAATTAATCAAATGACAAATGTATTTTTATGTATAAACCAATTTTTTCAATATCTGGAGTTGAACATCGAATTCAGGAAGTGTTCGGACGTTTTTTACATTTGAATAAAATGAAAACTAAAAGAATTTCAAATCACATGAGTTAGTATTTTATTCACAATAGAACATAGATAACATACATTTTTAAACTGAGAAATTTGTACAATTTTATGCACAAAATGAGCTCATTTCAAATTGGATGCCTGCAACAGGTCTCAAAATAGTTGGGACGGGGGCATGTTTACCATGGTGTAGCATCTCCTCTTCTTTTCAGAACAGTTTGAAGACGTCTGGGCATCGAGGTTATGAGTTTCTGGAGTCTAAGTGTTGGAATTTGGTCCCATTCTTGCCTGATATAGGTTTTCAGCTGCTGAAGAGTTTGTGGTCATCTTTAAAGTATTTTCCGTTTAATGATTTCCCAAATATTCTCTATAGGTGAAAGATCTTGACGGCAGGCAGGACAATTCAGCACCCGAACTCTTCTACTATGAAGCCATGCTGTTGTAATAGCTGCAGTATGTGGTTTTGCATTGTCCTGCTGAAATACACAAGGCCTTCCCTAAAATAGACTTTGTCTGGAGGGGAGCATATGTTGCTCTAAAACCTATATACATTTCAGCATTCATAGTGCCTTCCAAATCATGCAAGTTGCCCATACTGTATGCATTTATGCACCCCCATGCCATCAGAAATAACGTGCTGGAAGGTTTCCCTTGTGATTTCAAGGTGTCTGTGATTTCCAACAAGAATGTCAAATTTTGATTCGTCTGACCATAGAACACTTTTCCACTTTGAAATAGTCCATTTTAAATAAGCCCTGGTCCACAGGACACGACAGCGCTTCTGGACCATGTTCACAAATGGCTTACTTTTTGCATGATAGAGCTTTAGCTGGCATCTGCAGATGGCATGCAGGGCTCTAGAGTCTAGACTGCAACCATTTTTTGAGAATGTGCGAGTAAAAATTTGACGTGGGTCGCACTTGTGCAAGTGCATGGTCTGCGCTCTCCAAAGCGTCTGCTTCATACAGCCGCACTGCAGAGCCATGGCACATTGTAGCAGGAGTCAGATTTCCCTGATCACGTGAAGAGAGCCGCTTTCAGCACTAGTGCGTCATGGGTAGAGCCTGGTTTATACTCGCTGCATCAGCACGAGCGCAAATGGTGGTGCCGGGGCAGAGCGTTTCTTACATTTACATTTACATTTATGCATTTAGCAGACGCTTTTATCCAAAGCGACTTACAATGCATTCAGGTTATACATGTTTTGTCAGCGTGTGTGTTCCCTGGGAATCGAACCCACAACCTTTGCGCTGCTGACGCAATGCTCTAACCACTGAGCCACAGGAACACACTTACCACTTTTTTATATATGCTGTAAAATTAAAATACATTTATTTTAAATGTACTGCACAGTAATGAGGCAGCACCATATAACAGATGAGACAAACAAGAAAGGCTATTAATAATATTTCATTGCGCAAAAATATTATAATACGAAAAGCTCCAATACAGAGCGGCATAAAGCACTTATGCGCATCCCGTGCACAGAATGATGCGCTTGAAGCCACAGTCACAGCGCGCAGGCTCAGCGCTCCGGAGTACGCATAGAGAAGTTCAAAGCACAAAGGAAAGAGATATTAATGCGTAGTGTATTAAATCTGTGCAACAGTTTATTGAGCCTTTTCTTTTAACCGTTTTAAATGTCAGTTATTGTGCTTGTGAAGAACCTTTCATAGTGCTCTCTACAACAGTGTTGTTGTGATCTAACAGACACCCGGTAGAAAGTAATACGGTTTAGAAACAGCACGAGACTCTAGCTAGATCAAAATCTTTTGTATGCCTCTGCCTCTATAATAAATCCCTTTTATAGCTAATCATGTTACAGACCTGATGTCAATTAACCTAATTAGTTGCAAGATGTTCTGCCAACTGAATCATTTTGAAAAAGTTTTTTCAGTCCTTTGTTGCCCCCGTGCCAACATTTTTTAGACCTGTAGCAGGCATCACATTTGAAATGAGCTCATTTAGTGGATAAAAGTGTAAAATGTATCTGTTTAAACATTTGTTATGCCCTCTATGTTCTATTGTGAATAACATATTGGCTCATGTGATTTGAAAGTCTTTTAGTTTTCATTTGAATCAAATTTAAAAAATGTCCCAACATTTCCAGAATTCGGGTTGTAAGTATTGCTCATTTTGATTTCATGGAGACTTTAAGAAACTTAACTGTATTTTTTGTTGTGGACGTCCCAACGGAGAAATAGGACTTGCAATTTTCGGAGAGTTCAATTAAATGTTCATCTTATATTTTGGTTGCATTTGTGAGTTAATAAAAAGTGACTGGTTGTATAAAATAGGCACATAAAATCACAATATCAGTATATTGATCCTGAATCTACTCAAATTGCAATCGCATCATAGCATGTTTTGAGGTATGGGTAAATGCTGTATCGCTGGTAATAAATGTCAGATCGTATCATGCCAAAACATCCAATTTACACCTCTAATCATCTTAGGAATCATTCATGTCTAGAGCACAAACGCTGCAGGATGAACTACACACTGAAGTTAAATAGTGCCACGGGTTTGTTCTGCACCCATTTCCTCCATCATTCTATACAAATATCTTCTAATGGCCCTTTCCGGCCATTTAAGACCCATTAAATCTCTAGCACCCATTTATAAAATGTATAATTGCTGCTCCCAAATGAGCCCACGATACTTTTTCTTACACATTTCCAACGAACAACCTGAAGACCTCCATGTCAGACAGAAAGCACACTTGATTCTTTTTCCATTAGCTCAGGATTGGCTCCAAACCTCAGTGAATTACAGTCACAAGCATCACTCTTCTATACATAACGCCGTATGTCCCATGATGCATGGCTGTAATCCCAGTAAAACCCTCGGAGAGATGACTACAACAAGTGCCGTCAGCAGGTTGTTGGTTCTGTGTTTGAAGCAATAACTTTGTCTAAGCCCTCACTGTTGGGTTATATTTTTAGACATGTAAAGCGACAAACTAAAGAAGCCCAACAGACTCTTGAGTAACTGTCAGCTGGAATAAGAGATACCGCTCCACCCTACAGCGATTCTGCGAAGCACGCATTAACATTTTAATTGCATAAAATAAGCCGGTGTAACAGAGCTGAGCGATCGCAAACTATTCTGATAAAGCAACAAACATTCCCCCTGTCAATATTACTCTGCAACTGTGCCATGCTTGTAATGAAAGCTTAAACAATCACCAATCATTTAAATATACTGTAATACTGCTGTAAGATTCTGTGGGGCCTAATGGATTAGTGCAATGAATAAAACGCCATACTGATGTAAAATTCATGAATACTTTCTCAGCCTCAGCATCTGCTACAACCCTTGAGAGTAGAAGTGTTTTAAGAGGGTCATATCTTAGAAAAAAACAAGTTTTTTTCAGTCTTTTGAAATAAATGAGTTTAATATGCTGTGTAGACATACTCATATTTATAACATACTGCACTTTTCTCAGGCCGTTTATGAAAAATGTGTCATTGAAGTCACAAACAACCACATTAATATACAAACACTACTGTAAAACCAAACAGTGAAATTAATTAAACAAAATTAGTTAGTTTCACTCAAATAATAATAAAAGTTAATTGAACTAACTGAAATAAGTTCTATAAACTCAAAATGTTGTTATAGTAAGCTAAACTTAAAATGATTGAGTTTTGACATCAGACAACAAGGAAAACAAATGTTGAAATGAAGTGTTATTTTGTGTGTTTTTGTGCAGGATTAACATAGGGAGACAGAAGTTAGTACTTAAATGTTGTGTTATGTTAGGATTTACATAGGTTTCTGTTATGTTGGTTTTGTAGTGTTACCATTGTGGTGAAAAGCAGCCTTTGGTTATGTTTAGGATGGACAGCAAAATGTTAAGACAACATATACTGCATGTTGTTTGGCTATTTACATGCAAGTGTAAAGTCTTTTTGTTAACTAAATCAGTATGTGTTGGTGTGCTTTTGCTAACCAGCACTTAGATATGAATGAAAAGAGAAAGATTGGGATGAACGTGATGTTTATAAAAGCAAGTTGTATATAATTGTCATTGTGAAGAGTGGGACCATGGAAGCGAGGCTTGACTTGGCTCCCATGGCTTTCAGCGCCGCCCCACCTGTCATAAAAATGTTAAGCTTTACTAACTTAAAAAAAAAATGTAGTTTGTTTACTCAAATGTTTTGAGTATTCTTAACTTATCAGGTTTTACAGTGTACATTTGCATAAACAACAGCATGCAACTTGAGTCTTGACCCATCTTGATGAACAGCCAATGACAGTACAGTTAATGGTAACCAATCAAAACATATATAAGGCAACTTTATTCTAAAGGTAAAATGGAAAAAGAAAATGCTGCAAGTGTAAAATACGGCCCAATTAAAGCACAGAAATGAATAGAGTTGCAGTGGTCAATGGGACGTGGGTGTGAACCATGAGAGAGATTAGCTGAAGCTCTCAGGCCTGAGTGAATCTTTTACACGTCTCAGTAGAGCATGACGCTGTGAATCCACAACAGCAGAACCCATGGTCACCTCTGCTGCCCTTCCAAGGTCGTGACTCATGAGTGAAAGACTACTGCTCAAAGGTTGCTCTTGCATCGCTCAGGGGATTTCGCGGCTGTCACTAATTCGTTAGTGGTGATGGCTAATGCTAGTGTCACTATTGCTCATAGATGAATGTATTAGTGATTCCCATTGTATTTATGCATTTTAACAGATGATTTAAACAATTATTACATTTGAGAAAGTCGTCCCACAACATACTACAAACCAGTGTTGTGACTTTTAAATATTCGCAAACTTAAAAATTAAGAAAACCCTAAAATTACAACAACAACAAAATCAATAAAAATAAATTACAGAAAAAAAAAAAAAAAAAGATTAAAAAAAAAATATTCACCAGGTTGGAGTATTAAAATTACTAAAATAAAGTACTAAAGTACTAAAATGACTAAATCTAACTGTAATTTTAGTTGAATTTAGTTTTATTAATTTTAGTTAATTTTGTCTTATTTATAGTTTTTTATATTTATATTTACTGTAGCTATAGCTCATTTTATTTTAAATATAAATGTTTGAAAAAACTAAAATAAAACAATTAACTAAGTACTAAAATTACTAACTAAAATCTAAAAATAAACCTAAATATATATATATATATAAAAATAACACCTAATAAGAAAGACAAAAATCTAAATCTAAAATAAAAATGAAAACAAATATTTAAATAAAAGCTAATTCAAAATATTACAAAAATACTATTGTAATATCAATCATACTAAAAATAACACTGCCGCATACATTATTCCTCAAACTGTGTAGCAGAGAGATGTGCTATTACTTATCCAAGAGTTCATATTTTCACCTGATGAATGATAAAATGAGCTAAAAATGTACATCGTGTTATACTGTTTGCGAGGCCAGAACACCCTAGCAACCCTATAATTCCCTAACAACCATCCACAATACCCAAGCATCATGGTGGCAAATTCTCCAAGGTCAGACAAACACCAATCAGATTTTCTTATCTTATCGCTCTCAGATGTTTCTCATAAAAGTAGCCTATTAAATGTCCCAAAAAAAGTAAAAATAAAAACAGGGACACACATAAAGGTGAGATTAGAGCATAGAGCTAGAAAATGAATATTAATTCCAAACATTGAGGGCAATGAGAAGAACAGGGGAACAGCAATCACCGTACTCACATAAATGATTAATTCAGAGTCACCTCAGGCTAAGGAGCTAAATGCTTTCTGAAAGAATAAGCAATCAAACAAGGCTGAATTATCAAGGCAAAACTGCTGCAGTGTTTCAGAAGGGACTTCAGATAAACAGCCTGCTTCCAGCGAACGAGCATACGAGAGCGGAGGAAAGATGGAATGAGAGGAGGAAGAGTGATGTACACGCGTATGGCTGAGGGCGCTGGGGTTGTGTATGTGTTGCTGAGGGCTTTATGAGGTGTGTGGCTGCTGTACGTGGGATAAATGTAGCGTCTATTCAATTCAGCTGTTCTAGCCAGCGTGATGTACAAAAGATTTAAGGATTCCCTTGTCACCGAGAACAACAATTGAAGGTGAGGAATGACTTGCAAGATGAAAATGTCATCTTGACTTACTGAAGCGGGCAAAAATGACAAAGCAAAAAGATTTGCACAAGAGATTAAATTTAGGATAATAAAAATAAAAGAATAATCTAAAATCAGATTGGATGAGCCATTGGATGTTATTTTATATTAAAGGAATGGTCCCCAATTTTTTTTTTTTTGAAAATGTACTCACCCTCAGGCCATCCAAGATGTAGATGAGGTTATTTCTTAATGGGAACAGATTTGGAGAAATGTAGCATTACATCACTTGCTCAGCAATGGATCCTCTGCAGTGAATGGACCAACGTTTGAAGTTTAAAATGTCTTAATAATGGATTTGTTTCTTACAAACACTCAGCTTTTCATCTCATAAGATGTTAATTGATGGACTGGAGTGGTGTGTATTGCTTGTGGATTATTGTGATGTTTTATAGGGTTGGGTACCTATGTAACCGGTATGTCCTAGAACCGAATCAGACAGTACATGTGTTTATAACTGTAACGGGGCGACTGAGACGAGAGACGTGTGGATCCATACACATAGCTTTATTGAAAGACATGGTCAAAACACAGGCAGGGTTGAACACCAGCAAACAGGTGTGGCACAGACGAGACACCACAGTAATGCTAAAACAGGTGTGGGTTGATCAACGGTGAACTTAATTCTGGAGCGAGGTGAACGGGGAATCCACAAACAGAAGATAGTCCAGGCGAGGGGCAAACACAGTCCGAAACAGCAAGGAAAAGGGTAAATCCAAGATGGGACAGGCTATAAGCTACAGGACAGGCAGAGGTCAGACAGGACGAGGTAAACCAGGCTAGAATCAAGACACAGGTAAAACACGACAGACTTGAACTCAGGAAACACGGAATGGCTCAGAGAAGTTTCTATCTCTAGGAGAGTGATAAACGCAGACAATACTCAGCCATCCGCCATCCGTCCAAGGCTTACAAAGTCTGTTTGATTGGTTGCAGCTGTGTGTGTATAATCAGTGCAATGGATGATGGGAACTGTAGTCCGGGGTGACATGCAACAGTTTGTGTAGTGTGCGTGTCAATGTAACTGGAAGGCAACATCTGGTGGTGAGCAGACGGAAAACCACGAACCGGATTTGTGACAATAACGTTAATAACGGTTCAGGCACTGTTTAGGCACTGGTACAGTTTTAAAAGTAATTTTGCACCGGCGTCGCAAAAAACTAAACGATACCCAACCCTATGTTTTATCAGCTGTTTGGACTCTCAATCTGATGGCCAGAGGATCCACTGGTGAGCAAGTGCTGTAATGCTACATCTCTCCAAACCTGTTCTGATCAACAAATCTACAGTTAATTTAATAAACTATATTACATGCCAGAAGAAGCACATAGCTGTTGTCATTTGATAGAAACAATAAGGCATTTTAGGATGCATGTTTAAGAGGTGTTGTTATGCATAACGTGAAGCGGAGGCTTATTGGTTTATTAAATCAAGCAGAATAGATGCATATTATTTTCTAATTTATTTCTAAGCAGCAACATGAGATGCAGAATCCTTTATTAAAAGCAGAAGGTATTTCCCTGCTGGTCATTCAGATTTCACCTTGATCCTCATTGGATTGGAACAGAGATCATGAATACTAAATGATCCAAGAGACTGAAACAGTGAATCTGATCTGAGCGTGAAACTTTGCTTGTTTCTACATAGACAGCGGTTATTAATTAAATTAAGTGGTTAATCATTTGATTAATGTTAATAACCGAAATGAGTCTGATGATAGTGTGACAGATAAACAGCATGTAGCTGCAGTCAGATTATACAAGAATAACTTCTGTATGATTCTGACGAGAAACGCAGAGATGCTTGTTTGCAAGATTCGCCTTTATTTCTTTACAGCGTCTGGGATTTATCATGTCAGTGCTGAAGGTTACACTATACACAATTGTTAGTAGGAAGACAATGCTCAATTGTTTTGCCCGCCTCTCTGTGGATCTGAAAATGGCAAAAAGTACATGTTCAAGCCTTTGCAATAGACCGAGCCCTAATGTGCCAGTCTCAGTCTTAAATTATTTAATCAAAATCTATTTATATACGATCCTGTCTTTTATCTTTTAAACGGTCCAGATCCTTGAAAGCTGCTGGTTAGTTTTTTTGACTGTGCAAAGTTCGGTATTATGTTCAATATGAACTTAACAAAACACTTCCTCCAGTTCTGTGTGAAATTATAGAGCGACACGAAGGTAAGCGCATTATTGTTGTTATTTTTTTATTGTCAGATTATCATACAGTAGCCTATACATCAATGAATGACACAGTTTTGACTGTCATGGAAATGTCTGGAATACCTAATTACGTGCTTATTCTGATCACTTATATTGGGCACTTTCTTTGCATGTAAATTCTGTTGACATTGGAAATGATTCATGTGTTTTTTCGAGGGTATCGGTTCATTTCTTGATTGCCGTTTTGACAGTGTCTGCTTGCATATTTTAATCATATTTGGTAACACCTTTAATATATTTGCCCTGATTTGATCCATGGGAAATGTATCTAGCATTATATTTATATTATTTTATTGTCTTTATTTTGTTTTAATGAGTTAAAAATGGCTCTTATCAACCTTGATTTAAATGATATCACATTATTTTGACAGTTAGCATTTTGGGTGGTTTTTGGGCGGGTTTTTGTGAGCTTTTGGGCTGAAATCGTCCATCCTATCTGGAAAACACTGTGAACTACACTAGCCTGTCACCGGCTGGCGAGAGTAGCCGCTTAGACGTCAAGTCGGACACTTTCTGCTCCCGTTAGTGACGCTTGCACAGTGTTTGATTACTCTATCACACATAAAGTGAAATAAATGTAATATTTGTTAAATACACAGACGCTTCAGAAACTTTTTCATGAGCAACAGAAACACTTTTTATATACTACTTAATACAGTGCCATCTGTTCATGAATAAAGTTCAACATAAACATATACTATTTAAATAACAATAAAGTGGGGGTATATATGCTTTTATCAGTGTTTTTTTATAAATGTGACTCAATATAACAGTGCGGCTACACTAAAAAGCTTTACTGTTATAAAAACTGATTTGTGAGTATTATTGGAATTGAATTATTAGAATAAACACGCAACACACACGTCATGCTTGTCATCACAGAATCTATCCAATGATAAAAAATGAAAGAATGGCAGACTGTTGATAGATCACTCAGGGCAGGTCTGTGATAAAATGCCTGTGTTAATCTATATTGGGTATTTGTTTTAAAGCACTGGGTGCTTTTATCATTATAGGGTGGATGTGTACACACACTGCCAGCACACATTTATGTTCAAACAACATGTAAAAGTGAATGTTACACCTGACGACCCCTTTAATTGTAAACATTAATCTGTATTTAATTTTTACAATAAAGAGTATTCAGTGTTACCTTACTTTTGATTATTTAATTTTTTGTATTTCTTATATGACAAATCAAAGTCTCTTTATTATATTGTATTTATTTGTGCTTTTATTTGCAATTTGTTTATTTGTTCTTATTTTATTACTGACTGTTTGCTTGTCTCTTTTTTTGCTTTGCTTTGTAAATTTCTGTTTCAAACAAAGCTTACTCCATGTTGTAAGATATTGCAAAAATATATATAATAATTGCCCAAATTATCGAACAAATTAAGATAATAAAAATATCAGTCCCACTTTATATTAGGTGGTACAATGTACTTGCATTTAAATTAATAATTTGATACAATGCACTTATTTGTCTACACACATGTTTTTACATTGTAATTATATTTAAAAATACCTGCATGTGATTACACTTGTAATTACTTTCTGTAATTACATTTATAGTTATACTGTTGACCCATCCCTTACACTTTAACCCACCCGTAAATCTACCCATACCACCAAACCTGTCCCTAACCTTACTGTATCCCACCGCAATAGCAGCAAAAAAGATTGCAATATAATATATTATGAACACAATAAGTACATTGTAAATATTTTTTATGTAAGTACATAGCAGTTAAGGCCACCTAATATAAAGTGGGACCAAAATATTTGTTGTTTTCCCAGCACTATCGAAAACGGTATTAAATATAGATATTTTTCAAGGTATCATATCGAAGTTAGAAATTGCAGTATCATGACAACACTAATACCAAAACCAATGCTTATCGGACAAACCTAAAATTTAACAAAGAAATCACATTTTGGAATCCTACACAGCCCAAAAAAACATTCTGAACCTGAAAGAATCTCGGGAAATTAGAATCAACATGTCAGGAAATTACGAATAATCAATTACCTTGTTTTTTTTGTTTTTTGCTATTCTTCCCTTGAAATCCAATGTGAGTTCCTCAATCACGCGTCTGCCAATGCTGGTGTTCCAGTGGGGCGGTCAGATAACATCGTATTGCGTATCAGTGTTCTCATTACTTGATAAATCCTCATTAGCAACGGCTAATAAGCAAACCAATTAAGAGGGAAGCCTGAACACAACCGTACAGACGAATCTGATAACACGCCCCGGTTAGCGGTTATTATGCTGTAAAGTACGCTGACATCATGGTTTCTTATTGATTTAAAAGCCAATTACCAGATATTCATCTGCTGTTTATAGATCCAGCTATGGTGAAGAATAAATCACCACAATAGGTTATTTTGGACTGCTCGAACATGCTCCGTTCACAATCGCGCGTGGCTGCGCGTGTCCTACAGACATTAGCGGTCTATTAGACTCACCTCTCAAGGGTTTGTTAGTAACGGCACAATGAAGAGGGATTATCCATGCTAAATGTGTGGCCACGGCTCAATACTCCTCGTCCTCCAGCACAAGGCCATTTGCGTAATTGGTTTAAAATTGCAAACCACATACAAATGTATGAATAAGGTGTAGGACATAATTGAAGAAAACCAAATGAAAGCAGCCATGCACCTGCTGCAGTGCACGCTGGTGTTTATTGTTGCTCTGAGCCGGGTCATTCTCGCCGCCGGTCTCGACTAAGTTGAATTTATGAGTGCTCTTAAGTAGGTCAAGCGTATCTTCTTTTGAAAGTCTGTGTAGAGAGGAGAGTTTCTCCTTGGGGATGCTTATTGTTTGTGCTATTGTTTGTTTTTCTGCTGCTCTGCGGCGCTTTGGTCATCCTGTAATAAGCAACTCTTTTCAGAGAAACAACAGAAAAATTGCACGCTGCCTGATTTAACAGAGCAATCAAATAAAAAGCCCTCATGATAATTAGACTGTGTTTTCATAAGGCCGCCTCAAGTCTATATAATAATGAGAGGTGTTCACTAAGGGAAGCTTCACCACTGCTGTTGTTCATACTTAAAACAGATATTGTTCATTTTGTCTGGACTTATGATTTTTGCCTGGTGGACAATAAAATGTATGGGGAAAAAAGTCAGATTTACATTGGAGGAGAGACCTGTGTAATATCTAGAGACTTAAACTTGGGTTATTTTAATGAAAACCAACAAGACACCACCTAAATACTGGAACAACCACCTAGCAACCACCCAAAACATCATAGCAACCATTCTAGATACTACATAACCACAGAAAGCCCAGGAAACTAACAGAACACCTTAGAACAACAGCCCTAGCACCTGCTTAAAACACCCTAGCATCTACTCAGAATGCCATATAAACTACCCAGAATACCTTAGCAATAATTAAGCCACTAGTCAGAACCCTTAGAAACCACCCAGAACAGTCTAGCAACCACATAACATGTCCTAGCAACCAACAGAACACGTTTGCCACAGCAAAACTAGCACTGGCTGCAAGTTTTGCTTGAGCAACCCCTTAAATCTCATTAGCAATCACTTAGCAATTACTCAGAAAACCCTAGCAACCACCCAGAACACCCTAGCAACCATTCAGGATGGCCACATCAGTGTCGGCTGATATATGGTCTTCTGTAATGTTATCGTTATCGGCAAGACAGGGAAAATTTGGCCAATATATTAAATCTAAATATATTGGTATCAGCAAAAAAATAATAATAATAATTAAGCTCAGATGAGCTTTATTTGTCACAAACACAATTATACAGAGTATAACCAGCAGTGAAATGTGTTCTCTGCATTTAACCCATCCAAGTGCACACACCTGGAGCAGTGGGCAGTCCGGGGAGCAGTTGGGGGTTCGGACCCTTGCTCAAGGGTCTCACCTCAGTCGTGGACAATTCCTGCCGGAGCCGAGATTCGAACCCACAACCTCGGGTTACAAGTCCAACGCTAGGCCACAACTGCCCCCTAAGCATCGGCTATCAGCCAAAATGAGTTGAAAAATATCGGCAAAAATCCAATATCGTGCATCCCTAGATATCAGTATCATTTTACCCCCTATTTTGCTGATTAATATAATGTAGCGATCCGGTATCTAAGCTATTTTATTAATGAAAGTCGCTGGGCAGCGTTGAGAACAAGTTTCTGTCCTAAATGTTTATGTGGGGATCTCGATCTCGATCTCACAAACCAAAATAATAGACATGATTTTCTCAAGCCATATGTAAAATCAGATGAATAAAGATTATTAAAATGAATAAGTATGAATGACAGTTGATTACAATAATAGTTTAGTTTATTCCCCTCATTAGTAACAGTCCTCTGTGGCATAAATACATTTAATATTAGTCTTATATTAATAATACTTTATTAACATTGTGATTTATCATCACTGTTATATTATTATTCATAAGTCTAAAAAAATCACCATCGTTCCAAATTTTGTACCTCAGGTCCAAAAGAAATGTATTCTTTTTTTATTTATTCAAAAGAGATCTATTTCCATTTGTTATTTTTCAAAAGGGAAAAACTGACTGATGTTTAAAGAGCAGAGGTCACCTTTTTTAATTCCAATAGAAGAGATGGACTTTTTTTCTTTATTATTATTTTGTGCAGTATTATTGGTTACTGTGTTATTTCTGTTTCAAAAGGCAACAATAAATAACACTTTAATATCTAAAGATTGTTTATGTGATTTTAAGTTGTGAAATGAATAAATGCATGATAATCGTGAAACTGTGATTATTCCTCAGACTATAATTGTACCAACAAAATCTATAATCGTCACATCCCTAGCTGCAAGTTTCGCAGTCACAAGCAGCAAGCGTACTTTCCTCAGAAAACACAGAAGTCTAGTTGTCCTCTAAAATAAAATACTGTTTTTCTCCAGATGTAACAGGACAGCAGGCAGCACTGTGTGTGAGGAAGCAGTGCTAGAGCTTGTTAAAATGGCTCGGTGGTGAGAGAGTTTCATTGATATTGTAAGTGGCAGGGATGGGTGAAGGGTATGCAGTCAGATCCACTATGTCTCTGACAGGCCATTGGACTCAGTGCTTTCTGCAGTGTGTGGCCCTTGTCCCATTACTGCAGCTCGTACACTAGCAGCGTGTCATCCAGACAGCCGTCAGGGCCTGAGCCTAATGCAGTGCAGCAGCAGTGGCCAGACAATCTCTGCCAGCACTAGAGGATGTACTGTATCCACACTGCCATGCTTAGACAGCGCCTGAATACAGCACGGGAAGAATGACACCGCCTGCTATACATACAGAACTCTCTATATCTCACAGAAACGCTATGTGAAAGTCGTCATTGTTATTCCAGCTGCCCTCAGGTGCTGCTGGAGTTTCAATCGCAAAGGGTCGACAAACAAGGTCACGTGACTGGGTGAACCTCTCAAACCCTGTCAGAAACAAGCAACTCTTCACCACATAATCAAGCAAAATAAGTTTCTCTGCATAAAGAAGCAGTATTTATTCATCATAGGATGTAATAAGTCTAAATAAAGAAGTCTAAATATATCTAATAAATAAATAGAAGGTATAAATAAATAGAAGGAATAAATAAGTAAATCAATCAGTCAATCTACAAGGTCTTAAATGTATGTGAGAATAAACTTAAAAAATATGAAAAGAAAAATACCCAGAGACATTACAGTAATGAGAATAGTTCTAATCAAATATAGTCAAAATAAACATAAACAAATACACAACGAGTCTAAATAAATAAACAAGCAATAATTGTGTAGATAAATAGTCTAAATAAAACAATAAATAGTCTAAAACAATCAATCAATTGCAGGGATGTGTTACATTTTCTAACAAAAAATATAGTCAAAGTTTTATTATAAACAAGTCAAAATTGTCTAAATCAATAAATTAATTATTTAATCAATTAATCAATCAATCAATGGCAAAAATCTACATGATCCCAAACTAGGGCTGTTGCGATTCATAGATTTTTAAAAATGGTCGACTTAATTTAGCTCATGTCGACTAATCGGCAAAACACCGGAAGTGGTGAATTTCACAAACAAGAATCCATAAAACACATTATTAGACTGTTTTCCAAAGCTGCATGATATATTAAACCCATTTAAAATCATAATAAAGCATAATTGTGAATTCACAAATGCTACGATTTAATTAAATAATTATATGCGATGCCGTTCTAATACAGTATATGCGCTTTAATTATTCACATGCGTGTAGGTGAACCATTTCATCAGATTTGTAAGGTAATCTATAAATCTACCAAACACAGGAGAATACATAGTGATTTCAAAATAAAAGCTCAAACCCTCACTCTGAGTTTACACGCTTTGATGTCCACATATTCATCTAATTACAGTGGCTATAGCATTTCTGTCCTGAACAAATGGACAAGATATTAAAGATTAAATGGTGCTTGTTCAATATTAAACAAGGATTAGATTGCGCAGTGAAGTGTAAAAATAATTACCAGGCCGTCTGCGCCCCCTGCAGGTCTTTGTTGTTATGCGTAATCTACATTAGCTCTATTATTTATAATACATTATGTATTTTAACAGTTTTTTTCAATAAAACCATATGATTTCTTGCTTTTTATACTTTATTTGAACTAATTATTATTGCATTATTACTATTGTATTTTAAGTCATTTTAATAGCTATTGTTAACTTACATCTATTTTTATTAGGCCTACCACAAAAATAAATATTATAATTAGAGGGCCCGATGAAATCTGTTTTATTTCCTAATTCAGTTTTTCCCATTTAAATTTTTCTATACTTTTTTATGTTATTAATCAAAAAGCCTGTCTAATTAATTGAGTTGTACAGTTTTATCTGTAACAAATTCTGTTTTCCATTATTTTCTGGATTCCATTTGAATGGTTACATTAAATTTTAATTATCAAAAGCATCACCAATTAATTGATTTTATAAATAAACTTTTTTTTTCAGAAATATTGCAAATTAAAAATTTTCACCTAAATAAATTCTGGTAAATAATATTTCTGGTAAATACTCTTTTAAAAAGTTTTTTTTAATTATAATTGTATTATTATTAGACTAGAACACATGTATATGTTGTCATTCTCACACTATAATACTGAACTTTGGTTTCAGAGATTCGGACACTTGCTTCTTGCACTCTATGTTGCACTTTACTTTTGCTTTAAAAAAGGATTTCATAGAAATTTGGATTTCATTTTGGTTTAATAAATATTCTTGTTGTTTTTTGGGGGTAGGAGATTAATCGTTTAGATTAATCGATTCATCTGTAAATTAAAGTAAAAATAGTCGTTAGTGGCAGCCCTATCCCAAACATGAGCTTAATTTTCTCTATTCAAAATATGATTTATTTTTTCTTCCTTTTTTGATTTAGTGGTACAATGAGACCTGTACATGTTTTTGTGAGATTTACTCGACCAAGATAACCATGGCAAGTGTCACTTTGTGTACGTTTATGCGAAAGAACACCAGAATCATTTTCTATTAAAAAGATCCAGGAAGAGCGCTTGTTTGATAAGTGGGCTGCTGAGTGCGTTTGAAAGGCAGATGCCGCGTCGTCTTTTGATCTGGGTAAATTCAGACCGCTACTGGTAAGATCTTCTTCTGTTACTGTTAATCAGATCTGATTGATTGAATCAGGAGCTATCAGGATGTGATCAAACATGTGGTACTCCACACTGCTGGCACTGCTCTGAGGTCAGCAGAAATGTGTGTGTGTGTGTGTGTGTGCGGATGAAAGGATGCTGACGTCTATCTGACAGACAGATGCTACATGACATGCCTGCGTACGGATAAACACAAACCTACGAATAACACGCTTTTGTCAAAAGGGCACGTTGTCAGGCACGGCGTGAAAAATATGAGTTGTGCCCTTTACAAGAATCAGCCAATCACAGCGCGTCGATGACAAAGCTACAGGAGGAGATGGCTGATTGAGGAAAACAGTGGTGCATTGCTGCTGCGCTCCAGGTGATTCAATACACCAGACCTTAAAAATACAGAATGAACACTAAAACACATTAAGGCTTCTAATGACTTGTGAGCATTATTTGCCAACTTCTTCTATTGGCTTTTGTTGCTCAGAGGTTGCTTTGTCAAAGCTCGGGAGACTCAATGAGTTCTCAATGAAGTTTTATTTAAATATCAACTCTGGCTCAGGTGTTTTAAGGACTAGAAATACATATACACATACAATCTTATTTTAGTGCCATTATTATAGTTTTTGTTAATATTTTGAATATTTTTTTCCTGCTTTAATTCAAGTTTTAGAAATTTTGTTGTTTGTTGTTATTAGGTTCTTTTTAAGAAATGACTATGGCTTTTTATTAAGTTTTATATTTTATTTGGTTTTTAATATTTCTATATTGTTTTTATTAATCAAGCAGGAATTGTGTGCGTTCAATACGAACAAAAATGTCTCAGGTGCGTAGAACAAAACTTTTTTTGTTTTTATTAAGTTAAAAAAATTTTTTGTTTTAGTACAAATAGTTGTACTTTTTAATATGTCGATATAGTTCTTATTGTGTTTTAGTTTGACTTTTTTATATGTTTATATAGTTTTTATTCATTTTTATTTTTAGTTTCAGTTTATTTTGTTTCGTATTCAGTTTTTGTTGTTGTTTTTTATAAATCTACACAGCTTTTAAGTTTAAATTTTTTTGTGGTTTTAGTTCAGTTTTATGCAACAAAATAATACAAATATAGTAGTCAACATTTGAAGTGGATCAAAAAAGTTCATCAAAGTTGTCCTAAGACAAGAACGCATTTTGGTTTTAGGTTTTAGCACAACTTTGATAAAAGGTTTTGATCCACTTCAAATGTTGACTAGTGTAATTAGAAATAATCAGCAAGTGATGCATTGAGATAAATCTCTTGTAATTTTGAATATTTTATTGTAAAACATAGCTCAATAATCAAACAAAAAACTTTTTTACAGTGCATTGTAACTAAATACAAATGTTGGCAATCTTGGCAACTAGCTGAAATAAAATAAGTTAAAGGTTTTTTAGATTTTATGTTATTTCAGTTAATGTTTATTTTATTTCAACTAATGAAAATATTTTTTGTGGTTTTATTCTTAGATAACGATAAACCTAATTTACACAAAGGAGGCTATGATTGGTGCACGGTAAGAGTACAGAGCTATAAAAACAATATCATTTGGTGAGAAATGTTTGAGTTCATATCATCTTGACTGAGCAACTAAAAGCAAGGTTGAGATCTCTCTGAGATTAATAAGGGCTTTTTCTCAGAAGAAAATCTGAGAAGAGCAAGAGACTTTCATCGTTGCCCTTATTGCTATCAAGAAGAAACAACTGCGACAAATCATTTTCATTTCTGCCGGAAGTCGCGCTCCACCTTGACTCCTCCAGCCCGTGCAGCATCACTCTGAGATGCCATTTGGACCTGTAATTATAAAAGCACTTAAAGGCGGCTGACGCGACCACGCTCGTCATTGCTGGTGGTGCTGTGTGCCCTCATTTAAAGGCATTAGAAACGATTTGCAGCTGCACTGCTGGTCACGCTTGACGTTGTCGTTGATGCTGCCCGGCGATGCAGAAACTGACTTGAGGAGTGAGAATGTGGCGGGTCTGTTGATCTCGCACCCTCTGTCACATTAGAGCTTTCCAGCGGTGACACACACTTCCATCACAAGTCACATGACTGACACAAACACTGCAATACATTTAGCAAAGGCCATGCGTGGACCGTTTGAGCCGACACTTATAGTGTTATATCAATTTATATTATCTGTTTTCATTCTAATTTAATTCAAGTTAAGTTATAAATATAATATTACTGTAGATTTGTTTTTATTACATTTTAGTTTTTAATTTGTATTTTTTTAGATTTGGTTTATTTGGTTTCAGGAATTGGTTGGTTTAGTTTTTAGTTTTGTTTATTTATTTTTTATTATGTCTATAAAGTTATTAATTTTTAGTTTTTAGATTCAGTTAATTATTTATTTATTTGAAATTTTGCTTTATTTTATTTTTTTGTCTTTATAGGTTTATCACGTTTTAGCTTTTGTTTATTTTACTTTATTTTTGTTTCTTGTTTGTTTGTTTTTTGAAAATATGTCGGTTTTTATTTTTTTGTCTTTATAATTTTAGGTTTTTGGTTTTAAATATGTCTTTATTTTTAATTTTTTAGCAATTTTTAATAAGTCTATATAGTATTTTATAAGACTATATTAGATTTTATTTAATTATTTTAATTGAATTTTAATTTATTTTTTTGTTTGGGGGGTGTCTATATAGTTTTTATTTCTTTAGTTGTCTTTTTTAATAAGTGTATAAGTTTACATTTTTATTTAGCATTATTTATTTTTTTATTCACTTACAAAAATTGATGTTGAAGCAATTTTCACTCAGAAATTTCTAGTCAATTTTACAAATCAGAAACAATCAGCTAGTAACACATTAAATTAAAAGTGACATTTTAATTTAGAAATATTTTCTTGTAAAACATGCTTTGATAATCAAAATATATATTTTTTTTACAGTGCACTTAAACTAAACGAAAATGTTGAGGAAAAAAGTCAAGTTGAAATGGCAACCCATTTACTTTTATAATGTATTTCTGAGTATGAGAACAGGACTTTATTTTATTCTTCTGGAACTATTTGGAATTTTATTTTAAAGAAAGATTATACAGACAAACTACTTTTGGGGGAATAGCATGCATGCACTGGTGAATCCTTCACAATAATACTGTGTATTGAGAAAGTAAATAGAATCCCTTTGATTTGATTTTGACTTTAAATGAGGCTATGTAATTGCTTCTGGTGCCGCTGTTCTGTAATGAGTCAAATCAGAAGTGCATTTCATCAGCATTTGCCTTTAAACTTTGCTGCAAATCGTTTTTCCTTGCAAAAGTCTTGAATATCACATGCATCACCCAGAGCTCCTAGAATGATTCATCAAACCTCAGAGGCAAAGAAAGATTGCAATTAAAATAGAAGCGAGAGTAGTGAACATACTGCAAGAATGCAGGCTCTGATAGCTGTTCTACAGCCGTCAGGCTTTCTCTGAAAATTAGTGGAACATAATAAAATTGCTTCACCCCGATACCCAAGATTCACATTATGGGATTTATTCCTCATTTACACTTTGTACAGTGAAGGTACAGAAGTACTGAAATTCACTCACAGTCCCTGGAGAGTCTGTCGCTGTGCAATCAATCTTTTTCATCCTGCGAGATGCTCCAGCATGCAATTCTTCACACAATCAAAGTGCTAGGAGAGAAAAACAAGAATAAAGCTGGTCAAATAGTCAAAATAGACGTGGTGAAATCACTTTATACATGGGTATGTGTGTAGGAGACCAATAGTCAATGAATCTCTGCTTCAATTCCAACAGAGCAAGCTGTCTATCTATCTAAACAATACTTTTAGACATCATAGGCACCTTACAAAATATATTTAGGAATAAATAAATGCATCAATAAATGACTGAATCATTATGTGTATAAATGATTTCATAAATGCATAAATAATTGTGTAAATTAAAAAAGTAATTAATGCATAAAGAAAAAATAAATAAATGAATAAATGCATATATAAACAAATGCATACATGAATGAATGCATAAATGAATGAATGCATGGATAAATAAATGAATAAATGCATGATGAACAATGTATTATTTAAAATATGTACAAAGGATTGCATGAATAAATACATGCATAAACAAACAAACATCTACAAATAAACAAATGTATAAATGAATAAACATGAATGAATGAATGAATGGAGATGTATAAATAAACAAATGTAACAAGGAGTACACAAATGAATACATGCATAAATCAAAACCAATGTATAAATGTACACATAATTAAATATATAAATGCATGAATTAGCATTATGAATTGATAAAATGGCTTTTCATTATTTTACCCAATAGATCTGTGCGCTACTTTTTTTACACACACTATATCAAGTTAGCTAATCAACATGATAACATCAAACTATTCTAATCAAGTCACTACTTCTTCTGTGGCTGCTTGTGAGGCCGTTAATGATTCAGCACATGAACAGAGTTTCAAATTAGACACTTTATTAGAGAGTAGTCAGTGAGAAAACCCACTAGGTTTTAAAACTGAACAAGGGGTCAGAGTTAATATTAAAAGGAGGACAGAAGAGCTGAACACCCACTCAAAGACTACAGTTGGGATGAATCCAGCTTTGTAGAGTAATGCAACAAACCTGAGCCAGCAAATCATGCAAATCAGCAACAGATTGAACAAAGAGGAGAAGAAAGACCCATGACGTGTCCAAAGCAGCCCACCAGCGTAGCCTCTGCCCATGCAACCATCAACCGCACAAAGACTTGCAGCCCTGAAGACACTTGGACAAGACAGGAAGATGTCTGCCACTTTAAGCCTAAAACACTGCGAAGTAATGACTGCCAGCCTCTTCATCGTCTCCTCATCAGCTAGAGAAGGATTTCTAAGCTCTTCCACTGGCGTTCAACACCTGACAGAAACTCAAGACAGCCGCGCACAGAACAGTTACACTGTGAGATGAGCCGAGATCTCCTGCAGCTCTTCCCTTTTTACCTTCAGGAAATGAAAGACTGAAGAGAGATGAAGGGATGTGACGGCGGAAAGCCTGATGCCGCTTCACGTTTGTAGAAAACTGAGTGACAATGTGACAAATCGGCTTATAAGAATGTGATCTCATCGTAACTTCTGTTTGAAGTCAACATGAAAACCATCTGTGGTGTATCTGTGAGATAAATGGGATTCTAGTGTTTAAAAACGAATTTCATCCATTGAGAACGGTGTTGTTACTGTTAAATAAAACTAAAATGATTCAAAATGATGTTATAAACATTAGATAAATCTTTGTAGTTTGATTATAAATATTAGATAACATCTTACACTGAAAATGAGAAACTGAAAAAAATAACTTAAAGTACTAAAATGAACTGAAATGAAAATAAATGAAAGCTAAATAAAAATGTGCATGAAAATAAAAAATACAAAAACAACTTTTAAAACTTAAATTAGTTAACATGACACCTAAAGAATATTGCAGCATTTATTAACCTTTAATGCTAAGTTCAACATTTACTAATATGTTTTCATTGTTAGTTCATGTTAGCTAATGCACTAATGAGACCTTATTGTTTTTGTTTTTAATGCATTTAGCAGACGCTTTTTTCCAAAGCGACTTACAGTGCATTCAGGTTATACATTTTTTGTCAGTATGTGTTCCCCGGGAATCGAACCCACAACCTTTTGTGCTGCTAACACAATGCTCTACCACTGAGCCACAGGAACACGAACAGGAACACTTTATTGTAAAGTGTTACCCTAAAACTTAATAAAAAACTATACCGACATAATAATAATAAAACAATTAAAAAAAAAAATCTAAAATGAAATGTGAAAAATTTAAATTGAATTTACAATATGAATAAATCACACTAAAACACTGATTGACAATCGGCTGGATGGTGGAAATAGTTTCTATATGTTAGGTGGTGGAAAAATACATAAGCCAAAGTAAGCATAAGTGAAGTAAATTTGAAGATGAAAGATTATAAAGACAAATATTTAATTAAAAAAAAAAACAATCACGTCCATTTAATGTTGACTTTGAAGTCTCCTGCTTCTCAAATGTTTCTCCTGATTCTCCAAGTGTTTCAAAAGAGATCTCAACGTGTGCAATCAAAAGCCAAAAATCTCAATATGAACTCAAACATTTCTATTCAGCTGTTGACTCACGTGTGCCTGTTTATTTCTATTGATGAATTTGAGATTTTAGACATCTGAGACAAAGTTGATAATTAAATTAACAACAATTGAGAACTCAATTAAGAGCCATGAAACAGCAACGTCCCTGGGCTTTGATGAAATTGAGCTATTTCAGTAAACAGACAGACTGTGTTATTAAAAATGATAGATTATAGTCCAACGACTAAAACGAGAAGTCTGGTGACGAACACGGTCTCCAGTCACTTTGAATAGAAAGGGGAAATGATTCGTTTTGGTTTGCTGACGGTTACACAATGGTGGAAGAGAACAAAACATGAAAAGTCCTCACTGATAGTCATGACATGTCATTTAAGTCACAATAAGGTTTCTCGCTGCAATAGGGCCTGTGATGTAAAGCGAGATCTGCGTGGGTGGGGTTGGAAAGTGTTGCGCTGAACTGGCTACAATGACAAGTCAAGTTCTTTTCAATAACGAGAAGTTCTTCCACGGTCACATACGGATAAGATTGACGCTTCAATGCAGTGAGTCACCATGGGTTATTTCTAAAACCGATAAGAACCCGTAGCCAGCGGAGTCCCTGCGATCCCCTACCGCTCTTTAAACCAACCCTGCGCTCCTGAAGACTCTCTAAATCACTTCAAAAAGTCCTCGGATAATTGTGCGATTTTATACCATTAGAGTGCACTAATTCAGTTTCACTGCTACAGGCGCTGATATTAAATGGAAAATGAACCAGGGGGCAGAAATGATAATGAAGGATATTAAGCCGTCTGAATGGAATTTTAGGGCACACCGGCGAGACGCAGCAGCCAGAGCATGTTCCTCTCGGGGGGGAAGCCGTTCCTGACATCATTGTGCGTCAGCGAGACTCGTACGGGTGTCCTTGTGAGGCCTTCAGCTACTGTCTCGCTGTTGGTAGAGTCAATTCGATTTGAGGAATGGCCTCATTAGCACCTGCTGTAACTACACTACCATTCAAATGTATGGGATAAGATTTATTTTAAGAAAATAATACTTTTATGCATTCAATTAAACAAAAATTATGGTATTCATAATGTTACAAATTATTTATTTTCAAATAAATGCTGTTCTTACAAAATTATCTTTAAAAAATTCCATCGCAGTTCCACAAAAATATGAAGCCGCACAACTGTTTTCAACATTGATAATAATTAAAACCTTTCTTGACCAGCAAATCAGCATTGATTTCTAGAGGATCATGTGACACCGAATGGCATAATGATGCTGAAAATTCCATTTTGATCGCAGGATTATATCAAAAATATATATATATTCATATAAAAAAAGTCATTTTAAATTGTAATATTTCACATTTTTACAACACTTTTGATCAAATAAATAAATGCAGCTTTGGTGAGAAGAAGAGGATTCTTTGTTTAAAAAATAATTAACAAGTATTGATTAACCCAAAACATTTGAAATGGTAGTTACATCAATATGGGGGCAAAAGCATTTTTCCATTGGCAGACATTCAGATGTACGTCTTTCAATATGTTGTAATATTTTCCTGTCTGCTGACTTTTAGCATCACAGCATGGACCAACATGGAAAGAAGGAAATCGACAGCTCTGTTTGTAGACTTCAAATCAGAATATCTGTCTCTAAAAATATCATAAATGAGTACTAAGGGATGACATGGAATATTGTACTTCTAAAAATAAATGTACCAAAATAAACTATAGTGACAAAACTGATGAAAGAAACAGTGACAAGTCACAGCACTTAAAACATGCACTGTCCCTTCAAACCTAAAATCCTCTTGTTGACAAATGTTATGCATCAGCTACCTAAATATGGATTATTTCCCATGTTATTTCACAGTTCTGCTCATCTAGTTTACTTGCTCCTAATGCCTCAAACCAAACCCCAAATATCTTTCAAAGATGTGATGGCACTAACCTGCCAAACTTTGGTAAATCCAGTGATTAGTTCTTCCTCAAAAGTGTTCAGTGCTGCAGTCCGGTAGCTTTAACACAACTTTGTTGCCATGCAGACCGATAAAGACCTGTGCACTCATACTGCAGGAAGTTGCATAACAATTAATGCAATCTGATTGGAAACTGGCATGTTTGCGAGTGCTTCCCAGTTATGTGTGCAGTCAGGCGGTCAGTGATTGGACTGTAGGCGGTACATTTGTGAGCTGTCTGACACTACTATGAACCTACTGTAGCAAAACCAATATGATGCATGGAGAAACAACGTCATTTCAGGTTTGTTATTTTGATTCACAATCTCTCAACTGTAATATTCAAAATGAACCAATTTCCAGACAACCAAGTTTGGGTTTGAAATACGACCTGGTCCAATCTGAGGGAATAACCTCATCATAAAGAGCAACAGAGAAAGCTTACTGGAGAACACGGTTTCATAAGTATATACATCTGGGAGCCACTGCAACAGATCAAGGTGGGATTAGGAACATCAAATACATTTTATTTGATATTACAAATTATCTAGAATATATATTAATTATTTTTAGCAAGATTCAACAACAGCTCAAGCCAAGAAGTTGAGTTGAGAATGTAAAGTAATTGTACTTTATTACCAAAATGTTATTTTTGGGAAATAATATACTGTGAAACTGAATACTTGTGGTCTTTCCGAGGGAAAAAGACAGACCTTTTATTTAGACCTTGCAGTGCAAAGTGCACATGTCGCAGATCATACAGACTATAAAAAATATATTTTTGTTCATCTCACTGAGCCAACAAGCCAAAAAAACAATCCTACACATTAAAAAAGCTAGTGATAGCCTTTTCAAAGTAAAAGCACTTGGCCACACAACTAACGTCACTTATCTTTGTGAAGAGACGTTTCATCGGTAGAGTCTTTGACCTAAAGATAGATTAACTTGACTTGAATTTAATCTTAGTCATGAATTAATAAACAATTGTACTTTGAATGCTAAACATTTATAATTGTAGGGATTCAGAACATTCAGTGATTTCAGTGTTACATTGCTTTACTTTGAAATACTATTCACTGAAAAACACTCAGAAATTGCTAATAAACAAAAAAACGCCAAGTAACTTTGAAATTAACATGAAATTTTGAAGTAAAAAAAGAAAAGTATTTTCTTGTTAAACACTCCAATAATCGTTTTTTATTTGCAGCACAAGGTATGAAAGCGGTCACTGGACTGGTAGCTTTTTGAAAGGTAAATCCAAACTAAATGTTCACACACTGGTATGTGACTGCCCCAAAGAAATGATTATTGATTCAGGTGAAATCTTATTGATTCAGATGCCTGACAAAGACCTGATGGTCGAAACATTGCACTTGAAGCAATACATTTCTTTGGAGCAGTCACACATATCAGTGAGTAGACATTTAGTTTGTTTTGTTTGGATCTACCTTATTTTTGTCCAGCACCTGCCTTCGGGTTTATGGGATGTGTCCACTCCTTTTTGAACTTTTAGATTTTTATCTTTTTAAAAGGTACCTTTATAGGGGTTAAAAAAAAAGGTTAAAATTTGTATATTTTTTGTAACTTTTTTCTGTAAACATACTTTACTTTTACTAAACTAGACCAAACACCTTCGTTCCAAAATGTAAAAACACGTCAGCCAAACCAATATCACCAAGTGCGCAAATTGATTGACAGGCAAAGAGGTTTGATTGGTCACATTTTCTGATTTGCTAAGAGATGCTTTTCTGCTGTTTATAGACTGTCTTAACACACCCATTTCAGAAATATCTTGCAGGTAATGAGGACATTTTATGGGTGTTATTTCCCAAATAAAAGACTAAGTCTACAGTGATTTCATAAGAGTATGGAGTCCATTTAATGACTTCTCATGTCAGGGTCGGTTGACTCCAATAGGTGTCGCTGCTGAGCTACTAGAGATCAGTTCTCAGCTGATTTCCAGTCCTCAAGCTAGTTAATTAAGCATAGTGAGTCATGTTTCAGCGCCATTACAGATTTATGACTGGAAAGAGGCCAATTCGACATGTGTAATGATGACATAAATAGTCGAAAGCAAGATTAAAAACAATAAATGATGGCTTGGGCAGATCATCATAATCATTTGTAACCAGTTTCTGTCATTATCAGAAAATAAGCAATCAGAGAGCAGTTCCATCCTCTGCAACCATACAAGAGCTCTGCGCCATTACTAAGCTGTTATGAGTAATAACTAACTATATTAAAATTCATGAAGATCGTAAACACCCTGGGATCTCAGTTATTGACAAATACTCACATCTAATAAGAAAATCTTCATTTTGATGGGGCCATCAATGGATTTTAGTACTCTACGGACCCATGGCTCTCGAATGTGCTGCTTCTCAGTCAGTCCTCAAAATCAGTTCCATCTCATTGGAAAGTAATCATTGATATTGATTTATAAGGAGTCGGATTGGATCGTGTCATCAAGCAGCCGCCAGCAGCAGTTTCTTCCCAATATAAAGAATGATCTCATGGAAAAATGTGTGCCGTGAGAAATCACGCTCAATAGCTGGTGTCTGCCTGATCTGGGAGCTGATTGAAATAGACGATGCTCATCACACGCGGTCTCAATACAAATCAGCATCAGTCTGCCAGTGCTGAGCAACCTACAGAATCAAGAGCTGTCGAGATGCCATCCCAGTCAATCGCTCAAGTCTTAGAGAAAAAGATGACAGTTTTAGCTTGATTTGAGTTCTTTTAAATAACCCAGAGGAAATGTTATTTCTATTTCGCAGCTCATTGGTTTTAATGGGAGTTCTCATACTTAGTTGAAGAATGGACTTTGTCTTGGATGTTTCTCCTAAATTTGTCCTGGGGGGGGGAGTACATTTGAAGCAAATGAGCCAAAGTTAACATTCGGTATGAGTTTAGAGCTATAAAAGCAGCTCAGATCATTTGCTCTAGGAGGAATTAGATGAGAAATTGTTGCGTTTATATATTGAGATCCCGGACTCTTATTGCAAACCTTGGTTTCTTGGCAAATCTAAGCAGTTTGAGAGATTAAAGGAACATTTCACCCAAAAATAAAAAAATTGTAATGCTGTTCATTTATTCACCCTCATGCCATCCGAGATGTAGGTGAATCTTTTCTTGAGCAGAACATAAAAAATATATAAAAACATATGCCACCATTTTACTCACCGTCATATCTTTTAAACCCTCTATAACATCCATGAGTCAGATGTGCCACATTTCTGAGGTGAGTTTTGTACTTTTTGGTGTTTGACAGCTCAGACGATCTTCTAAAAATGTATTTTATGTTCCAGAGAAGAAATAAAGTCATACTGGAACAGCATGAGGGTGAGTAAATGATGACAAAATTGTCATTTTTTGGGGTGAACGAGTCCCTTTAATCTGATTGCTTGTTGAGGTATTAAAACGATTTTTATTTCCTTTGGGAAGCTACTAAACCCAGTAGCTTATTTTCCAAACACTCGACTAATCAGAGGAGGAACTATCTTGAATTCATTTCAAACCTGTTTGCCTGGAGTTCTTCTAAAATGAGGCTCTCCATTCCCTCTTCACTCAGACTGTTAAATCACACAAAAACCTTTTCTGCAGCGGTACGTGCGTCACTTCAGGTGACATAACGTCCATCACCTCGGCACTCATTTAGACGACTGCGTTTGCTTTGAGTTTCAGATCCGATGGTTTCTCTCGGCAGGGTGCACCCTCAGAGCAAAATAAGCCTTCAAAAGTTCTAAAACCTGTCAGTTTTGAAACCAGAGTTTGGTTTAAAAATGCTAAATCATTCATTTAATCAGCGCCTATGTGCCAAACCGCCTCCACCGTTTCACGTACAATCATACCTAATCAAGCCCACTTTGACACTGTTAGTTTAATGGGGTTTTGCCTGGAACGGCTGGGAAAGTTGAACGTTACTCCAGGTCACACTGCACCTATCAACAGCTCCTGAGCTCAAGTCAACACTAATCACATTATGTGAAGAATTATGCCTCAAAATACAGGCAGAATACAGCTTTTATTTTCATTAAGACATTGTAAAATTGGGTTCAGAATGGCATTTTGCTACTGCTTATGTTTTTCATAATGTACTTCAAAATGTACATGACTAGATAAAACCATATGTATACCATATCCTATATTCCAATGCTCCTTTTGACCTTCCATTTCCAGAAAGATGAATAAACTGGAAGTGATATTAACAGCAAATTCCTTCTTCATTTATAATTTGATCTAGCGATGCACTAATATGAAATATTTTGGGGATATTAGATATCATTATATATTCTGTAAGTAAGACTAATTCCAAAAAAAAAAAAGTATGTATATATATATACACTCACCGGCCACTTTATTAGGTAAACCTGTTCAATTTCTTGGTAACACAAATTGCTGATCAGCCAATCACAAGGCAGCAACTCAATGCATTTAGGCATCTAGATGTGGTGAAGACGACTTGCTGATGAAGTTCAAACCGAGCATCAGAACGGGGAAGAAAGGGGATTTAAGTGACTGAACATGGAATGGTTGTTGGTGCCAGACGGACTGGTCTGAGTATTTCAGAAACTGCTGATCTACTGGGATTTTCACACACAACCATCTCTAGGGTTTACAGAGAATGATCCGAAAAAGAGAAAATATCCAGTGAGCAGCTGTTGTGTGGATGAAAATGTCTTGTTTAGGAGAATGGACAGACTGGTTAGAGATGATAGAAAGACAACAGTAACTCAAATAATCACTCGTTACAACCAAGATATGCAGAATACCATCTCTGAACACACAACACATCGAACCCTGAAGCAAAAAAAGTCAGCAGTATGACTGCTAATAAATTATATTGATCTGATGCCCAAATGTCAAGGCATATATCAAAAATTTGTTACAAATTGCTAAATAAAATTATTATTTTCAATATGATAATTGGACACTATTCTCACAGTTTAACATGCATAGCAAGGTCACAATGACAAATGACTGTTCTTGTGTTTATAGTTACATAGGTACAATTTTGTAAAAGTTTGGAACGAAGCGTTTGTCTCGCACTTTATTTTATGACATTCACAGACCATACAGACTTTCCAAATGAATTTATCTACTCGATATCAAAGATTAATTGAGGTTACAAGTAATTAAATGGCCAGGCGAACAATCTTTGTAGTTCCTAATGGATTATGGGTAAATCTTAAAAAAATATAGAGTCTGAATACAGCAGCCGGCAAACCTCCAAAAAGACTTGTTCTACACAAAGACAGATCGCTGTTCTGTGATGTGCTTCAAAGCCCAATAAACTTGGCCTTAGAAACTGATCAGAGACAAACGAGACAAAGCTCATGATAGCTTTGTGGAACGATCTTCTCTGGATTCATTGTAAAAAAAAAACGCATCAG
Organism: Gymnocypris eckloni scoliostomus; assembly: GCA_027564155.1. Taxonomy (NCBI): domain Eukaryota; kingdom Metazoa; phylum Chordata; class Actinopteri; order Cypriniformes; family Cyprinidae; genus Gymnocypris; species Gymnocypris eckloni. The sequence continues at coordinate 21,606,534 of CM050435.1, forward strand.
GTTTTGCGTTTGAAACACGCCGGCTGCAAACATGCAGACACAGAATAAACAACGTGAAATCACAGACACTAACGCCTCAAGACATTTGAAGAGAACACTGATAATTATTCCTGACAACACATGAAACGTCTGGGGCATTTATCTGCGAGCGACTTGTTAACATATGTGACATGCATATGCATGTACTGTAATTAGGCCACTTGCAGATGCTACATGCAGTGTAGTAGTTATCATTATATACAAAACATTCCATTTACCTGCAGCCAATAAACAATCGCCATCGCTGTACTTTTGTGTAACAGCTAAGCGTGTTTTGAAAGCAATACTCTCAAACTGCAGGGTAATTCATGCATTCTCGGTTACACCGGAACAAGCAAAGCCAACGCCTTTTACAAGGAATGCAGCAGAGTGTGTGAATCACTGCCCTGGGTTAACAGTCCAGAGGGACCCTACTCTACTGGCGCTAAATATACATTTCTTGTCCAACACTCAACAATTAAGAAACCAAAAAGAATTCATCTTAACATGAGAATAAATACGCCATTTCCTCAGTCTAAGGTTATGACGGCGCTTTTGTAACTTCCAAATAACTTCCTTTTATTATACTAAATCACATATAATCCAAGTTTACGTACATTAAATAATCTAAAACAATAAATAATCTGTCAAAATTTCCAGGGACACGGTACAATGGGTGCAAGATGCATGCAAACCAAACAGATCATAATGAAAGGTTTTGGAGACATCGTTGTGCAGGTCTGAAGAAGAAGAAAAAAACACTCTTGCAATGGATCAAACAGGTATTTCAAGAAGGTATTATATATTTACGTCACATACAAAGGAAGCATGACACAAGGTGGATAACTGCTCAGAATGCTGTAATTGCTCTAGTTTCATTCAAAGAATAATTGTTGCCATTTCGCAATTTTCATGCTGATCTAAAAGATCCGGGAATGAGATAACCTGTACCAACCTTCCAAACAAACCTATGCTGCAGAATGCAGACAAGCTGATTTTGTATCTTTCTTTTTTTTGCTGAAATATGCAAAATGTGCAGTGTTGGAAGGCCTCCAGGAATGGGGTTATATTCATTTACTGGCCAACGGAGCAAACCAACCCCGTGATGTCACATGCGGTGGTACTGCAAGATGGCGGCACCCTTGCTCCAAAAGCTATTACAAAACATACTTTTTTCTTTAAAAAGGTTACATTATATACTTTTTAATTAAAGTGGAAATCAATTTACTAAATGTAAACTTGACTGACTGCTTCACTTCAACTTTAAGGTTATGGGTTTCTTCCATTAATTAACTGCCTTAGCAAATTCTATTACATTAAATTAATTAAAGTTATTTGAATAAGAAATAAGAGACTCCCTAAATACAAAACAATACAATAAGTGAGCACATGAAACTATTGTTTTGCACTTGAAGTTTCAGATTTGCATACAGTAACATAAGTCAAGTCAAGTCAAGTAGTCAAGTAAGTTTTATTGTCAATTCTTCCACATGTACAGTACATACATACAGAGAATTGAAATTGCGTTACTCTCAGACCCTTGGTGCATACAGTTAACATTAAACACTGACAGTAGACATTCAAATACAGATAAATACAGTTTAACCATATGTACATACAAACTATACAGATATACAAATGAGGACAATTGTAGAACGATAAAAAAATAATAAAAAAGAGATAAAGTGACATAAGGCACATGGCAGATAGAGTGCAAACCAGTTAAATAAAACAAAACAAAACTGTGCAGATGTGAGTAGTGCAAGAAAAAGAACAGTCTTATTATCAGACTGCCAGAAGAGGTAGATTATAGACAATGCCGGATGAGGTAGAGATCATTCCAGTGCTGCACAAAGTGACTGGTGCTCTAGTAGTTTTTATGTACCTACAATCCTGACATCTAAAGAACCAGTAATGATGCATCAAGGAGCTTCATCGCCAAAGAACCAACTCAAGACCCCAATACAGCCAAAAATGGTTCCTCCAGCAGAACTCACATCCATTGCAGAATCTTCTAACACGTAGAAAATAAAGGCTCAGGTTTTAAGAACCTTCTTAATATCCCAAAAAAAACATATACACTCAGTTTCCAAAAGGAGGTTTTGCAGTGATTCCATAGAAGAAATATTTGGGCTCCCCAAAGAACATTGCAGCAAGAATATCTTTAAAAAATCCATTGTTTATTAGTGTGAAGAACATTTTAATACTTTAAAGAACCTTCTTCCACTACAAATAACCATTGGATGCATGGATATTAAAGGTTCCTCATGAAAACATATATGCCAATTAAAAAAAAGAGAATGTTTTAACTCAAGATCCCAAAAGACCTAAAAAGCAAAGTGTCATTTGCCAAACCTAAGGAACCTTAGAGGAAAACATCATCATAAGCTAAGGCCTCTTTAAATAATATACAAGTCCATCACTTTTTAGCTGATGTTAAGTTAAGACACCAAGCCAACACTGCACTCTTCAATCGCTACCACAACAAGGAAACAAGATCCTTCAACAGCGACCGTCTCAACTTGCCTGTTGCAAGAGATTCAAATGTCAACATGTCCGAGACAAAATAAAGACTGACAGTGAAGAAACTCACCTGTGTGCCTTCACCAATGCCCAATGAACTAGAAGAAACACTTGTTTCCGTCTACAAAAGACTGCTGGATATCTACACGCATTGGCTTGTTACTCCAAGAAAAAGAACATGAACGAATCCTTGTGTGTTGGACATAGTTATCAGCCCCTATACGTGGTTACATGCTGGTTTACAATGATGAGACTGATTGTATGTGCAGTCCAAGCCAATGATGTGTCACATACACACCCCCTCTACCCCACCCACCACCACCCCTTCCAAACCAGCAGATCTGGCTCCAACTTGCCGGAGGAGAAGACGAGGCTGCGTGTGCAGCTCAGCTCAGGAAAACACCGAACAACCTACTAAACCGTTGACAGTGTGCTCTAATCCCACACAGCGCTCATTCACTCCATTGTTTGCCCAAACGCAAGCAGCACCACACCTCTCTGTGGTTTAACCGCCCTGCAACACTTTGGATCACATGCCTCGTCGATGAGGATTCACGAGCCAGAAAAAGTTTGGCCGAAGCGGTCAGGAAATCGGTTTGACAATGAGCTTGGGAAGATTGAGGCTAGTTTTTGTGGTCAGTGTAATTTGAATGGCCACTTCTTCATTCAAAGTTAGGAAAATCTTGAAGAGCAGGAGCAGAGTTCAACAGAGCGGTCAATAAAACTTACACTGATGTCCATGTTCAATGGCTACCCGACTGACTCTTCCGAAAGAACAGAGGAGTTTCATAAGATACAAGACTAGATGAACAGAAAAAAAACTGACAATCCAATGCTTATGAAATCATAGGGTATTAACCTGGCTTACAGAAACGTTTTAAATCAACCACTTCACAAATCACTTCAGATGGTTAATGTTCACCAGGGTTGATCACTCTAATTCAATTCATGAGTGTGAATTTAAATTGAACTGGACAACACATGCAGTTGAACTTGAATTGATGACACAAACGTAATAAATTGCAATTTAGTAAAAAAAACGTTTTATTAAAAGAAAAAAAGATTATTAAATGATGATCACCGGAGTCACCGGAGACAAGTTCAATAAATGGAAAATTGAGTCATCATTATATTTTGATTAAAGTCATTAAAAAAAAGGTTTACAAAAAGAAACATGGATAAATCATTCGCACTAAGATTAAAACATGCATGTAGAAAATAGGGACAGAATTTATTTAATGCTTGCTTTATAATTGTTCTAGAAACAGTCCATATGTATGAGTAATTTATAAGGAAAAATGAAACGCATTATTAAAAACTACACTAACAGCAGTATTTTGATGAATTCCATTCCATTCCATTTGGTCAAATTCAAAATACAATTCTTCATCCTGTTTGCTACCTCGATTTGAATTCATTTTCATCTCAATTCTCAATGGTGGGTCAAAGTTACAGCAAACACTCATTTGCCAGTGAACTTTAAGCAGTACCCTGGAGTCATAAAGGAAAGACAAACAACAAAGAACAACGTCCTCGATGGCGATGTTTTCTAGATTCACGAAATTGGCCAAATGTAATGTTTTGTGTTTCACACCTCACTGCCTTTGCTCATTTGCATTGAATCACATGTAATGGGGCCACTAACAGCAAAAAACAACATTGTGATACGCAATTTGCCTTGTCATAAAACCCATTAAATTGATGCAGATCGGCCTAATTTAGTAATAACATGAGTGTGGCCTGTCAGCCGATATCAGCGTCTTGTCTTGGCTCAAAGGAATTGCGGTACTCGAGTGTATAATCTGGCCAAATACGGTCCTTGCAAAAAAACAAAGGGATGCAGTAAAGGAACTGATCCTTGTTTAAATATTCAGCATACTATGATTGTGATCAATGCAAACCATGATGCAAAACAGGCTGCATGTCAGTGTTTAAGCAACCCAGCTGGTGAGAGCATTACAGTTGTAACCACTCCATGTTCAGAGTGCAAAAGCTGCAAGGAATGATGTTATTTTTTGCAACTTGAAAAAAAAGACAAAAAAACTCTGTGCTATTGCTTTTGAGCATCCAAGGAATGAGCTACAATACCCATGCATCTCATGAAACGAGCAAAGACGACCTGAATGTTTGCAACAAGGAAATGGTAAAATAATCTATGAGTCGACGTGCACTTGTGCTGACACGTTTCTGCTTATCCCAAAGAAAACAGTGACGTGCTTTGAGCGCCAGTGGGTGTTGTTTTTACGTGTCTGTAGCTCACAAAGGGTTGGGAAAGGCGTGAGAAAATGCGATATGTGCCGTGTACCATCGACATAGTTATTTCCCCTCTGGCTCTTCAGAAAACTACAAATTCAATATAATAGCTCTGTAAATTATAGGCAGAGATTTGTTTTCTCTGAGCCAAATGGCTTAAAGATATGCAAGTACAGTGTAATGTCAAAAGTAATTATTGTTCATAAAAATAAATAAAATTGGTGGGGAAAAAGCAATGTAAACGTTTAGGAAACGGTTACATATTAAGTACTAATTTGAATATTGTTTCGATGGCCTTCACCTTAATGGCTTCTCTTAAGAGTTTGATGCGCTGGCCATGCATTCAAAAGTCTATATGCTACCGTATGACAGGTCGGGTTTGTTTTGAATGGATAACGTGATCCAAAAACTATTTCCTGCGTCCCACCCAAACAACCTCAATGATCATGGCCGCTGTCCACACATAAGATGCGCCAAAGTCACCAAGAATATCATGGAAAAGGTCATTAATCAATTCGTAGCATTTAATAAGGCCACTTATAATGTTAGTCAAGGTTTCTTACATCAAAAACAGCCATAATTAGGTATTACATGATCATTTTCCACTCTGAATTACAGACGTCACGAAATAGTTTGACATGCATTGATTCATGTTCAAGTAATTAAACCAGCAATTAATACACAGAGTCAACTAGGCCATTGTTGGCTAATTTCCTCTGAAAGGTGCAAACAGCATCCTTCAACAGCTGCTGTGTCTCATTCTATTCCCTAGTTCCCTAGTCTTGATTTACTAAACTTCAGGACCATGGTGACCTCACTTCCAGCGGTGAAAGTACAGAGCCAAACTCAACAAATAAGGATTTTTTATATTATTCTGGACCAAATTGGCTGCCACAAAAAAAATGATCAATGTTTGATTATAGCATTGTATTTTTATAGTTGCTAGGGGAATTCTTTTATTTTTCAGTGTTCCAATGTTATGTGTTATTATCAGACACAAGTCAATGGCAAAAATCACAAATTAACTTAGAAAACTTTCAAAACCTTGTCGGCAGAATTAGCAACAATGCCGAATAGGCCTAACGTTACATTACAGAAAATCAACCATGCATTAAAAAGCTACTTCAAGCCATACAAATGAACGTACACGGTCAATGGTCCGAAATGCCCCGTGATAGTCTTTCAACAGACCCGATACTTCCTCAGTGTCCGTGTTCACTTGTTTTGAGCGTTTGGGGAATTAAAAGGGAGCAAACTGTTCAGTGCGCTTTCAATGGATTACATTTTGGTCAGTGGAATAAGTCACGCCTAGAACAAATTGCTCAATAAATGGCTTGAATTTGGGGCGGGACAATTATGTATGTAACCTGAGAAATGTTCGAGGTCCTGTTTGAAAACAGTCATTATTTTGCACTTCCGTTTGGCTACGTTAGTTAGTAACTTACCGCAGATTCCACACACTTCGACTCAAATGCTGTTTTACCGCTGCATTCATGATTAACATGGCTTACTCACGAGCTGTGGAGTCCAGTATATTACTAATTGGTCATCCTTCATAAACGAGCTCCTTATAATGCTGCCTTTCATGGTAGCAGTTTAGTTAGCAAAACAATCTGTAACGTTACTAAATACACCGCGCAAACTGAAAATGGGCGGTACTTACCTGCCTTTCGCGGGTCTGATAATAATTTTGTTTTAGCACTTCACTATATAGTTCCATCTAAATATATATTAAGATCTATACAAATTATAAATTATTCTCGTGTAAATTATATATTTTTATGTTGTTTTGCGTAGAGGGCGTGGTCACGTGGTGTCTTTACTTTTCTCAGCGCTGGTTAGGGTCGATCAATCACAGCAGTTTATGTTGAATTTTTATTTATTTAATGTATTCATCCTTTAAATTCGTGAAAGCTCCCAGCTCGAGGACGTGAACGCGCCTTTTCTATATGCCTCTTCAGAGCGCCACCTTGAGGAAAAAACAATTATATCTTTCCTAGGAAACAGTTATCAGCCATGACGCGTGTGCTCATATTTCTGACAACGAAAAACTAAGATTTCTGAAGGACCAGTTGTGCATCTTAGTGCTCAATAATAAATAACCTGTTAAAAACTATCCCTCCTCTACAGCTCTAAAAACTCACTTGCGTCACGTCAGGTTTGACGTCAGTGACGTCTGAAATAATTACATTTTCAAAACACACTTCAAGACTGTTCCACCTAGGTGTTTTCTTATCCTCATTTTTGTTATTATGTATTAGCATAACATCATTTTCTGAAATATGCCAGTTTACGTGTGTTAAGCATACACACAGCCAGAGTCTGAATGGTGAATCTGTACATCTCTTTCATTAGCACTAATGTAATGGTAAATTAGCTGAATGAGAACTCGCACTACAATAGCTCATTGCATAACTACATTATAAATGTGTATATGTGAAGCATTTAATCACAGCCCACCTGAATGTTACAATGCCAGCCGTCATGGTTAAGTAGACTGAAAATGAATATTAATAGTGATGTAGTGCTCGGTTCGCCTGCAGACAGCATTGATTGTTGAACAGCACAGAAGAGCTTTTGTTTGTCAGACTGAATCATTGAACTTAGTGTGATGAATGGCTGGCAAAACTCCAGTTTGGTGCAAATATTGATCCATGCGCTCACTGATACTATTACTGAACATGCTATGATAATGATATGATGAGATGCACACATCTCTTTTTCAGTCATCTGTGATTGCAGGATGAGTTACTCGTGCATGGAATCATAATACACTGGTATTTGCTGTACTTTTGATTTGTTTACAAAGCATTTTAATATTTCTACTTTATTTTAATAGGCTATTTTATTAAATACTGAGACTTATTAAAATGTACAATACTGTGGATATATATATATATTACTGGGATTCATTTTGGATTCTATAATAAAAAACAATGGCCTTTATTCATCTCCTAAAAACATTTATTCATATATAAAAACTGTATAAATTATAATGTTAAAAGTAAATGTATTTAATAACATTTATTAATTATATTCAGTGATTTTGGTCACTGTCTAACCTTTGATCTCATATTGTGCATTTATTGCATTATATTATATTAATGTGTATCAGGGTTATTATAGTTAACTAAATAAAAATAACGTAATAATATATTACATATTAGTGTTTTTTGTTAGTATTATTTATTATAGTTTTATTCATAATTAAAATAGGCTTTTTATTTTTATAATTTAGTTTTCGTTTTTATTTTAATTACTTGTTTGTGCTTTGTCATTTTTATTAGTTGTTTAATATACTAGCTAGGATTTATTAATTTATTGATAGTCAGTTTAGTGCTTCAAATTAAATTAGATGAAGATAGAATACAAAATAGATATGTTGCCTTGGCAACTTCATTTTATTTCCGCATTATTTTGATTAACAAAAAATATTTACATTTTAGTTTTTTAGTATTAGTTAATGGTTAAAAACGTTAATAAATATATTATAATTTGTAAAATATTGTAAAACTACACTTTTTAGTTACAGAGACAAAAGTAAATACAAAAGTAAAAACTAAATCAAAATAGTAATAAACATTATGATAACAAAATAACACTGTTTTGTATCACTAATAAGTGCCATAGAGAAATATATTTTATACATCATGATGTTTTGTGGTAATGTTTATTTTAATTGCAACCTGTGATAAGCCATTTAGATTCATCTTTTAAATAAAACATTCATTAAACTGTATTTACTCACTGTTTAAAGCTAAACTAAATCCATAACGTGCCATGATGCCTTTAAAGGAGCCCTTTGACCTTTGACCCTTGACTGCACAGATCTTTTTGTAGTGAATGTTGGAGTTGTTTCTCCTGAGCTTGTGCACTGTATTCTCATACTCTACTCTATTTAAACTCCAGCATCTCTCTCTCGTCTCCGGCTGAGCTGAACCTGGATGGAGCACAGAGACTTCAGATATTGATCACCGGCTAGAAAGGAAAGTGACCTTCAAAAACTCTATCTTCAACTCGACGGATGATTCACTGCCTTTGAACAGGCCGCTTAAAGAGATGTAATTAATGCGGAAACCTGCGTGCCGGCAGCATTTGATTACCTGGAACAGACCAGGGGAGCCCAAGGCCTGCTGGGACGTTTCTGCGTGATCAAGGTCTGGTTCAGCTCGGACACACATCATAGAGAATTCACCGCATGTGTGTGTTATGTTTATGTCAGGCGTGAAGGAAGAAATATATTCTTATGAAATTGCATGGATAATTATGTTCATCTGTGAGCATAATTACCACCGGTTTAATTTGATTTATTTGTAGCTGGAGTACAACTGCATCTTTCTGTAGACATAATTAGCAGCGTGTGGATTTAGCAGGCATTATGCTTCTGATGACTGCATTTCAGGCCATATTTGCATAAGAATGTGTGTGCAACATGAAGAAATGAGCTATTAGGGTTTCATGTCCATGTCTTTGGCAGCAAGTCTCTTTGTTGCTGAATAAATGGCACACGGCAGAAGGATGTGAGAGTGTTTGAGGTGTATTATAGGAGACTTGAAAGATGTTTCTACTAATATTCACCTGTTTGAAGCTGCAGGTTCATATGAGATCGTATGCCGTTGTGCACACCAGAGTGAACAATGTTGGACACGTCATTGCAATGACCTTCGGAAGCGTCTCTGTTTCAGTTCACTTAAGCTTTGTTGGCATGACGATTGGAGTCTAGTATTACCAAAGCATTAACCTTATTTTTTTATATGCAAAAAGCTTATAAAGGTAATAATAAAAAGAACAATGAAAGAAGGAAAAGGAAAACAGTTGAATCTTTTTAAATTATTATTATCCCTCATTTTATTTGTCTATTTCCATCATGCAAGGTTTGTGCTGAAAATACAGCATGTTTCTAATGATGTCTTCTAAGAGATTATTAGTTCTCTACTGACCTCTAGAGCTAGAAAGCTGAAGTACACATCAGGACAGAAATACGGGTTATAACAGAAGTGCAAAAAACTAAAGTAATACAGAATTAAAAAAAAACTATTAAAAAAAATTAAATAAAAAACCTGTATTAAACTGTATTTTAAAAAATTGCCTGTGCATTACACATTATAATATATTTATCAAAATGATATAATTGATATACATATATATTTCTGAAGATAATTTTAAGACCCAATAGGTCAATATGGAGCACACAATGAGTTGCATTAGCAACACCTCAGACTTTTAAATGACAATCTCCACTTTTTAATTCATTTTTCAAAAAATAGGCTTGAACAGCTTTTCTCCTGATCACTGAAACATGGAAATATTTGACTCTACCTGCAGAGGTTCTTCACCAGTCTTTGTCTCCTTCCATGTGAATGTCTAAAGATTCTGAAATCTGAGAACAAAGTTCCTCGAGTAAATACATCTTGATTAAAGAATGTCCAGATATTTGAATTGAAAACCAAGTCAAAAATACGATTTTTGAAGTGCATGTAACATTTAATGCCATGACTTTTAAATGTATTCATTTAAGACTTTTAAAACCGTGAATACCTTTAGTTCTGCAGAAACCCTGTATCTGACTCTCAGTAACTGGTTTATGTTCAGCAGGTCTGCTAACTTGAAATATCAGGCTACATAAACAGGCTGAAGAAATAAAAAACTGCAACATCATGTAATAATATAGATTTATTTTTCTAATTCCATATTTGTGATCACAGTGTAGACGTAGACGGTAACAATAACTCCAGAATGTGTACAAAATCAAAACACCGGGGACACAACTTTGAAAAAGTGGTACTGAATGACAGTGACACCGAATTCAATCCAGCATTGTATTAAAATAAAAATCCATGACTTTAAAAACATGTAAAAGCTGCCAGCTGAATCCAGTTTACAGAAAACATCAGTGAAGATTTAAACAGTATCTTTTGAACGATATACTTACAGTACCATGACAGAGTCGATCACAATCAGTTATAAATAGTCAAGTGATAAAATGTGAAGGTTTTCTTTAGTGCTGCGTGACGTGATCAAACTAGAACTACTTTAATAACAAATCAAATACAAAACAACCAAAGAAACAAACTGAACACTGAAGTATAAAAACACAAAGACAGACAGAAATATAGCGTAACCTGTAGTGCACCAGTAGATGCTGTGACACTGACATCTTCCTGAATCGATTCAAACTATCAAATCTGAGTTCTCAAAAGCCATTTTCTGGTGACCGGCACACATTTCTTCTGGCTGATTATCGGTGCCAGCATCATTTAGCAGAACTGAGAACGTAACAGCTGTTAGACGACACCTGCAGCTGGAGGGAAAACTAAACCAATTACAGCTGCTTAAAAATAGAACACAGCTGATTGTAAATGTTGCAGATTATTTACATCAAGCAAATAAAATCAACAAGCACTATGGAGGCCCACTGGATGGGTGTGTGTTTTTGTTATAAGAAAATTTTATTTTATATATACATCTTTTTTATTAAAATTTTCAAGCCCATTCAGCAAGACACTACAGGTGAATAAGGCCAGGTTCAAAATTCTTGTTTCATTTTGTTGACATGTTGAAGGTTTTTTTCAGAAGGGATTTGGGATTTATCATTTTATCACTCCATAAATCTGAAAAAGCGGTCAACAGCCAGAAACAAAGAAAACACAGCATTAATAGAGATAATGTACTGTAATTTAACAGATGTAAATAGATAAAGTCTAATACAATAAACATTTTGGATGTTTTCTTTCCACTATTCTGAAAGTAGAAATGTAGTGAAAGCAAAATAACCAACAAATCTCAACATTGGTCAGTGCATGAAAAAACAATGGGTTTGCCTGTAGGGTCTTGCTTTAAAGAGATTCCAATGCACAGCATCATACTTTATTTAATCCATCTGATCACTGATGAGGTGAATTTAGTGTTACTTCGATTCAGGATGTCCTAGCAGAATGCAACATCTCTCCTTGATAATAATACTTAACATGGTCGCCCTAGCCTCAAACTGACCGCTCTGAGCACGGACTCAAGCCCGAAAGCTCCAGCTCCTCTGGAAGGGCTGGAAGGGTTTCTTCAGCGTGAGGAACATCAGCTGAGGTTTGAGTCTCTGGGGTCTCTCTGGGAAAACCGCTGCCTCGCTTTCAGCGGTGGGAAAGCGTCTGCGGTAGATGTCAGGATGAGATCTCTGGAACTGAATAAAATCAATCACACAGGGGAAAATAAACATAGTGAATCTCAGATTTCAAAGTTTCTGTAACATGCAGTTGAGTTACTGAACACATCGGCCTTTTAGAACAACATGTAGTTTGACATTTAAAGACATATTCAGTGTTAAACAATTCAAGCTCTATGAAGGCTATAGAGAGAACTCTCAGCAATTCAATCACACCATCATAAGTTTACAGTAAATACATTTCACAATTTCCATGCAGTAATGCACACCATGTGACAGATATTCCTCTAGCCCCCAAGTCATCCTCTCTGACCTGCTTCAGCTTCTTCTTCTTGTCTTTAATGGACATGTTCTTGTCGTGTATGATGTTCTCTAGTAGTTCCACGATGGCTCCTTGAGATCCAGAGACCTTCTGCTGCTCAAACTCCTCTCTGCTGATCTGTCTGCAGAACGAGTGAGGTGGAGATGCCATGGAGGTTTCTGTGTCTGCACCCGCGTACTTTATCTTGCAGAAACCAAAGCATGCGAGGAGATCAGAATGTGGGGTGAGAAAGAGACGTCCAACGCTCATTAACTTCACGACAGAAAAAAATGCATTTGCATCGCATAAAAACTTGACTTATTAAAAAACAAAAACAAGTAATAACTCTAAATGAAAATTAGCTAAAAACATCCTCACCGTCAGGCTATTCAAGATGCAGATGAGTTTGTTTCTTCAGAACAGATTTGAAGTTTAGCATTACATATCTTGCTCACCAATGGATCCTCTGCAGTGAATGGGTGCCGTCAGAATGAGAGTCCAAAACATTACAATAATCCTCACCATAACAGTCCATCAATTAACATCTTGTGAAGTGAAAAGGTGTATTTTTGTAAGGAGGAAATTGATTATCAAGACGTTTTTAACTTCAAACCATCATTTCTGGTAAAAATACAACTCCATAATCCATAATAATTCTTCCCCCAGTAAAACAATCCATCCCCTGTTGTCCTCTCACATCAATATCCAACAACATATTTGTTTAGAACGGTTTTCACTTGTAAATGGTGCTTGATGTGAGCATAATTCTCTCATGATTCAGACAAGACTTTTTCAATCAAGGAAACAATATAATGGATTATGGACTCATATTTTAGCTTAAAAATGTCTTGATGACGAATTTATTTCTTATAAACACAGTTTTTCTCTTCACAAGACTGGTGGATGGATTCTGATGGACTGGAGTGGTGTGGATTATTGTGATGTTTTTATCAGCTGTTTGGACTCTCATTCTGACGGCACCCATTCACTGCAGAGGATCCATTGGTGAGCAAGTGATGTAATGATACATTTCTCCAAATCCCCATGTTCCCTTGAAGAAACAAACTCTGAGGGTGCATATATTTTACTATTATATATTGTAATTTAATGATAACTAAAGTAGCTAATTTATATTATCAAATGAACACTTATTGTAAAGTGTTCACAAATGGTCTTAGTGTGCACAGTGGTGATATTTTATCATGATTTTATTTTTAACAACTCTGCTCTGTTATAACCATGGCCAGAGGGATGGGAAAGAAAAATATAAAACCAATAATATCACAATGTGTTTTTCACAATAAAATCAAATCTATGTTAATACAAAAGCCAACAATAATTATTACATCAATTCCCACTTCATTTTCTTTCTCAGAAATACACCAAAGAAGTTGTTGTGGATGCAGTTTCATGATATAGTCAATCAGTTATCAAGCATTTAATGAAGGACATGGGATGCTGACCTGAGCTCTTCTGAGGTGAGACAGATGCTCCTCCACAGATTTTCGCAGGTTGGATGGCACCTTCAGCACACTGTCATGGTTATCAATCATAAACGTGACCAGCTTGGTGGCCAACAGCTCGTCCAAGTCCACCTCATCCGCAGATCCCAGAATGCACCGGGAGAAGGTCTGGACCATCTGCACAGGAGCGAAGGCACCCACAAGAGACAGACCGTGTGAAAGCTACTCATCAGATCTACTGAACGCTGAGCTGAATTATGAATTAAAGACTAAATAATTAACTTGAGCAGAGAACATATATCTGAGGAGGTGAGTGATTTACCAGGGTACGAGCTCCTATGGTGTCGTTCAGAGGGGGGAGAGAGGGGTTGGCATAGACTTTAGCCATCAGACGCATTAACAGCTGCAGTTTACGACGGTTAGCTGGAGGCAGCAGGAGACAGCAGACCTGCAGCGCTTCAACCGCAACCGACTGCCGCTGCAGAAGCCCTGCGGGAGGAAAACAGTTACAGGGACACGTATGCTCCCAAAGCTACATTTAGATTACAAATACAGTAATACTCCAGTCTTCAGTGTCACATGATCTTTCAGAAATCATTCTAATATACTGCTAAAAAGCATTTCTGATAATTATCAATGTTAAGTATAGTATAGTTCAACTTAAGTGTCCACCTAAGTGGAAAATTGTCTTTGGCTCACCAACACAACAAGATTAATAACAACATACATAGTAAAATAAAATCACAATAACTAGTCACATTAGTACTAGTACTAGTAAACCGTACATTTCTTTTGGCTTGATGAAAAGACAGTCCAAAAGAACAGCATTGAATTGAATCTTTTGTAACATTATAAATGTCTTTACTGTCACTTTTGATCAATTTAATGCATCCTTGCAGAATAAAAGTATTAATTTCTTTAAAAACTAAATCTTACTGGCCACAAAATGTGGAGAGTTGTGCATAAATAGTAAATATATATGTTTTGTATTTATACTCAATATTTACTCATCTATTAATACAAAGAATAGAGAACTATGAATTCGGACTGTTCTTTGGTCATTGTAATAATCTCAAAACGGACACGTATCAGCTGATTAAATATGTTCATCACTCATTGTGTGATGAACCACTGGTGGTGGTTGAGGAGAGATGATTGTAAAGCGCTTTGGGAGTACAGCAATACACAATAAAGCGCTATATAAGTGCATCATTCATTCATTCAATAGCTTGTGCATCACTCACCCAAAATACTGACAAATATTTCATACAGATGAAAAGTTAAAAGTGGCTCTTTCAATCTCTGAAAATGTTCAGCCACTGTCCTGAAGACGTCTCTCTCGAACCCTGGATACATGGGCTGCCTGGCATCAATGCCATTGGGCCCTAAAAATGAGTTCAAAGATGTATAAAAGTTAATACACAATTAAAGATGGACTATAATGTAATATATGCATCCAAACATCATATTTAATTACATATTAATTTATAAAAAAGCAGTTTGGCAGCCTACACAAAGGCAAACCAACTATATTGCATGGGAAAATAATGATTTATTGTGATTATTAACAACACATTTAATTATCTATTGAACACTGAATCAATATGACAGCAGATGATCAGTCACTCACAGTTTGCCAGGCATTTCATCGCAGATAACACCCAATGAGGCAAGTCCTCTACAGAAAATACAACACACAGAAAGAGATCCATCAGAAATGAGCTGTAAGAAGATTTCATGAGTTCAAATATAACCCTTGCTCACCTGCTTTGTTCTTCAGCACAACAATCCCCTGCTTATTAACACCAATCACATTGTGAAGGATGTGCTTCGGGCTCAGAAGTTTGGCATCTAAAACCCCGTCCAGAGACTGGAGACCCAAAACAGTCTGTAAACTGATAAGTGTTCATCTTAGAAACAGAACTCTTTTTGAGCAGGATTAGAGCGTCTCTGTTGATGCTTACTGTGTTAGTGTCATTGACTTCCATATCTGGTCCACGTGTTTCGGGGTTAATTCCCTCCTCCGGATTAAATGGCATTCAGGAACCTCACCGATGGCGATGCTGTGCCTCTTGTTCCACGACTCAGAATTCTAGATCAAAATCAAAATGCATAAGATTTTTTAAATGACATCAAATGTACAGTCTTTGTCAAAAGTTTGGAAACATAATCAATTTTAAATGGTTTTTAAAAAGTATCTTGTTCACAGTGGCTGCATATGTCCAAAAACAAAACAAAAATATTACAAATTGAAATAGGGGCTTTCTATAGTAATATTTTAATAAAATTAACATTTTAAAATGTAATTTATTCCTATGATGCAAAGCTAGGTTTTGGGCATAATGACACCAGTCTTCTTCAGTGTCACATGATCCTTGAGAAATCATAGTAATATGCAGATTTGCTGCTCAAAAAACATTTCTTATTAGTATCAATGTTGAAAACATTTGTGCTACATGTTTTATTGTATTTTTCAGCACATAAATGCAGCCTTGGTGAGCAGAAGAGAATTCATGCTCAGTAGGTAATGTTGTAAATGGCACCAAAAATGATAAGTTTTAGGATAATAAATGTTTTCCACAGCCAAGTGTTCAGTTACCATAAGAGGCTTCATTGGGATCTTCTCCGGCACTGATATCTCCTCATAGTCGTCCCAGCGTGGGATTCTGGGTACTGAGCTGCGATCTCGTACAGGTGGACGCACAGGAATGGGCTTCAGAGGTGATAGTGGGGGGAATCTGACACATTTAAAGCATTTATTATTACTATGAAATACAATGTATTATTATAATATACTTTTTTATATATACCACTTGACACAATGCAGATTAGTTCAAAGCAGCCTCGCATTAATAAAGAGAAAATAACGGTGATAATGTTGTCATCTAATTTTTGAAAGAGAGCTAAGAAAGCACCTGTATAGATGTCCATTGTCCTCAAAGTCCTCTTTCCCAAATCGTCCTTTGACATCCTCAACGACGTGATTTTTAAGAAATTTCCGGAGTAACTGGAGTGTTTGGTAGCGCGTCACCTCCGGTCCAAAGTTCTGGTTCTGTCTGAGCAGCTCGTGGAGGAAGTCGACAGCCTCGGCTCCTGTAAAACTGTGATCGTAACTCCTGAAATGAGCCCAGTGACGCCGGACTGGCATTCCACCACGGAAGAGCCTGATGGTCTCGTTCCACTGGGACAAAAATACGATATTCAGAACTAACCACTGATGCGGTTTAAACTGTTGAAACAATCTTGTGTTATCTCAATTATGAATCTACTGTTTACTTTTTTAATGGTGAATTAAATGCAGGTGTCTACTTTAACGTTTCAAATGTCAAAATATGGGTGAAAATGTTGTAATGGTCACTCAGCATGATAGATATATTTATGTCAAAATTAAACAACAAACTTATTCTGACCTGTCTTATTTAAACACAAAAAATATATATTTATAGATATATTTCAAAATCATTTTTACACTTATCGGTGAATAAATATAGCACTTGCATATCATTGCTCTTTTGTTGATTTTGATTGCTTCCATTGTCATCATTTGAGTCGTTTTGGATAAAAGCATCTGCTAAATGACTAAATGTACAAAACAATTAAAAATAAGTGATCACACTAAATTGTATTGTATTTTAAATTCTTAAAATCGTCTTGCTGACAAATGGGTAAAACCGACCTAGTGTTTGAAGCATAGTGGCAAAGATTTCAAATGAAAATTAATTTGTTTTTGGGGGCTGTATGAAAAATGCATCTATGATCATTTTTGCTCAGAAAATATCAAATTTAACACAACATATTCTAATGTATGGGGAGAGAAATCTATATGTTTGTTGCTTGAAACCCTCTTTGATCCCTACACCAAATATAATATTAATTGTTTTATGAATAACAACGATTAAGTAATTTTGATTCATTGTTGCCATGGTGATTTTTTGTTACACGGGAATTTTCCTCAGGGATCAATAAAGTGCATCTAAGAGGTTTGAGTTTTTCTAACTTAATGTTAGCTGTTTGCTGAATGTTATAACGTTAGATATAAGTTATACAGCTGTAGGATGAATTCAGGTAAACTATTTTCGGTTCACGTTTTCTCAGTTCGGCAAATTAAAGCCATGGGCAAAATGGCATTCTTTAGTGGTGGTTACCTTGACTAGCTAAACAATCAGTCACAGACAAAAGAAACAACATTTCTAATATTAGTGGCCTGTTTATTTGGCAGTAACCTAACGTTAAGCCTAAAACACGTCAAGTAAGTTATTCCACGCGACATATTTTCCAGCAATCCTACGGAAAATACTAAAACTTTCTCGCGGCTTTACATGTATTATGTAGGCATACTGATGTGTGACGATATATCAAAATGCACATATTTTGAACAGTTTAAAGAAATCCTGATGTAAACACTAAATCAGCTCACGTAACCATCGCGTGAAAACATTCGGCTTTTTTATGTAACGTTACTTACCAATTTCGTCGCCCTATAAGGTCCAGGTCCAATCATTTTACCATCCACCTGAGCCTTATTAAATTTTGTTAGCTTATATTCTTATTTATCCATTTAAGTTACTGTGTTTATCTCCGTAAACGTCTCCACGCCAGTTAGCTACTTTACTTTTGAAAACCGACACGTTCCTTCCAATAATGTGATTGGCACACGAAGTCAGTCACGTGATGCTACTGATTTACCAAATTTGGGCATCACCTTTACCGGAGTTGCCCAAGTGCAGTATGGGAGCTGTAGTGCAAGTGCGCGTTTGAGAACTGGTGTACAAAAACCAAGAGATAGTGACAAATTATTTATTTTTGTTTCATTATAAAAACTCAATCTCTTTTCACAAAAATGTTAAATTCAAATTAAAAAAAAAAGGACAATTCCTGTAACATTGTTCTGGTCTTCCTTTCCACAGCTCTGATCAGTAGAACATAAAAGCATAACAGGTAATTCCTACAGATAAACATCATTTAAAATGATCACATTAAGAAAACAGTCACATTAAATACAGAATAAATAGTCACAGCAAAAAAAATAAAAGACACAATGACTTTAGGTGTCACTTCTGCGGCACACTTTCAGGTTCAAGCACAACCATGTAGATCAGTCAAGCGCTCCTCGGGGGTCAAAGGGCATCGGGCTCGTTCAGTTACAACTAAAACCTAACCTTCAAAAACCCTTTTAGAAACGAACGTCAATCCCCTGTGCTCTCATAACCTCTTCTCTAATTTGGCCAACAGTTCATTCATACTCCAAAGCTGAGAAATTCAATATTTACAGGTAAATTAGAGCATATTGGGACAAAAACACTGTACTTCCCACCCCATACTCAATTCAAAGCCTTAAGCGAAGACAACAAATGCAGACAGCATCTCCAGTGAAACATCAGTGAGCAAGTTTTGGAAGTCTTAAATCCAGTGATAAGGTGGCTGTATTCCACGGTTTTAACATAAAACAGGAAAGTGGAACTTGAACGGATGAAAAAAAAAAAACTATATAAAAAGGAATATTCCCACTTAATAGATTAGGGCTTCACTTTTAGGGGGCCAATGGAAAGATCACTCAGATTTCTTGTGAAGGTAGTTTCCGTTCTGGAGGACCTTGGGAAGCCTCTTGCCCTTGGTGTAGGCGTGATAGTAGAAGTGGAGGAACAGGACCATGAAGATCAGCCCGTATAGACCGATGACATAGAGGAACACGGGAAACTGGTAAGGACACTCCTTCAAGAAGAACTGGCCAATGTGAACGGTGATCAGCATAAACTGAACCTGACAAACAGAAGGGTGGAGTTAGAACCAGTTAAGCGTTCAAACATCAAAAGACAGTGGGGATGGGTAGAGAAGCCTGTAACTTACCAGCTGGATGGTGGTCATATACTTCTTCCACCACAGGTACTTCTGGTAGGCAGGTCCCATGGCGGCGAGAGCATAGTAGGAGTACATTATGACATGGACGGTGCAGTTCAGCAGGGCATGGAAGGTTCCCAGGCCACCTAGAAACCAAAATGCACCCCATTAGCACTTTACATCAGGAATATTTAACCCAAAAATGAGAATAAAGTTAAGTTGCATAGACATTTTATGCGTTGTGTTACGGCAAACAAGCAAAGTGAATGACCTTTCATTTTCAAGTCATGCTGTTTGGCTTCAGATAACCAGATAAACTAGTGTACTCTTGCAATTAAGCATTCATATGAACTATTTTTTAGCATGCATTTAACGGAGTACATGCATTTTCTTTATTGGATGAGTTTAAAGGGATCATTTGTAATTTGCTCACTCTCATGAGTTTAAAACATAGGACTTCTGGTTAATCGTCAAAACAAAATTGAGACCGCTTTTAGTCTCTCCATCGAAAGCCAAAGTAACAAAAACTTAGGAGATCCACAAAGATGTTGTAAAAGTCTAAAATTAATGCCTTTGACCTTTTTGGACTCAAGATTAGGTTGTCTGGATATACAAAGGAGGGACAGAAACCTCTCAGTTTTGAAGATTGGCCAGAGATATATGGGTTTGGAATGAGGGTGCGGACCATTTCTATTTTTGTGTGAATGATCCCTTTAAGTGTAAATCTCAGATTACTTTACCTGCAGAGAATTTGACCCCAAACCACCAGGTGAAGGGCATGGCGGAGTGATGGAAGACGTGAAGGAAAGTAACCTGGCTGTTCTTTTTCCTCAGGACAAAGAAAATCTGTCAAGACAAGATAACACAACAGGTTTAGCGTTGACCGGCGTCCATCATAAAGACTTACGTTTTATGTTCTGAATACAAAAGAAGCCCACTTACAGTGTCAAGCATCTCAATGAACTTGGAGAAAAAGTACAGCCAGCAGGTCCATGCCATCTAGAAGGATAAGGAAACAAGATAGATAAGGAAGTGTCAAATTGCTGCACGCGTCATAGGCAACAAATGAACAATCAGAAGAATGTGCTCCATTCACATACCCTGAGAGCCTGAGGAGAACTGGAGTAATCCACGAGGTCACACCCATAGGTGTAGCCGTTCGCCCAACCAGACATGAGAAACTGTAAACGACATATTCTGATAAACACACAACAATAGAGACAGGGAGAGAACACACACACACAACACAACACCCTCACGAACCTCGTAAATCATGTAGATGGAGAACGCCACAATGCTGAGGTTATAGATGATCATTGGACGCTTGAGGTCAAAGGGCTTGCGGTTTTCCATCAGCCGAGGCCCCAGCGTAGTTACGAAGTAGATGTAGGCAGCGATGATGATTGTTTGAGGGAATGGGGAGGACATAAGCAGCCAGTTCTCGGTCCGTGGATCTACAAGGGAGGCAAAAGACGTCTTATTTCCCAGCCAAATACATAAAACTTAGAGACACAGATGTGCTGTTGATGCAAACTCACCTGCTTTATTAATCCACTCATCGTAGAGCAGAACAGCTCTTGAGGTCAGTGTGTTGAAAGCCATATCGAAGGGGTCTTTAGGCTTTTCTTCTGGTGGACAAAGAGCAGACCAAATTACTAACAAGATATTGAAATAAGCTTATTTGTAAATCAGAATAACCCTGTTAATGCGTTCTAGATTTAATGTAGCATAGCTTTCATCTTTCCATGCAAACAAGGTTACAAATCAAGCTTAAGCCCTAAACTTTCAAATCCTTAAAGGTTCCTTATAGATGCTTTCCCAAAACTGTCATCTGAGACACACATGCTAGTGATGCCACTCCCAACGACACGAACCCATCCAAACCACTCTCAAACAACTGGAAAGACGTGAAACTCCAGATGAGTCCACGGATGCTCAGCATTTGAACTCATGATAATAGATTAAACAAATCTCCTAAACGATTCACAAACAGCCAGGTCTACTTCTACGGGAAATCCTGAAATCGAACAAAACACAGATCCAGCTACGGCTGCCACTAAAAAGCAAAAGCTCAAACCTAAAAACCCGAAGTTGTGCTCCTTCCACGCTCTTCCTGGGCTTTTCGGCTGCTGGTATCAATTGAAGGACTCATTTTAAGCCTGCAGTACTTATACACCTGTGCGCGTGGCTCCTCCTGCGGGTTCCGTCCCATGAAACTTCCGGAATTTAGGTCGAAACTTTGAGGTGCGCGCTCATTGGTGTTTCCACGGTGACCAGAATGAAAATATGAGCGGAACGCTGTACGAATGTCAACAGAAGGTGTATGACATTATTTTGCCTCCTGGCTTAATGCTTCAAATAAATGAATAAAACAAAACATGCTGACTGAAGATGTTTTCAAGGAGAACTTAACGAAAAATGTCTTTTCACCGAAAAACGGCACTAGTTTGGTCACACTTGTAATATTTCAATGATTTATATTATATAAGGTCAAGACTATATTATATATTGAACCCTGTTATTGCCCATGGAAAAAGACACACACATATTGATCTTTTGCTAAAACATGCCAAGATATTACACAACATACAAATATATGATAAAAGACAGAATTTAGAAAAATTATTATAGTATTTAATACTTATAATGTATAATATATCAAATATAAACAATTCAACATTGAGATTAATCAAGCAGATTAATGAGACATGCAGAATAAAACATTGCAATAATAAGAATGAAGTGGGAAATCGTATAAAACTAGCCCCACCCATTAAACATGATCATGTATGTATTGTTTATTCTGATATGAAGTGTTTGTAGTCTTGTAGTCGTGTTGACTTTCATCCCCCTGGTTTCAGTTTCAGGGCTGGGTCACCCCGTCAGTGAACACAGTTATACCTGAATGAGCAGAGGGGGTTCTGTTGCGGTCACAATCATTACTGCACAATAGAGGAGTCGTACACCGTTGGGTGTGAATAAGAAAACTACACTACGAGTGGAAAAACAAGGGTGTATGTTAACCAGAGAAAATACAGGCCTAGTGATCCCAGTGTTTCTATGTGACTTCAGAATATTTGTCATCATAATTAGTTTATGCATCATGAAAACACATGTTTTGTAAATTGATCATTGTGAAGGAAAGTTTCTCTTAACCTGCTGGCCCGTGACATTTAGTTTCTTAATTATTGCATATAAAAACAAAAACACAACATGATCAAATACATGAACTAATTTAAAAAGCAAATGCATTAATGCAGAATGAATGTGAGACACTTTTAATCAGCTTTTGAGAGTTTATTTTTCTTTTTGGATCTCATGATTTCAGTAGCGCACACATAAGCATGTTTTTAGATGTTGAAACAACACAACAGCCTCTAAAACCCTGAACATGTCCAAAAGTGGCCTTGCGTTCTGAGTAAACATCTATTATGTCAGTGCATGTTGTGTTCCTGTCCTTTTGACCTGGAGATTATTTTTCGCATTAGACTAAACTTACTGACTTTGCTCTTACATGGTATTCAACTACCTTTTTTTGCTTTTGGGGTATTTTTCCCCTCTTTATATTTGTGGTGTTCCTGGTCAAATACATTTACATTTACATTTAGTCATTTAGCAGACGCTTTTATCCAAAGCGACTTACAATTGGGGAGTACATAAAGCGATTAATCTTGAATATGACTGGTCCACAAAAAAGTTGTTATAAATGTTTTGTTATGCTATTACCAAATATTGGTATTCAATCTTTATATCAACTTATTTTCTTTCAGTTAGCATATTTTTGTAACTGATTACTCATAGGCCTCATTGATCTGAGCTTATGCTTAGTTTTTGAGTGAACGTTGCCAAAATGATGGCACAAATAATGCTTTTTTACACAAACTGAAGTGTCTAAGCTCAGATCATTAAGGTCTATCAGCTCCAAAAACAATTACAAAACCTGTGCTAATTGACAGAAAACAATTGAACGAAAAGACTGAATTCAAGATTTGGGGATAATATCGCATAATGGAAATTTTACAAGGAATTTTCTCGATAATTTTTGCCTTGGAACACTAAATCTACAATGTGACATCGCAATCAAATAGCTCAACTTACCCAAAAACAGTTGTTGATGGAACATTTGGAAGTCAAGTTTGTTCACTTCAGAAATGACAGCAACACAAAGAATGCTGTGATAAATTCCATTGTGAAGGGCTCATCTGAATGAAGTGATTGAGAAACTTGGGTGTTGCTGTTGTGCTCAGTGAAACCGGCTCGTCCAGCTCTGGCAGGACGGAGCCAGAATCATCACACGTACATATCCTCAAAACTTATGTCTGTTACCAGCGTTTTCAATCAGACGTCCGTGGAGATTATGTGTTCAAAAATATAGGTAATACAATATCTCAAATGTTCTTTTGTTCCAGACTCTACAAAGGTTGAAAAACAAGAAGTAAAAAGGAAATAAACCAAAATTGTAAATCAAATAAAGTTAATTGAAATGTTTGGCGAAAAATAAAAAATACAAATTAAATTCAGTCTTTCTCAAATTTCGATGTGTTACTTTCCATTTCGTTGTAGTTATTTGTGAAATACAGCAATTTCTGAGTGAAATTATTTCTAAACTTTTTTAATTTATTTTATTTCAGTGTATAACAACATTTCTGGCCTAAATTCACTTAGTTAATGACTGTTATTCATTTTCAGTCTTATTACCTTATGTCTTTCATCAACTTACTCCATCCATAAGGTAAATCATAATAATACAACTAAAATAAGCACACAATTATGTATTTCCGTGACCTTTACATCTCTCAGGGGTTGACATTCTAGTAAGTCCAAACACTTGAAATAAACAAAGGTGTTGTGAAATCACAAACATGTCAGATATGTTACTAATAAATCAGGTTCGGTGGGTAAAGTTAGACACAACTTTGGCCTGTTTTGTGACACCTTGTTACACACAATAATATACAGTAATATGTTAAGTAATGAGATGTAATGTAGCCATTTACAGTTTTTAGATGACTTTCTTTTAGTCATTATAATAAGTATTAATTAATCAGAGGTGAAAATGACAATAAATCAGTCACATAACTGAGATGTTGGGCTGACGTAATTCATGATTTCTCTAGTGTACAGTATTCTCCACTAGAAATAAAACCAAAGTTTCACTGGTGTTGTTGACTAAACTTAGATGACCTGGATCACTTAAACACGTCTCAATACCTCAGATGCCACAGGTCCAGTCTTAACCAATCAGAAACGAGCAGATTGCTTTGCCACATTACATTTTAGAAGTGTATACAAATCTCACAAACAAAGAACTACAGTATATACAAGCAATCCGGACACTGAGTGATTTAGGAAATGAATCACAGAAAGAGTATGTACAGTAGTTACATACCATAGATTTCCTGCAACGTTGAAATCATTCGGTCATATGAACGTCTAATGTCTCAGAATGATAACACGTCAGTTTATAGTGGTTTAGTGATAAACTCAAATTTACAGAAATAATAAGACAAGCATCTTGAAATGTACCAATCAATTCATTTTTCTAGAGTAAACACACATACTACATCACTCCATATATTATGTCACATTTTATAAAGTTTTTATTGCATATTACAGGAATAGTTCACCCAAAAATGAAAACCTCTCATAGTTTATTCACCATGAAGTTGTTTTAAACCTGTGTGAATTTCTGAGCGCAAAAGATGATATTTAAAGAAGGCTTGTAACCAAACAGTTGACGGTAGCCATTGACTTCTATTTGTTTCTCCATACTATGGAAGTCAGGGGTTCATTTACTAACATTGTTGAAAATATCTTCTTTTGTGCTCAACAGAATAAAGAAACTCATACAGTATTGCAACAACTTGAAGTTGAACTAAGTCTTTAAAGAATTTAGTTTGAGCAGAATTTGCTGCCATTCTGTGTTCTGAGTGGTTGCCAAGACATTGCTATGCGGTTGCTAAGGTGTGCTGAGTACATTTTCTCAGACCTTTGACTCGTATGAATAACAGTACTGTAGAAGTGTATTCCTGACCTGTCTGGTTATGTCCACTAGAGCGCTCCAAACACGAGGTTTTCTCGATCTCCACATCATAGGATCTCTCTTTATTTGCTGTCCAACAGACACTCACTCACAGTCTGGGAATATGAAGCTGAACCTCATACCTGACTATATATATGACAGCTCTCTTTTGAGTCAGGATTACATTCATTGTGTGCTCTTAGTCTTCAAGAACTCCTGCATCTGGGATTCGTTTATTTACATTATCATACTGAGTCTGGCATCGGACACTGGAGAACACTTGAGTTCAGGATCTGGAGAATCGGATCATGCATTCATGTGTCTAAAATAGCAGTTCTTCATCAGGGTTGACAATTAACAGGATTACTACGAAATTATAGCTGAATGAGACATCATGCTGAGGAACGGAGGGTTGTACGCAGTGAGGAAGAGGAAGAGACCCGCTCTGTCACAGACCAAAGACAGCATACTGGGGCAGAATGATTCGTTTTGTTGTTTGCTGTATTTTACTGTACATTGCACCCATTGTTATTTTAGTATCATTGAGAGTTTGTATTCATATTTTTAAATCAGTTGTTCCATTATCACTTTCAGTTGAAAGTTTGCTAATTGTGTGTTTGTAATTTTTTATATTTTTTATGTATATAGTTTTTTATTAATTTTATTTAAGTTCTAGTTTGAGTTATTTTAGTTTGAGTCATGCTTAATGACAATAAATAAACAAATCTTGTTTTGGCATTAGCTGAAGTAATATTTGTAAATCTTATTATAATCCAGTAAATGTTTATGAACTTTGATGTTTTTAACTTTAGTTAACTATTAGCAACCTTGGAACAATAATATTTTCCCCAGGGAGGATATTTTGACAATTAACATTTCTTTATTGGCATTTATTGTTCTCTTTCCATTATTCTCATTCCACAAAAGTGGGAAAGGGTTCTTCAGATTGGCCATGCAAAAAAATATTATTTGAAGAACTTTTCATGAAAAGATTCTTTGGGGAAACAAAAACGGTTCTTCTATGTAGTCGCTCCAAAAAAAAACATTGAGGAGGAATTCAGGATCTGAGTTTTTCTGTAATGTCAATGAGATGACAACTTCTCTATCCGGGATCTGCTGCTTCAAATGCGATTGACAGAATGACCTCTGAATGAAATGTGGCCTGCCAGCGCTGTGTAGTGACAGGTCTGAGTCTCTGCGTTCTCTGCAGGCCCTCAATGCTTTTGTCCTGGTCGTATCTACAGATGCTTCTCTCTTCTACGCCTCGGACACCATTCACTACCTGGGTTTCCATCAGGTGAACACTTAAGCTGTTCTTAATGTAGCTCAGACCCAGCTAACCAATGCAAACGTTCTCCTCATAGTCTGAGCGTGCTTGATCTGATCCACGCCGAGGCCGTCTCAGGTTCACTTTGCCCTCGACCCCTAGTCCAGCATTGATTCCCAGGGAACACACATACTGAAAAATGTATAGCCTGAATGCACTGTAAGTCGCTTTGGATAAAAGCGTCTGCTAAATGCATAAATGTAAATGTAAATTGATGGTTGGTGTCAGTGTGTATTGAATGACCTTCACCTCAAGCAAAGTTCAGTCATAAAAATGCATTTTACTGTATAATGTGCAATGTGAATGAATCAAATGTGTATCAAATGTAACAGTAAACCTCTGTTGTGCAGCACTTAGTTTGCCCAAAAAAATAGAAGGAATTGTTGTTTTCATTCGATTGCATGTTAAAAGATTATTCAAATTGTTAATATTTGATGACTTTATTTGATTACCACTGTTTTGATAATAAGTCTGTATTAAATTAAAAACAAAGAATTTGGGGAAAATAAAATGTATTCGTGGGGCCCTAAACATTTATTTTTTGTTAAATTCTAATTGTTGTTAAATTTCATGATTTCAGTTTATTAGACATGCTTTTGATTACAAAAATGTAATTTTATCATTAAAGTGGAATCTCACAAAATCAATAAATACATAGAAAAATAACCCCACAGACACACTCCAGGAAAAGTCAAATGGAATAAATGGAATTTGAGAAAAACAACAACAACTAAATTTAGGAAAAAATTTCATAAAGCCCTAAAAATTTAATTTTTGCTACACAACTTTTGTTAACAGTTTAAGTTTCACGATTTTAATGAATTAGACATGCTTTTTGATTACTGAATTTTAATTTGACCAGTAAAACAAAATGCTTAAACAACAACAAAAACATAATCCAGAAAAAAATTACAATGAAAAATTAAAAATAAACAGAATTTGGGAAAAAACGAAATAATACATTTCTACAAAATAAATTTTAACGGGCCTCATTTAAAAAGTCATTTGAAAAAAGATTCCCCTTTAGTAAACACAGCTGTTCAGGGACGACTGAAGACAAGTCCAGACTACAGAAGGAGAAGCTCGAGTAAGATTTCTGCACACTGCACAGAATGTAATGAGAGTTACTCTGAACACTGAAGACAAGTCCAGACTACAGAAGGAGAAGCTCGAGTAAGATTTCTGCACACTGCACAGAATGTAATGAGAGTTACTCTGAACACTGAAGACAAGTCCAGACTACAGAAGGAGAAGCTCGAGTAAGATTTCTGCACACTGCACAGAATGTAATGAGAGTTACTCTGAACACTGAAGACAAGTCCAGACTACAGAGGTGAAGCTCTAAGATTTCTGCACACTGCACAGAATGTAATGAGAGTTACTCTGAACACTGAAGACAAGTCCAGACTACAGAAGGAGAAGCGAGTAAGATTTCTGCACACTGCACAGAATGTAATGAGAGTTACTCTGAACACTTTTACTCTGATGTTCTGAGATATGTGTCTCTGTCTTAAACAGGAGAGAGCGGTTTCTCCATCTTCAGGCTCTTGAGTCTGGGTCCAGACCAATGCTAGAATGGTGCTCAAGGCAGGCAAACCGTCAGAAGCATCTGACGTGAGTACTTCAATATGACTAGGACCATTTTCATGAGCTTCGTCCAAACATCAGTTTTGATATACTGATTCATTTAAGAGTTTTCCATTTTTACCCATCATTTTATCATAGCAGCTTTATTAACGCTTTTATAAAACTTGCCATTTTTACTATTTCATTAAACCTGTAGAAATGAAGAAGGCGAGATAATCTCCGTCAAAGGCAACTGCAGCTTCTCTTCAACTTCAGGGAAAGTTTCCGCTCTCTGATGATCCCGGGACTCCCTCCTGGGCTCCTTACTGAGCCAGCGTCTCGCTTCTCTCTGGAGCATGTCTTCATGGACAGCCATGCCATGACAGGATTTCACCTCCCAGGCCGGCATGGATGACAGAGTCCTTAAAGAGCAGCTGAAGGAAATAGAAGAAGCTATTCTGCGGCTCCAGGAAGAGCAACTCATCCAACTCAGTGACATTCTGGCCAGTGATGTTTCCTCATACGTCTGTTGAGTGAGACCGACAGCATCAGTCAGAACATGTTAAATGCTCCTGCATCCCATAATCACACCACTGGGCGGCATCAAAACTCTGTGTTGCCTGGCAACCTGATAATTAGATGTGAATATTCATCATCTCATTCACATAAGCTCATTGACTTCTAAGGACAAAAAGCACCAGAAAGAGGATGCTCCGAAATCAGTTATATTCCAGGCCATTTTTCCATCCCATTTCATCACAATCACTCTTCCTCTATAGAAAAGACTGGGATGGTGTTGTCAGATCCATCCCAAAACAATCATCTTTCTCTAAGTGTCCCTGGACTGCCGTTTTCCGTAAATGTCCAGCATGCGGTTTCCAAAGCACCCTGCCGCCATTGCAACCACAGCAGCATGCGTCTCATTAACCCTCCAGAGATCCCGCTGTGTTCAGAATGACTGTATCCACAAGACATTGAGACACGAACAGACCCACAGCACCCACAGGACATTGAGACACAAACAGAACTGCGGCCCATATACAATAAATCACCGTCAGAATAGTCAGATATCCCAGAAATCATCACTGTCAAGACATATCAGAGATGCACATTCCTATTCAGGCACACGACATGGATACAGGACTTTAGACATGCCCACCGGGACATCAGGACTGAGACATTATTGAACAGTTTAAACACTCTGATCTGATTTAACATCTAGAGTGTGAGTCCAAATGAACAGTAGCATGAATAAAATCATCATTTTAGGAACCAAGAATTAACTTGAACTGACATTTGAGGAGCAATATCACTCAAGGTGCATTCTGGGATGCTTTTTAAACACCAGTGAAGAAGTTGACATGCCTGCTGGACATTGGATGATGCTTGTTCACTGTCTGCTTCAAACTGATTGAGAAATGTTTTGACAGAACCCTCAAAGGTGTTTTGTTCTGAAAAGCCACAGCACGCAGGTTGAGACATTCAAATTAATAGACACCTTTTTATTTATTACAATAAAGCTGAAATGAAATGAAATATAAATATTAGATGAAAAGTTGAAAACATTGGAAATAGTATGTAATAAATTATTGAAACAAATTCAAATTAAACCTAAAAATCTAAAAAAAATATATTACAAATAAATTAAATAATTATTAAATGTTAATAACATTAATTAATAAATATTATAAATAATACAAAAATAACACGGACATAGACATAATTTCAATCATTTCAGCGGATCAAACACTTTTTCATGAGAAGTATGTGTAAATTCAGCCTGTCCCGTGTATTTTGTAATGAAATAATGTACAAATATGAGACCAGAAAGTATAGCTGATGACTTGGCCCCAGCAGGACTCCACGATACACGTGACCATGTTCTGATGTATTTGTCTCTCCGGAGTCCAGCGTCAGTCCCTGAGGATCACAGCAGATGCTTCTAGACATCTCTGTTTTGGCTCCTGCATCTGTTTCATTAATCTTGCATTGTTTTATTGTTCTTCACTTTAGTGACTAATTGTGTTTGTTTACAGATGTATAAAAAATGTCACATTTTCTTCCTTCCAACACCAGTTTCTTTTGCTAGTTTGCTTTGAGATAGATGCTGAACTAAAATGATTGATAATGATAGTTTGTGTAATAACTTGGTTAATTATGCCTGCCATTTGACATAATTGAAAAGATTGATGCAGTGGTCTCTTAAAGGAATAGTTCACCCAAAAATAAAAATTTGCTGAAAACGTAGCCTACTCAACCTCAGTTGATCCAAGATGCAGATGAGTTTGTTTCTTCATCAGAACAGGTTTGGAGGAATGTATCATTACATCACTTGTTCACCAATGGATCCTCTGCAGTGAATGGGTGCCGTCAGAATGAGAGTCCAAACAGCTGATAAAAACATCACAATTATTCATAAATAAAACACATGACCCCAGTCCATCAATTAACATCTTATGAAGCCAAAAGCTGTGTTTCTAAAAAACAAATCCATCATTAAAGTTTTAACTTGAAACCAGTGCTTCTGGCCAATAATACGAATCCATAATAACATGTAATTACTCCAGTGAAAAAGTCCATTGCACATCAAAATCAACCTACATATTTGTTTAGAACTGTTTTGGACTGGATTTGGTGGACAAAAGTCCACTGGAGAAAGCAAGATTAGCCTATATAGAGCGTCAAAAGGTTTGATTAAATATCCATCCGCATGCAGACAAAATATATAAAAAATATCTTCATATCACATTAATGGATGTAATCAACATAATCCTGTTAACATACTTCATATATGCAGGACATGTAGCCTCCATGCTTTAGATCCCGTGGTTATGGTCTTTTAGCAGACCCTCCATGACAACAAACACATATCAG
This sequence comes from Gymnocypris eckloni scoliostomus, assembly GCA_027564155.1. Lineage (NCBI taxonomy): Eukaryota > Metazoa > Chordata > Actinopteri > Cypriniformes > Cyprinidae > Gymnocypris > Gymnocypris eckloni. The sequence continues at coordinate 21,637,875 of CM050435.1, forward strand.
TGGTGAGATTTCTGAGTTTGATGCTCATATTCTCACACAAACGTTCACGTAACCTCAGGAGACACTGACAAACGAGCAATATATACAGTTAAATACATGAAACTCTTGCAGAAATGTTTATTTAAGATTGAAAGAGCGGTTACTCCGTCAGCTGAATTGTCCACTGGCTGCATTTCATTCATTTCAGGTCAGCATTTGCTCGGGCTTGAATGAGGGATTATTTTGCAGAAATATAATATCAGAAGAGCCCAGTCCTTCATTCAGGAAACATAAAACTCCCTCTACTGCTGAGGTACAAATATGTTCCCATTACTTTCCCTTATCCTCCATTTATATTGTTGTTATACAGAGTTGATGCTCAGAAACTGTGTTTGCTAAAGTCTAGAGCTCATTGCATGTTTAGTCATCTATAACACCTGAAACTTGAATAATCACATTTTCATTTTCACACAATCACTTATGGATATGTTCATTTGTGTTCATTATTAGAGAGCGTGTTGCACACAGTTCTAAAATTCAATGCTGTGAAATCCTGCTAAACAGCTTCTTATTATTTCATTTAAGATTATTTAAATAATATTTGTTTTGGGCGAGACAAACCCGGAAGACCAGCTGATTGGTTCATCCACTGGTCAGTTTCAAGATGTTCTGTTAGGTGTATTTAATACAGCAGTCAATGGCACCGGTTAGTGGTGGGAATGCACATTGCACTTTATCATGCACAATGCTAATCTATCAAAATAGGTGTGGAATTGAATACTAGCATGCTGTTTAAAAATTATATAAAACTTTCAAATATAAGTCTAATGTGTTGCTGTTACTTGACCACACTATGTTGCATGTTTAATTCAGTGAATGACTTACAGTTATAATCTTTATTTAATGAAAATAAAGATAGATAAATAAAAAGGTCTTGCATATGCAAGTACTTGTGAAATATGCATACTATACACAGTACATGAAAAGTGCATCCTCTAGTGATCCACAGGTTGGTTTGTCGCAGTTTTAATCAAGACATGTTGTGCTCCTCTCTGTAGGGCGGTCAAGGACATTGTGTCGGGCTGAATTGATTTCCTCTGTAGTAAAGGGCTGAATCTGTTTTGTCTGTGATGGAGATCAGGAGGTCAAAGCCTTACAGGAATGACCTCATCCAACAGGTTCAGATCACAAAACCCACCCACTTCCATTCAGATCAATCACTCTACACTGCAGACAGACAGACAGACAGACAGACAGAGACAGACAGACAGACCAGACCAGACCAGACCCCAGACCAGACAGGACAGGACAGACAGACGAACAGACAGACAGACAGACAGAACAGAAGCACCACAGAGACAGAGAGACAGACAGACAGACGAACCCCAGACGGGAGACAGAGAGAGAAGGCGACAGACAGAGACAGACAAGAGACAGACAGACGAACAGACAGACAGACAGACCAGAGAGACAGACAGACGAACAGACAGACAACAGACAGAAGAACGAAGAAGACAGACAGACCAGACAGACAGACGAACCAGACAGACAGACCCACAGGACAAAACAACAAAGACACAGACGAACAGACAGGGCAGACAGACAGACAGACAGACAGACAGACGACAGAGACAGAAGAAGACAGACAGACAGACAAAGACACAAAAGACACAGACAGAACAGACAGACGAACAGACAGACAGACAGACAGAGAGACAGACAGACAGACAGACAGACAGACAAGAAGACAGAAAGAAAGAAGAAAGAAAGAAAGAAAGAAAGAAAGAAAGAAAGAAAGAAAGACAGACAGACAGACAGACAGACAGACAGACAGACAGACAGACAGACAGACAGACAGACAGACAGACAGACAGGTTTATGTCTAGGGTGTCACTAGTTGGTTACTGGAGGGTTGTTAAGGGGTTGTGTGTTATCTAGAACTGTTTGGAACGTTTTAGGATTAGTGATTTGTCACAAACATTATAAAATACCTGTGTTGTTACTGATTTTTTTTTTAACCAAAAAAAGTTCACTTAAATTAAAATTAGAAATGTTACTTTGGCACCTAACTGACATAAGTTTAAGTTGAAGACTAAAAATTAAACTGAAGTGAAATTAAAGCTAAATAGCAATATTACAATTATAATAATAATAATACAAAAATGTGTCATGTGTATTAGTTTTTCTAAATAATTGCAAAACAGAAATTACTAAAACAGAATTAAACTAATTAAACTGCGTAGAAAGATTTAATAATGATGATGATAGTGATACTAGTAACAAGAAAATATAATTTGTATTATTTTGAATAGTTCTATGCACAGCAAAATTACTAAAATGTAAATAAATACAAATTAAAGCTACATAGATATATTTAAAGTAACAAAATGAAAAAGCTATACAATTAAATAACAGAATTACTCAAATTAAAATTAAAACAAAAGAAAAGCTAATTTACAGTATTAATAAGTACTGTAATTTTAAAATCCTTAAACAAAACTGTATGGTACAATATTCTTTACAAAATTATAATAATAAATGCTAAATATAATTTAAAAATAATAAATAAAATATACAATATACTGCCATACAATTACACCAGTTATGTGTGTGTGTGTGTGTGTGTGTGTGTGTGAGAGTGTGTGTGTGTGTGTGTATGCATGCGTGCGTGTGTGAGTGTGTGTGTACCTGTCAGCCTGTCTGTTAGTGAGCTCCTGTAGAATTTAGAGCAGCTTTCACATTCTGCATGACATTCTGTCCACCTGCATGTCCATACTGAAAAGGTTATTGAAATAGAGCTTGACTGAATTCACACTGCGCAACCAGACAGACTTCTCCCATTCTTTGAGTTTCATCTGTCGCTGAGGATGTTTGTGTTTAAAGAAGCTGATAAACAAATGAAAAACTCACAACAGTGATGCAGGATCCACAAGTCAAATGCTGTATGTTTCCCAGATCCTAAAAATTCTGATCTAAAGGCTTCAATGCTTGAAATTAGTTTTGAAGATACAGATTAATTGCTCATGCCTATGAATTATATTTACAAAACCTGGTATTTTTCCCCTTAAGGCGAGACAAGACAGGAAAACCTATTGATTGCTTCATCCACAGGTCAGTTAATGATGTTGGACTGTTTTGCTTCCATGTTCCTTGATTTAAATTATTATGAAATGTGTGAAAAAATGAGGAGTGTCCAGAACTTGCCTGTTATTGTGTAAACTGAACTGCCTCTGGACCACTAGGGGCACTATTTATCCATATACAACATATAAAACGGTGTGAATGAGAGATTTGAAGATTTCAGCAATAGTCCAAACAGTTGCTCATCCTTATCTGAGTCTGTATATATTATTACAGATTTATTTGAACTTTCACTATTAGTAGCAGTGTGTTAGTAAGTTTTGCACAAGTTTTTAAATCTAGTGGCTCATGCTAATATTTGTATATGTTTCATTGCATGCTTTAGACACGTTGGACACCTTAAACACGTCAGGCATCAGGGAAAAGGACCACCGGTTTGTTTTTAACACAACAACAGATGGCTCAGTGTCAGCTCGTTCTCCTCCGGCCCAAACCTGAAAGGAAATATCGCAGAGAAATGCGCTCCAGATTGCCGGTTTGTCGGTCGCCAGTCGTCCCCTGGGTAAAATTGGGGAAATTCAGCATTTGTTTCAGAGCCAAGAGAGTGCTGATTGTATGAAACCCAGACAGACAATGAACATTAAGTCAATAGTTTGTTTATTTGCGCTCGTCTTCATTTGGCTTTTGCGAGCGGCGGATGTTGTTGCTACACAAATGAATTTTCCTCAAACAATCATCTCAGTCACAGATGTTACTGAAGATACATCGCAATTTAGGCTTTTATATAACAACTGCTGTTCTTCACGTCTTCTGAGGTCATTTATTTTCAGTGTTTTTAGTGAATAGAATTGAAATCCTCGGCCTTGTTAAAACTCATCTCCAGCATCTTAAGCAGCACAGGACACATTTTTCTCCTCTCTGATGTCTGATTGAAATGATAGTCCTTCATTAGAGATTTCAGATCATTTATGGCACCATGTATTACTTTGAGAACTTCCTCGTCCCACATGAGATGTTGTTCTATCAGCGGAGGTTTATTGAAAAGATCCTCCGAGGTTTCGATATTTCCCTCCTGTATTGTACAGAGATGATTCGTCTGTGTTAAACATTAATTGAATTTGGATTTTAGGCAATTATTCTTCATTTTTGTGGGTATTTGCATTAATCTGAAATATTAATGGGTTCATTTGGCTGAGCTGGAGAGACTATTTGGCCGCAGAGGACTCCACTCATCGCATGGGTCCTTTAAGAAGAGAGAGAAGAGCACAAATGATGTTATTAAAATCGTTAAAGTATGTCATGCTTGCAGATCTTACAGAAAACCCCATATACTATTTCTACCAGTGGGAAATAAAATCAGGTTTATTATAGGATCATGATTTATCAAAGATTGAGAGGATTGTGGGTTAAAATCTAGATAAGATAAATTAATATTGCATATACCTCTAATATATATTTGTACTTTGACACCTTTAAATGGCACCTTACGATATAAACATCGATTGGTCACTTTACACGTTGATTGTTCTTTAAAATATTTTAAGTAAATTAATACTTTTATTAATAAAATATGCATTCAAATGATGACATTTATAATGTTACAAAAATTATATTTCAAATAAATGCTGTTCTTTTTAACTTTCTATTCATCAAAGAATAAAACAATCACACTTTCCACAAAATATTAAATGTTTTCAACATTGATATTAATCAGAAATGTTTCTTGAGATTAGAATGATTTCTGAAGGATCATGTTACATTTAAGACAGGAGAAATTATGCAGAAAATTCAGATTTGCATCACAGGAATAAATTACATTTAAAAATGTTTTATGATAGAAAACTCTTATTTTAAAATATAATAACATTTCACAATATTACTGTTTGTACTGTATTTTTGATCAAATAAATGCAGCCTTGGTGAGCAGAAAAGACTGCTTTTTTTTAAACATTTTTTTTTTTTTACATTTTAACCCCAAACTCATTCATATACTGTGTATTAATAATGCAATTAAAAGGTAAAAATTACTATTAATATTTCCATCTGCTACTTTGCATTTTAGACAGGTTTCTGTCACTAATGAGACATGAATGGAATACGCATTCAATAAGTATTTAACATGACATTTTATTTTAAAAAATATATGCAAATATAATAATGTGGCACATTTGCTATTGAAAGGCATGAGCAGCATAGTAACCAGGTCCACAGACAGACAGAACGTGCTTATAAGCCTCACTGTATTGTCTGCATGTATCTCAATATTTCCATGATATGAAATTCAGATTTTGGGGCGGGTGGGAGGAAGGGGGAGATGGGGAGAGAGAGAGAGAGAGAAGAGAGAGAGAGAGAGAGAGAGAGAGAGAGAGAGAGAGAGAGAGAGGTTTCCAGACATTTCTCTCCTGGCCGTGTGGACTGTCAGACGTCACGCGGCAGATTGTTTTGACACCCCGTTAAGAAATTCAGGAGGAAGATGGACGGCTCATGAAATTTGCAGGCCCTGATTGAATTTATGATATTTTCATAAAGGCCATCAAGTGTGGACGCCTGCGGGGAGGAGAACCTGACAGACAGATGCAGAGAGAGAGAAAACCCGACGTGGGCTCAGGATGCTTTCCTAGATGATCACACAGCACTCGTGACTGACCACAGGATCTGCTCTGTGTGCTCTTTAACACAAAACTCATACAGATTTCCTTCAGAAGCTCAGCAGCTCGCTGTCCTACGAAAAACTAAGAAATGTGAGAGTCTAAAGTTAAACAGCGACATTTAAAGATCATTTTAAAGACATGGATCACAACAGGCTTTTTTCAAATCTTTTTTTTTTTAAAGCCTGTGTGGGCGGGAAAATGATCAATTAGTTTGACATTTTATGATTAAAATGTGAGGAGTATTTCCATGGCAACATGCTGGAAGCTGTTGCTATGTGGTTATTATGGTATGCCGAGTGGTCTAGATTGTTGTGCAGTTGCTAGGGTGTTCTGGTTGGTTGCTATGCAGTTGTTATGGTGTTTAGGCTCAGAGTGGTTTAGCTTGTTGTTGTGCAGTTGCTAGGGTGTTCTGGGTGGTTGCTGTGTGGTTACTATGGCGTTCTGAGTGGTTTAGATTGTTGTGCAGTTGCTAGGGTGTTCTGGTTGGTTGCTATGCAGTTGTTATGGTGTTTAGGCTCAGAGTGGTTTAGCTTGTTGTTGTTGTGCAGTTGCTAGGGTGTTCTGGGTGGTTGCTGTGTGGTTACTATGGTGTTCTGAGTGGTTTAGATTGTTGACATGCAGTTGCTAGGATCTTCTGGGTGGTTGCTATGCAGTAACTAAAGTGTTTTGAGTGGTTTAAGCTGTAGTTGTGCAGTTACAAGGGTGTTATGGGTGGTTGCTATGCAGTTACTAAGGTATTTTGAGTGGTTCAGCCTGTTGTTGTGCAGTTGCTAGGGTGTTACAGGTGGTTGCTATGCAGTTACTAAGGTGTTTTGAGTGGTCCAGCCTGTTGGGCGCAGTTGCTAGGATGTTCTGAGTGGTTTACATTGTTGTTGTGCAGTTGCTAAGGTATTCTTGGTGGTTGCTATGCAGTTGTTATTGTGTTCTGAGTGGTTTAGTCTGTTGTTGTGCAGTTGCTAAGGTCTTCTGAGTGGTTGCTATGCAGTTGTTATGGTGTTCTGAGTGGTTTAGTCTGTTGTTGTGCAGTTGCTAGGGTCTTCTGGGTGGTTTCTATGCAGTTGTTATGGTGTTCTGAGTGGTTTAGTCTGTTGTTGTGCAGTTGCTAAGGTGTTCTTGGTGGTTGCTATGCAGTTGTTATGGTGTTCTGAGTGGTTTAGCCTGTTGTTGTGAAGTTGCTAGGGTCTTCTGGGTGGTTGCTATGCAGTTGTTATGGTGTTCTGAGTGGTTTAGTCTGTTGTTGTGCAGTTGCTAAGGTGTTCTTGGTGGTTGCTATGCAGTTGTTATGGTGTTCTGAGTGGTTTAGTCTGTTGTTGTGCAGTTGCTAAGGTGTTCTTGGTGGTTGCTATGCAGTTGTTATGGTGTTCTGAGTGGTTTAGTCTGTTGTTGTGAAGTTGCTATGGTCTTCTGGGTGGTTGCTATGCAGTTGTTATGGTGTTCTGAGTGGTTTAGTCTGTTGTTGTGCAGTTGCTAAGGTGTTCTTGGTGGTTGCTATGCAGTTGTTATGGTGTTCTGAGTGGTTTAGCTTGTTGTTGTTGTGCAGTTGCTAGGGTGTTCCCGGTAGTTGCAATGTGATTACTATGGTGTTCTAAATGATTTAGCTTGTTGTCATGCACTAGCTAGGTTTTTCTGGTTGGTTGCTAGCCAGAAAGTTAAAAGCCATTCTTGGTCAATCCCAGTCTAAGCAAGAAACATCTGATGATATTTCAAAGTTGGCACTTAGTAGAGATACGTAGAGATTCCTAATTTTGGGCTGTTTTTAAAGTAAACGCAATTATTTTGTAGTCATGGCTTGTTTTTGCTGGCATAAGAACACTAAATGTTTGAGAGTCGTGGCACCACCAAGTCCAGATAGCACAGCTCGGTTAAAGGTCGCTTGATCTGGAAATCTGCTGTGTATAAACAACTGACAGATGTCTGTAAGATGTACATTTTACATCCATTCTAAATCATAAACATCTTAAAGACATCTGATAAACGTCTGTTTGATATCTGATAGGAAGCATCCTATAGATGCATTGCCGATGAGCCAATACTCTAAAAATACATCTTTCATGTAAATGCAGATGTCTAACAGATGCCTCTCTATAATGAGTTTGTGCAATCAGGCTTCTGAATGTATTGAAGTCTGAAGTGTGAACATTTTCCGGCCAGTGCAGCAGGGCAAACAGCATTAAAGGAACACTACACTTTTAAAAAAATAGGCTCATTTTACAATTCCCCAAGAGTTACACAGTTGAGTTTTACCGTTTTTGAATCCATTCAGCCGATCTCTGGTGGTAGCACTTTTAGCTTAGCTTAGCATATATCATTGAATCTGATTAGACCATTAGCATCTCGCTCAAAAATGACCAAAGAGTTTAGATATTTTTCCTATTTAAAGCTTGACTCTTCTGTAGTTACATTGGCAAGGAACTATACTCTCATCCCAGCGTAGAATCCGCCAAATCGGCCTAGAAACTTGCAACTTTTAATTTTCCGTCGGTCTTAGTACACGATGTAACTACAGAAGAGTCGAGCTTTAAATAGGAAAAATATCGAAACTCTTTGGTCATTTTTGAGCGAGATGCTAATGGTCTAATCCCTTTCAATAATCTATGCTAAAATAAGCTATAAATGCTAGAGCCAGACCCGGAGATCAGCTGAATGGATTCAAAAATGGTGAAACTCAACTGTTTAACTCTAGGAAGAATTGTAAAATGAGCCTATTTCCAAAATAAGTGGAGTGTATCTTTAATACTCCCACAGCCTAACATGCTTCAGATGAGTGGAAAGTGCATGAAATACAAGTAAAGATAAATCATGCCTTCAAATCAGCACTTATGCAAGATTCTGTAAATCATAAGAACGTCTGTGTGCTGCTGTCTTCAAAGACCTGAGCTTTTAGTTCATTGGTTTATTAGAGTTGCTCCGCCCCAAACAGCCCTGCCTTAATTATTTAAGTAACTGAAAAATTAATATAGCACTTTTTGGGTGCAAATGCCTCCTTTTGCGCTGCAAATTTGGGAAGAAGCCCATTAAATATTTATGCATTCACAATCCTTTCAATTATTATCCAACACTTTGATAATAAAGTAAAATCCTAAATGGGAATATCTTTAATGCAGAATCCTATAGATGTTAATGCACGGCTGAATTACCTACTAGCACAATACACATTTCAATTATTAAAACTAGATGGAGTTCTTGGCGCAATATACATTTATATCTCCAAACACACTTGAGCAGAATTCTATTGTTTGACGAACTGTGATTTCTGAGACTTGATCATTGTTTGACTAATTAAAAGCATGGCAAAAAAAACGATTTAAATAGGGAACAATAAGAGGCAGCTTCCAGTCTAATGCTCCCTCTGATGGAAAACAGCTCTTATAAGTGGTGCTGTGTAGTTGTATTGTCCAGATTGGCTCCCATCAGCATTTTACAGATGCTTAAAAGATGTTTCAGTGTGGGATGATCTGTAATAATTCATAATCACTGGAGGCAGTTGCTGAAACTGGAGTATCATTTTCATAGTTACACTGCTATAGGAGTCATATTCTATCATCAGTTTGTTCAGCTGATAAATTGTATGTTTTTAAATCAGTCCTGTTGTAGGAAGACCAAAAAGACTTCATAGCCCTCATCATGGAATATTAAAATACAAATTATGGTGTTTATATTGTCAACTTTCTGAAGAATTTCTTTTTTATATATTATATTATATAGGACTGGTTGTCCTAAAGACAAAGACCTGTGCAAACATTTTTTATTTTTTTATGAATCAGAATGCATGAAACATTTGCAGAACCACTGCTTTTTAGTCATGATCCAACAAACATGCTCCATGTAGTTTGAGCAGTTTTTGATGAAAATAAGATTGTATCATTTCAAAATTTAAAGCAAAAACAGATTGGATAATAAGTTTACTTATTGACCTTGAATCTTTACAAGCATCCCGATCTGCAGAGATGCAGCAGACTTTTGTAGAAGTTGCTCCGCAGTCATACGGCATATGGAGGAAGTCATCATTCTCAAATGATATCTGGCTAAAGATAGGCTGGTCGTAACCATGACGACCATTGCTGCATCACTCGTTACAAAGGAAATTGGTGGGAGGGTGCAGGTGCCCGAGCGACACATGCACACTCTCGCTCAAGTCTTCAGATAGCGGTCCATTATTAGCATGCAAATAGCAGATATCTCAAGTAAAACGGAAAAATAGCATCCATATTTTGCATGTTAGTATGTGGTTGTTTGGGTGTTCTGGGTGGTTGCTATGTGGTTTATTATAGTCTCAGATATACCAAAATGCCATCGAATTGGACAAAAATGCCCCTGCACAGAATAAAGTGAAAATCTAAATGAATGAAACGTGCCGATTGCGATATTCAATTTAGATCTGCTTATGTTGCACCATATTCCTTTTTATGCATTTTTGCAGCGTTGCGATTATAACCAATCACACACGATTCCGTTGAGCTTATGAATGCATTGTCCAATCAGAGGCATTCAAACGAGTCATTACTGAAACGCCCGAGTTTTGCTGAGTGTACTTACAGACTGAATTCAGTGCAGATGTATGGATGATTTAAGCAGGAAATTCATTCCACAGTGTAGACAGCTTCACGATTACGAAGGGTGACTGAAGTCTGTGATAATGTTCTTCATTTCTGCCACTGAGTAAAAATGAAAAAAGGCAATTACAAATTGTAAAGTCAGAACTACATGTTTTTAAGTTGCAATTGCGTGTAATAAAGTCAGAATTGTGAGACATAAGACTTTTTTTTCTGAGAATTGCAAAATTATCTCTCACAATTCTGGCTTTATATCAAGAAAACGTCAGTGTTAAAATCAGATTGTGAGATTTAAACTCACTATTTTTTTTCTCTTTATAAAAAGTCAGAATTGCGAGAGAAAAAAACTGAATTGCGAGCAGTTTAAACAGTTTGTAGAATTTATATCTCACGATTCTGACTTTATTCCTCGCAATTGTGAGTATACATCCTGCAATTCTGATGCAATATCTCGAAAGAGATTATATCTCGCAATTCTGAGAAAAAAGTGAGAAAATAGCCAGGTTAAAAAGACCGCTTTGTGAGATAAAAAGCTGCAAGTATCTTTTTTCAATGGATTGCTTGCTTGCTTATTTAATTTTATAAAAATAATTATTTTAGTTTTTCAATTCAATGGCTTCCATATCTTTGCTCTCGTTCTGTTTGCATAAAATTGGAAATGAAAACATTATAATTAGTAACTATTGAATTGGGATCGTCCATATTTGATACCATAACACCCGTATCTGGTACTTGTCTAAAAAGACAATGGGTTTATAATGTGCATACTTAATAGATCACACTATCCTACATTCAGCCTTTCCCTGGAGTTGCTTCACCATCCACCAGTATCTTAAAATACACACTCATGAGGTGTCATTCATGTGTGTATAGCACAAACTCTGGGAATTCATGTGAGTTTAATAATCAAAGTTTAATATTCTCATATATAAGCAGTAGCAGCAATAGTGATGCTTGCTACAGCACACACTGCTAGATAAAAATAACCCCTTACAACGTCCAGTTGTATCTTTAGCTGAATTCGTGGGGGTTTTCTGAGCCCTTTGGAGGATATGAAAGAATAGCTAATCATAAACGCGGGTGGGGGAGGCTCCTTTTATGGAGAATATAATGAATATGGTTATTCTGACAGCTTGTTCACACCCAGCCTCCCACAAACCTGGCAGATTCACACTCTCCACACCCTGTCACCCCCAGCTCCTGAACCAATCCACAGGCACGAGGGAAGAGAAGCCACAGAGCCGGAGAACACCGGACCTCAGACTGATGCGGCCGGCCGGCCGGTGCGTTCTGAATAAATAAACAGACAATAATGAAGCATGTCGTGGACACACCCGGAGTGATGCAGCGTTCCAGCTGAACTGATCATGCAAACGCCCTCTGACAGTGACTTACAGCATGAAGGGTGCCGCTCTGTGCTTTCAATGAGGTCCTCTTCTAGTGCATAATACATCAGCAAACAAGCAAGATGAAATACAGCTCTCAGTGCAAACAATGCATGGACTCCCATAATTGATTCAATATCAGTAACAGTTGTATTTATGACATCATGGCAACTTTTTATTCATTAATGATGAAGTCAAGCATGACTATTGCTGTTGCTTTTACTTTAGGTTAGTAATTGGAACAAATCCCAAACTGTAAGAACCAAACTTTGACGTGTAACTGATATATATGGAGTTTTTACTTTACTAATCGAATATAATTATGAATTTCACTTAGCACAGAATAAACGGGATGAAGTAAATCTAATAATCCTCATATCTATGGCAGTGTTGTTTTTTTAATTAATTAATTTATTACTTATTTTGAATTAACTTTTATTTTTATATTTTCAGTGATTTTTTTTGTTTATTTATATTTATTCATAAGTTTAGTATTGTTTTTAGTAATTTTGTTATGTATATTTGTCATTTTTATTTATTTTTCTTTTTATTTAGATGTTTTTATTTGTTTTAGTAATTTTAATGCTTCAAACTTATTTACTTATTTTCATTTTTTTATCTAATATTTATATTTAATTTGAATCTTTAATAACAATGGTTTTATAGGAAGTAATGTTAGCTATTGTTTTTATATTTTCAATTGTCACTTCAGTTTTAGTTTTAGTAAATTGGTTGTGCATTTGTCATTTTAATTTTGTATTTATTTATATTTAGCTTTGTTTAGTTTTAGTCATTTTATTAATTCAATTGAAAATTTGTAAGAACTTGTTAATTGTTTTTTTCATCTAGCATTTTAAATTTTATTTCAATTACTAAAAATGTTTTTAAATAGTTTTAATTTGAGTTAATAATAACAACAAGACTTTAAGGTTATCATAAAAGCATCTGACACTGTCTCCTTTGTCTTGGACCAGTACGCAGCTAGCACCCGCCCTGAAATGTTCTGGCACAATCTTACAGTGCAAATATCATTACATTTTCTTTCAAAAATGTACAAATAATATAAACATATTTTAAAATGCAATTGTACTATAGTGAAAATTGCAGCTTTTACCATTTCACTCTTAATTCAGGTCAATAATTATACAATTTCCACAGTTGCGAGGCGATAAGCTTCTGAAATCAAGCGTAATGATTCAGTATGTTCCGATATGATGCAATTAATGAGATTTCAGGTGGTTTTGCCAGATATAGCATTACTACAAATTGCATTGCCATCGGTAATCAAATCAAACGCAACGCTCGAAAAAAATAGGTCACGTATGATGTTTGTCACACCATGATTTCACAGCAAAGCTCCTGTTTTAATTAAAGCAGCCCACGCAGGATAGTCCAGGCATTTCCAAGAATATTTGCCCCTCCTTTGTCCTTTTTTTCATCCTCGGTGCAAATTTGCATGAGCTGTTGTGGCGGGAGGCGACTCCCCCATCCTGCATTTACATACATAAATCTATGGAGCACGTTTGTCCATTATAGCTGAGTATCCTAAGAGCAGGGCCTCGGGGTCCGGCGGTCTAATAAGCCATGCGCTGTCAGAGATGAGGTGCATCATCATAAATTGTGCATGGAGGTTATGTTTTAAACATTGCACTGCTAGCACACACACACACACATGCCGAAATAAACAGCGCATGCACACAAAAATCATGTTGAGCTGTATACCGTATACGTACAGGCCTATAGGATCTGTCCTTGCCTGAGTGGGTAGTGTTGGTTTCACCAGACGGACGAGCGACTGAACCAGAGGGTGTGATGCAGCCCATCTGTATCAAGCTGAGTGCTCATGTAGGCGCCCATATTGCCCAGTGGTTTGAGTCTTAATTTCCAGGAAGGAGGCTGGGATTTCTTCTGATGTGTGTGTATGCATGTGTGCACACGTGTGCTAAAGCATGCCTGGATGCATCGTGCATTTTGGCAGCGCATAATCTGTATGTGCAAAAGGGCAGCTGAAGTGGATTGTTAAATTCGAGTGTTTCAAACCATAACCAACAGCAAATGAGAGGTGCAGAGATACAAATTCCTATAAATATGTCTTTATCTGTATGGGCAAACGATTCATTCGGTGTAATTCAGAGTGAAAGGATATAAATGATATAAAGAGGAGAACAGAGAAAAGCATAAAACAGGGCGGTAAGAAGTGCAAATGATATCCCAGCAAACACAGAACGTTCCCCTAACATTAGCATAAGGTTCCCATTTGATTGTTTTTTTTTTAACCAAATAATAACATTGTAGGAATTTTCTCTGAGGTTTTTGTAACCAACTGTAAATCGCTTTGGATCAAAGCGTCCACAAAATGACTAAATGTAAATGTAAAGAAAATGACACAAATACAAGTTCACTTTCCACAAGGATTACTATTAAAAACATTGAATTATTACCCATAATCCATACCCATTACCCATGAAAATTGGATAATAATACATTATTAAAATTTAAATTTAAATTAAATTTAAAACTGAAATTAGTCCCTTTGCACCCTGAAACTATTATTATATTAAAATAAAATAAAAATGCTATTTGAAATAAAACAAATGTTAACTGAAATAATATGTATATACACAGTGCTGCTTGAAAGTTTGTGAACCCCTTGCAGAATCTGTGAAAATGTGAGTAATTTGAACAAAATAAAAGAGATCATACAAATTACATGTTATTTTTTTATTTAGTAATGTCCTGAGTTAGATATTTTATATAAAAGATTATTACATTTAGTCCACAAGACAAAAAAACACATCTGCTATTATTAAAATACCCCCATTCAAGTTTGGGAACCCTTGGTTCTTAATAGTCCGTATGATCCACGACTGTTTTTTGTTTTGTGATGGTTGTTCAAGAGTCCCTTGTTTGTTCTGAACAGTTAAACTGAGCTCTTTTCTTCAGTACAATCCTCCATGTCCTGCAGAATCTTCCGTTTTCCAGCATCATTTGCATATTTGAACCCTTTCCAGCAGTGACTGTATGATTTTGAGATCCATCTTTTCACACGGAGGACAATTAAGGGACTCAAACACAACTATTAAAAAAGGTTTAAACACTCACTGATGCTCCGGAAGGAAATGTGATGGATTAAAGGGATAGTTCACCCAAAAATATAAATACGGTCATCATTTACTCCCCCTCAAGTATTTCCAAACCTGTATGAATGTCTTTGTTCTGCTGAACACAAAGGAAGATATTTTGAAGAATGTGGGAAACAGCAGTTCTGGGGCACCGTTGACTTCCATAGTATTTTTTTTCATACTATGAAAGTCAATTATGCCCCGAAACAGCCTGGTTACAAACTTTCTTCAAAATATCTTCCTTTGTGTTCGCAGAACAAAGAAATTCATACAGGTTTGGAAATACTTGAGGGGAGTAAATGATGACAGAATTTTCGAAGATCAAGGTAAATAGTTCTTAATTTGTCTTCCGGAAAACATGCAAGTATCTTCTGTTGCTTCGGAAGGGCAGTACTAAATGGAAAAAATATATATATTTCAACAAAATTCGAAAAAATGTGGACATCTTCATCCTGTTCAAAAGTTTTTACACCCCAAAATATATATATATTTTTTAAACTCCTTACTCTATTTCAGCTAGTTGCCGAGGCAACAGGTCTCATTTTTGTTTAATGAAGTTCTAAAATAACAAAAAAACTAAATAAACTAAAACTTATACATTAAAATGAATAACAACTCTATAGAAAAATTGAATAAAAACTACTAATTAATTAAAATTAAAGTGAAACAGAAAATATAAAAACTTGATAACAGTATAAAAATAACACTAATCTAAATTTATCTGAATATTTTGACAAAAATTATTATTTTGATGACATCATCTGCAGTGCATCATTGGATAGTTTACTGGTTCTTTGTTTACTGGAATTTGTAAAAATGCCTATGGTAAACATGAATGGGGAACATGCTTCAGATAAAGTGGGCGTCACCGCTGCTCATCTTGTGGAGATGCAGCGATCACCGGTTCTTCATTGCATTGGTGCTACTCCATCTTTCTCTCTCTTCACCCCCTGCCCACCGTCGACCGCCCGTCAAAACCCAATCAGCCCTTCCCCAACACCCCCCTCCCTCCTGCCCATCCATGAGTGTAGCATTTAGTGATTAATGCGAGTTTTAATTGTCAAGATCACTTTTATGCTCATTAAAGTGTATTATGCAGCAGTTAGGGTATTAAAGTTCAGTGAGAAATTTCATGCATACTAATCAGAATGCAAATGAGGCTGGCATAAAAGAATCCCTAGGTGCTGGCAGAAGTGTCGTTAGTTATCTCTCGCCGCGGCTGTCTCCAGCAAGCTAAAGAAATGATTCGGGCTAAATAGATTTTTTTTGGTACATGTGCAGGGATGGATCAGGCCATGTAAAAAGCCATCTTAAGAATGGAAAAGAGCATGACAAAAAGAACCATTCATTGCCGTGTAACAATTAAGACAATGGCACTAGATAGAAATAGCTTTCTGTACAGAAAGGGAAAAAGCTGCGGCAGCCATTGTGAATGGAAAACGTACATTGTGTGATGCTGTTTGCACTGGAATCTCATGTAAAAACAGCCAAAATTATTGCCGCTTTTGTGAGCATGCATGCACAAAGGAAATATTTTTATATATTAACATATTTTACATACTTATTTGATTATGGTGAAAAGAACGAAGACAAGATATTTAAATATAAACAGCCAAAATATTAAACTTAAAAGAAATAGTTCAGTCAAATATGAAAATGATTTTACTTGTCATTTACTTGCACTCATGTCCAAACCTGTATAAGTTTCTTTCTTCTATGGAGCACAAAAGCAGAAAGTAGCTCTTCTCTACAATGAAAGTGGATGGGGACTGGAGCAGCCAAGTCCAAAAGGACAAAAAGTGACTTATTGAAAATGTTTCCTTTTATCATAAAGCCAGTGCAAGTGTTCAGATGATATTCATCCTTCACTTTTGGAAATACAGGTTCCAAAAGGGGGTTTTCACAGTCAGCAATGCCCTGCCATAGAAGAGCCATTTTAGGTTTCCCTAAGAACCTTTCTTAAAGGAATAGTTCACCCAATAAATGAAGATTTGCTGAGCAGTTACACACCCTCAGGCCATCAAAGATGTAGATGAGTTTGTTTCTTCATGGGAACAAATTCTGAGAAATGTAGCATTTCATCACATGCTCACCAATGGATCCTCTGCAGTGAATGGGTGCCGTCAGAATGAGAGTAAAACAGCTGATATAAACATCACAACAATCCACACCACTCCAGTCCATCAGTTAACATCATCTTGTGAAGCAAAAAGCTGCATGATTGTAAGAAAGAAATACATCAAGGAAATGTAATAGCCAAGGCTAATTTAAAATGGAGTGTTTCAAAATGAGAAATTGTTCTATGGTCAGACGAGTACAAATTTGACTTTTTCTTTGTAAACCACGGATGCAGTGTCCTCCGGGCTAAAGAAGAGGAAGACCTTCCAGCGTGTTATCAGCGTTCAGTTAAAAAAACAGCTTTTCTGATGGTATGGGGGTGCATAAATGCATACAGTATGGGCAGCTTGCATGTTTTGGAAGGCACTCTGAATGCTGAAAGGTATATAAAAGATTTTAGAGCAACATATGCTCCCCTCCAGATGACGTCTATTTCAGGGAAGGCCTTGTGTATTTCAGCAGGACAATGCAAAACCACATACTGCAGCTATTACAACAGCATGGCTTCATAGTAGAAGAGTCTGGGTGCTCAATTGGCCTGCCAGTAGTCCAGATCTTTCACCTATAGAGAATATTTGGGAAATCATTAAACGTAAAATATGTCAAAGATGACCACAAACTCTTCAGCAGCTGGAAAACCTATATCAGGCGAGAATGGGCCCAAATTCCAACACTTAGACTCCAGAAACTCATAACCTCGATGCCCAGACGTCTTCAAACTGTTCTGAAAAGGAGAGGGGATGCTACACCATGGTAAACATGCCCCCGTCCCAATGATTTTGAGACTTGTAGCAGGCAGAGAGACATGGTAGCATGGAGCAGATGGTATGCGTGAGTTGGCCCTGGCCACAAAACGTATTGGACCCATTTGAATTTTACACAGAATGCTAAATTTTATAGCAATATGGATGAAATTGTGGCTGTCATGCCCTGTCAAATGTGGCTTAACTGAGCTCAACAGCACTAGCCCAAGCTGTGTTATAAACAAACGCTATTGGCTATTTAAAAAGGGGGCGGGGCTGATTGATATGTCCCACCCTGTCTTCCTGTTTCAGTTAAACTGAGGTTAACACATAGAATAAGGGTGTGTGTTTCAAGGCACTTCAGTGGACTTGAAGAGAAAGAACCTTTATTTTTAAGAATGTAGAACAAAAAACAATTATGCAGCATGCTTTTAAAAGCTGACAAAAATGCAAATAGGAATTAGAAGTTATTTAGTGAAATAATTATCTCCTGCCGTTGTGAAAGCAAAGATGAATGTATGAAGTGTGCACATGTGTGTGACTAAGAGCATAAACGAGTGCCCTCTCTTGCCCCTCACAGTGGCACACACGCGGGAGAAGTGCTTCTGTCATTACAGCTGCTCCATACTCCTGTCTGCAGGGCAAGATGAAACCATAATAAAGATATTCAAAATGAGGCCCATACATTTTCTCCCCAGCGTGATATGAGTGCAAAGTGATATGACAGCACTGGTCCGATTGCTCGGCACCAGGAGGGGGTTCCTGGATGCTAATGAGATTCACACAGGTATTTGGGAACAATGCAAAACCTTACTGGCTACCCACAATTCTCAGAAGCTTCAGCTTGCATCGCATTGCAGGAAATTGTCTTGTTTTTCTCGACCTCTTTTCTTTTTTGAGAGCAGTGTGAAAGAGCCAGAAAATGTATACATGTCCTGCTTTACTATATGCTTTTCAACGAGGGTCTCAAGACTTAAAAGTATTTAAAAGTACAAGTTGTTATTAAAATATTATGCTATCTAAAATGGTGAAAACTAAAAAACATAAATCACTTAAATGTATTTATTTTGTAATATAATGTAATATATAATAATGTAAAATAATCTTTATATTTATGATTGTTGATATATTAAAAAACTTAAACTCTAAATCAAAATGCTAAAAAATCAAGATTTAATCTTAAACGTATTTATGTAAAATAATGTAATATACAAAATAAAATAAAAATAACAAAATATTTTAATTATTTAATTGCTTAATTATCAATATATTAAAATATTTAAACTAAATTATAATGCTAAAATACATAAATTAAGAGATTTTAATGTAAAATGTAATGTAATTAAAATAAATATTAAGTATTTAAATATATAATTATCAATGTATTAAAACAATAAACACTAAATTAACATACTTTAAAAAATACCTAAATAAAGACATTTTAATATTATAAAAATAATAATAAAATAAAAATATTTTAAGTATATATATATATACATATTATTAATATATTGATATAATTAAACTAGTCTAAATTAAAATGGTAAAAAAATAGAAGATAAAAAGATAAAATAAATATTTAAATACTTAAATTTTTTCCATTAACATTAGAATTAATATAATAAAATATTAATTATTAATGGTATTATTTTATTGATAATACATTTTTAACTAATGTTTCGTAATAAAAATAATAAATGTAAATATTGTAAAAAATGCATCTCCTATAGTCAATATTGTTCTGTTCATTTTAAATTTAGCTTTGAATTACATTTTAATAACTGCAACATTAAACTAAACACAATTTTATTCAGATACGACCCAGAAAGACGTTCTGCTAGGTTTGATGTCTGTGAGTCTTGTTACTAAACATGACACACCAAGTTACCATATGACTTCAGAAGAATACAAGTCATACAAAAATATAGAGAAACATAAACAGTCACAAATATTCACAGACAGAAGCAGGCTTATGAGAAAAATAATGAACTAATTAGTTACTTGAACTGTTCTTTTAATCATTCACACTTCAATTTGGATAGTGTTTGCTAAATGAACAAATGTTCTCAGAAGTTCTCAGTTCTGTTTTCTCCCTGAAATATTAATAATTGCACATTTCTCTTTTCATGCTGAAATTGACAAAGCAGAAGTGGCGATGCCATCGTAGATCCTTCAACACACTTTAAAGGGAAACAAAAGTGATAGAGTTTAATACCAGTAAAGTAGTCTTGCTATGATAAATCTGTGTGTGTGTCTGTATAATTAAAAACACGGGAAAGATCAGCGTACAGGCGACTCGGGCCGGTCCAAATCCCCCGACTCTCTGTTTTGCCAGCTGTCATTTACATGATGCCAAAATGTTGTCAGATCAAACAGATTTGTTTTGGCCTAGCCTGTACGGATCCTTTGATCAATTATCCTAATTAGGAGGGCAGTTATCCAGGATAGAATTCCATATGCATGAATAAAAGTTTGTCCTCTGTGACAGAGCAGCCGAACTTTTCAAGAGTTCAGCAACACCTGAACGTCACATGGCTCGCGAGGGCAGCTTATTGAAAGGGATTATATGGACAAAATAATTATATGTTGTATGCTAAGGAATATGCAGACATGATAATATGATTGTAATTGAACCAGGGTCACTTTTGGTAACTAAAACTTAAAACTATTTAAAAAAATTCATGTTAAATTCAAATCAAATATTTTTTTTTAATGTATAATTTGTTATCAATATATCAATATATTTAAATATTTTAAATCCAATCTAAATTAATTTAAAAAGCTAAAAAAAACTTATGTATACACAGTATAATGTAATAAAATAATAAATAATTAAATTAAAGTAATGAAAAGTAAGCGTTTAAATGTAGAAATTATTAATATATTAAAATAATTCAACTCTAACCTAAATTAAAATGCTAAAATGCATACGTCAAAATGTATACTGATGTGTATTTATTATGTAATACTATAATGTAATAAAATAAGATTATAAAATAAAATAAGTATTAAAATGTATAACATATTATGAAATACAAAATTCTAAAAGAAATGTATTTATTATGTAATATTATAATGTTAGAGAAATAATACATAGTAAATTAAAATAATAATATAATTTAAGCATTTAAATGTATAAATTATACATAATACATACAAATATAAATATTAGATGAAAAACGCCTTGATGAGAAACTAAATAAGGTAACTAAAAACTAAAATATAAATTAAACCTAAAATGTAATAATAAAAAGTAATGAAAATAAAAAAGCGCATAACAAAACTCCTAAACATGTAAATAAAATACAATTGGAAAAAGAAAATGTACAAATAAAAGCTAATTTAAAATTTTACAACAATATCCATAAATACTTAATTATTGTAAGTAAATATTTCAATGAAGATTTTGACAGTATCATGTAAACAAACCTTTGATAAATTTAAACAAACAGTCTGAAGTGCATATTTTCATGCAAACTAAGTAATAAAAAAGCTTTATTAAAAAGCAAGATAAGTGCTTCATTTGTAGAAATATTAAACTGAACCGCATGCTCTCATCAAAAACACTGCCTACTAAACGCTCTGGCACGCTGCATGTGTCCATTAAAAGCTCTGCAATGACAGATGAAGGAAACTCAAATTGTGCGGACACTAATCTGAAATACATTGCATTGATCGGCTGGAGATTACAACATCCCAGCAATGAGTTGCAATTAGTTACATCACATTTCTCAATCAATTAAACTTACCCCGAGGCCACACTTTTTAATATCACCGGTGAGACTCTTGCATGAAATTAAATTAGCGCTCTCTATCGTTAGGCGGTAACTTCTCCTTTGTAGTTTTATCACAGACACCGACTGTGGTCTTCAGATCTGTCTCTTGATCAGATGTGGTACGAGGAATCACCTGGAATGAAAACGAGGAAAGACTTTACCCTTCACAGACTGGGGTTCATTTGGACATCTGACTATAGCAAAGATAAGAGTTAAAACATGTCAAATATGAAAGATCTGCACAAAATGACTCTGGACTGGCTCCTAAAATGTGGCCTAAAGTTAGCTTGAATTCACCTCCAGGTGGTGTGAAGGATAACTCAGCAAACGTTTGATCCATTTCAATTGGGAGCAAAACTTCTCCCTTTACACTGCACATGTAAGATTAATAGATCTTATTTATCTGTTTAGCAGAAGCCTTTAAACCAAAGCAGCATAAAGATAAATGAAGTGTTGGATTCTGCAGCTCCATTTGAGCGAGGGAAGAAACATTAATAGGGATGAACAATATCACTTATTTTCGTTTCGAGCCGGTAAAGGGCACACACACAGGGTAAACGGCTTTGATTTAGAATATGTGTATGGCATCAATTAAATCCCTTTCTTCCTCATTCTGATGCTCGGTTTGAACTTCAGCAAGTCATCCTCACCACATCTAGATGACTAAATACATTGAGTTGCTGCCATGTGATTGGCTGATTAGCAATTTGTGTTACCAAGCAATTGAACAGGTGTAACTAATAAAGTGGCCGGTGAGTGTGTGTGTATATATGTGTATATATGTGTATATATATATATATATATATACTCATACACAACTCAATGCACACCTCCCTTTACAATCCAGTTATGCAACTCATACATCTGCTGCAACTTCAACTTCGGTCAGATATCTTGGTGTAATCTTTGATGACCATCTGACCTTCAAAGAGCACATTGCGTTCACATTGAGTTTCTACAATATAAATCTATTTTAGAAACTTAATTTCCTGTGAAGTTGCTTTGCAACGATTGTATCGTAAAAAGCGCTATACAAATAATCTTGAATTAAATTGCAAAGTCTGCTTGATCCTGCAGGTTTGCACTACACAACATCAGAAAGATCAGGCCCTTTCTGACAGAGCATGCTGCACAACTTCTTGTCCAGGCCCTTGTCATTTCTAGACTGGACTACTGCAATGCTCTTCTGGCTGGACTTCCATCAAACACAATCAAACCTCTACAAATGATTCAGAATGCAGCGGCACGACTGGTCTTCAACGAGCCCAAAACAGCACATGTTACACCTCTCTTTGTCTCCTTGCACTGGCTACCGGTTGCAGCTCACATCCAGTTCAAGACACTGATGCTTGCACATAAAACAACCACAGGCTCAGCACCCACCTACTTCCACTCAGTATTACAAATCTACATCCTCTCCAGAAGCCCCGCCTACTTCCACTCACTATTACGAATCTACATCCCCTCCAGAAGCCCCTCCTACATCCACTCACTATTACGAATCTACATCCCCTCCAGAAGCCCCGCCTACTTCCACTCACTATTACGATCTACATCCCTCCAGAAGCCCGCCTACTTCCACTCACTATTACGAATCTACATCCCTCCAGAAGCCCCTCCTACTTCCACTCACTATTACGAATCTACATCCCTCCAGAAGCCCCCTACTTCCACTCACTATTACGAATCTACATCCCCTCCAGAAGCCCCTCCTACTTCCACTCACTATTACGAATCTACATCCCCTCCAGAAGCCCCTCCTACTTCCACTCACTATTACGAATCTACATCCCTCCAGAAGCCCCTCCTACTTCCACTCACTATTACGAATCTACATCCCTCCAGAAGCCCGCCTACTTCCACTCACTATTACGAATCTACATCCCCTCCAGAAGCCCGCCTACTTCCACTCACTATTACGAATCTACATCCCTCCAGAAGCCCCTCCTACTTCCACTCACTATTACCAATCTACATCCCTCCAGAAGCCCCGCCTACTTCCACTCACTATTACAATCTACATCCCCTCCAGAAGCCCCTCCTACTTCCACTCACTATTACGAATCTACATCCCTCCAGAAGCCCCTCCTACTTCCACTCACTATTACGAATCTACATCCCCTCCAGAAGCCCCTCCTACTTCCACTCACTATTACGAATCTACATCCCTCCAGAAGCCCCTCCTACTTCCACTCACTATTACGAATCTACATCTCCTCCAGAAGCCCCGCCTACTTCCACTCACTATTACGAATCTACATCCCCTCCAGAAGCCCCGCCTACTTCCACTCACTATTACGAATCTACATCCCTCCAGAAGCCCGCCTACTTCCACTCACTATTACGAATCTACATCCCCTCCAGAAGCCCCGCCTACTTCCACTCACTATTACGAATCTACATCCCCTCCAGAAGCCCCGCCTACTTCCACTCACTATTACGAATCTACATCCCCTCCAGAAGCCCCGCCTACTTCCACTCACTAAACTAAACTAAAAATAAAATAAAATAAAACCTTCTCTTTATCTTTCTCTCCTTCCCTTGCTAGCTTGTACTTATTTGAACAATGTCTGAGACTTGGTGTTATGGGCACTTCTTCTGTCTGTTTGTCTCTTCAAGATTAATCGCTTTATGTATTCCCCAATTGTAAGTCGCTTTGGATAAAAGCATCCGCAAAATGACTAAATGTAAATGAAATATATATAATTGTGTAAAAAATGATATATGTATAATTATATACATATATGTTTGTACATATATGATATATAGATTTTACTTCTCAAAATTGTATAAATATGTATACATAAATTAATTATATAATTTAAATACATTTATTATATACTTAGTAAAATAATAAAAGCATCTATTTTTGACAAATAAAAGCTTCTAATAATGAACATGTTGTCTTTATAATGCCATGCATACTTTGCACTATTTTTACACGTAGTATAATTGGGTATGTATTATACTCTTAATATGTAGGTTTGTATATTTTGACAGCTTGTGTGGGACGCAGGTTCAGGACACCATCCCATCCTCTATTCATATTTACAAGCTAGCTTTTTGAATTTCCTCTAATACCTACGATTTCTGTTTTTCTTTCATTCGTGTGCGGACGGCGTTTCCAAACTCTCATGCCTCTTCCTGTTGTGAACTTCTGACACTCATTATGACTCCGGCAAGGATTCCGCCTTCCGTGCCTTTTTTAGCACGGCTGCAGACGCGCAGGCCACGCCTCCTGCTTATTTTGTCTACACAAAGGCTCTGAAGCCCCGCCCTTTTGACCAAATAAGTCTAGGCTGTCCTTACACGGCGAACAATCGATGCGCGTCGCAACCTTTTCCTTTCCTTATCCCGTTTATATAGTACGGCGACTTCCGCCCTTGCCGTTAAAGCAGTGCGATCATGGCGGAGCGCGTTCAGCAGCCCCCAGCTAAACGGCTCTGCTGCCGACCCGGGTATAGTACGACGTGTCGACAGGGGCAGCGAGCCGGTGGAACGGTATGCGGTGGTTCTGGTTCTGGCCAAGGTGGATCTAGCAAAACTCAGAACCCCGAGTCGCTCCTGGACATTGCAGCGCGGAAAGTAGCGGAGAAGTGGCCGTTCCAACGGGTGGAGGAGCGTTTCGAGCGCATTCCGGAGCCCGTACAGCGGCGGATCGTGTACTGGTCTTTCCCGAGGAGCGAACGGGAGATCTGCATGTATTCTTCGTTCAACACTGGCGGAGAGGAGAGCGCGTCTAGCGGGGAGAACGTAGACGAGACGCGGTTACCGTTCCGCCGCGGCATCGCATTGCTGGAAAGCGGCTGTGTGGACAACGTATTGCAAGTCGGTGAGTGTGGATGTAAACCCGTGGCTTGGAAAACGTTTAAATCTACCGATTCCAGTCACCATCGCGCAGACACAGTCGAGAGAAAACGTTCAAATGTCGTTTAAAAGAGGAACACGAGTCGAATGAAAGGGACTATTGAATTTACGGCGAACAAAGGGAGGAATACAACTGGTTTAAATCTCTCGACAGGGTGCCGGTGATGTCGTTTCGTTTCGCACTTTTAGACACCGAGCGCTCCGATTAATCGATACATTCCGAGCGTTCTGGGAAACGTTCTGAATACACCGTAGCCGATCGCTTTTGTATCTGCGCGAGATAAACAGCGCGGAAGTGATGCTCGACGTCCGCCGCTCGACCTATTCAGCGTTTAAAGCACATTTTCTTGACTTTTTCGTTATTCTTTCACCTCGGACTTGTTTTGTAGTTGACTTTAGTCGGTGTAGAGACACGTTAATCGTGTGTTTTTTCGTAAAGTGATTGAAACGTCTCATCTTCTGACGCTTGTCTGGTCTGTTTATTTTTCTGAAGTGAAAGCGTGGGGGTGGGGGTATTGGTGTAGTAAGTCGACCAACTGCTGGATGTAGAGCTGTCATGTCAACTAAAATAGCAGGAATAGACGCGAATATTTGTTGTTACTGCAAACAAGAGCCTGACTCTCGTTTTTAGCAGCGAAACACCGCTGTTTTTGTATTTAGTGGGTGCGCATATCAAATAGTCGTCAGGCATCCCTATTGAAATTAGCACTTTGTTCCCATTTTCATGTTCGTTTGTGTCTTTTCAGCTTTCCTCCTAAAGGAAGGGAAACAAAAGCGGCTTTATATTTTCTTTCACTGCTTGTTAAATGGGAAAGAGGTGGGAGGAATGGCGATTTAAAGACGCAGCGCCTCGATTTCTTTTTAAATGTCCCCTAATAATTTGCATACGTTCAGGCTGACCCTCGTGACGTCAGCGTGCGCCTCAAAATTGTCAAAGAGGCTGCAAACGCGATATTTAGCTCTGGCATGTAGTGATTCACATGCTTTGTCGTTTTGCAACTTTCTCCACCTTTGTTTTTAAAGTCCCCGCAATTGATTCCGCAGCTCTCCGCCCTTTGGAAACAATTCAAGATTTTAATCACATTAGTGCCTTTGCTTAATTCGAATTGTAATGTGAATCAGTGGACGTAATGTTCTGCATAACCATTCCCCCCCTCCTCCACGTCCGTAGCCCGCAAGAGAAGAGGTGCCTCAGCTGGGCTCTGTGCCCTCACCCTTCAGCCAAAATGGGTTTGTGCTCTCATGGAAACGCTCACACTGGCCCATGTGTGTCTTCCCTGCCCGGAGCCTCTCGAGCGGACTGGCTGTCTTAGAAGATCAAGGGCTCTTGCCCTTTTTCCAACAGGCTACGTGGAGCTCTCTGCTTTTGATTCCGCTTTTTCCCTTTGTGTGCGCCTCATTCCGAGCTCCGGCGATGGGAAATGACAAGCCTGCATGCACGGGGAGGGTTTCTTGGCTGATTGCATCCCAGTATGGAATGCTCTGCAAAAATAAAGCCAAGCGGTGATAAATAAAAGATGCAATCTTGCGACGCAGGCAGGGCCGGGGGGGTTGCTTCCAGCAGACCCGGATTAGTCCCGATAGGTAGAGCTCACTGTGACGAACAAGCCGAGGCTGAATTCAGGACAAGAATTTGTTTTCCTTTCTGCCATACGCAGGGGGAGGGGATGCAATAAAACGATATATTTCTCATAAATATGGCTGTGGCATCCCTCGGCTGGCAGTTGGCCATGATACTCTATATTTACATACCAAGGGCATCCGAGCAGCCCTCCTCTTTTAGAGCACACAGGGAATGTTTATCGCATTACAGGATATGTAGATACATGCAGCACTGATCTTGGTGGAAAGTGTGTGTGTGTGTGTTTTCATGAACAATTTGGCTGAAGCACACTGCAGGACTACTGCTGTGCAAATGCAGGTGATATAGCTCTGGTTTGCAATTGCAAACCCGGTAGAAGTTATGTATTTATTACCAGTGCTTATGCGTCTATTGCTGCGACTTGCGTCGTATTGATTGCCCAGAGCCCGAAAGGTCACCGGGTTCAAGTTCAACCCCCTTCTTTCCAGCCTTGTGTTGTGTTTCCATCTGTTTTGAATTTATTAGGCTGCCGATCGGTGATCCTATTAGCTTATAATCTGCCTTTTGTTTGCGATATGTTTGCCAATATGCTCAGCTGTTCAGATCAATCGTAATTAACCGCAAATACCATGTGATGCATGTCGGTGGTGTGCTGTTTGATGTGTAATAACAATACCGAGGCGCGCGCTGCAAAGATCACAGGTCTACATGGTATATGTCAGTACTTTCAGTTGGCGTAATAACTTACTTGACAGTTAAATCTCAAAGCAACCCAGTGATGTTATTTTCCATTATTATAGCTCGAGTCAGGACATTTTGCGGCGTGTTCTCGGAAATACTGGAGGTTTTTTGAAATTCTAGCATTGCAGATGTTAATGGCAAAACCCTATGTGAGTCCCAGAGGTGTATTGATCAGATGAAGAAGACGGTGTCATAGTGGCGTAATGATATAATGGGACAGAATAAACTGATTTGTTTATTGATCGCGCATCAGAGATGCACATTTCCATCAGCCTTATTAACCCAGAAAGAATGTGTGTGTAAGTGTGTGAAGAATGAAAAATAGAGCGCTGCACATGCTGTAATGTGTGTTCCAGCTCAGTGAGCCAGTGGAAAGAAAAGCCTTATGCCCGCGTTAACATTTCTGCCATTCATACACAGAAGTGCAAAATTTAAGATGTACAACTTAAATCTTGCATGAGGCTGTTGCTTTCGGAGCCTGTCAGAAATGCCATGTGGAAGAGAGCGTTGCTGAGTGTGTAACGGCATCAGAGCTTCTGGTTTGGTAGATTCGAGGTCAGTGTGCCTGTGTAATTGATTTATGATGCTTTATAAGATGTGTGACGTGTCTGTAAAACTGCTGATGCGTTTTCTTCCTTCCTTAACACACATTTGAGATGTTTTGGAGGAAGAGAGCAAGATTTCACCCTTTTATTTTTCTCATTTTCTCTCAGAAACTACTAGTAAATTTCACAAATCATTACAATTATTTGTGACAGCAAGTAGCATGGCATTAAACATAAAATGTAAAGACTGAAATATTGAAACGTACTTGAATAGTCTTTATTTACAATTTCAAAATATTTTTTTACAGTGTAGAAGTTGAATTGAAATATGTACATGAATTGATGGGTAATGGACTTGGTGCTATAATACTACCATTTCTCCAGGATATAGACAACTTGTGAAATATACACATTTTGTGTTTGCATAAAATAGTTACAATGCAATGTGGCTTGATATTCCACTGAATCTGAAGTAATAACACTCGTGATTTTTAACATCTCTTTCTTTTCTTATTTAATAAGACTGCACAAATCAAGTCAACGTTTGCTCAAAATTCGATTTAAAATGCAAAAGAACAGTTTATTTCTTAGAAGATTTACTATTTATAGTACATACTACAATGTGAAAAGTTCATTCAATGATTCTGTTTCACATTCTATTTTTCAAATAGAAGTATTTCATAGATAACAAGCTAACATAAAATATCAACTGTGGTTGAGATGATATTCAGCTGAACCTAAAGTAATATCAGTCATAGTTATTAACATCTCTTTCTTTAATGAAACTGCCAAAAATACAGCAAAATCACTGTTTATTTCAAAGATTCTTTACTATTTGAAATGCATAAAGTATATTATAAATAAAAAGTTCTGTTTCACAACATATGTTTTAAAAACAGAAAGCAGTATTTCATAATATTTCTTTACAAATACAGATAACGTGTCAGAAATGCTGCGTATTGTAATGTTATGTGAGTATTTTTAATACTGTTTTAGCTCAGCGTTACATCAGATCACATGGTCTTGCCGTAAACGCTACATTTTCCTCAGCAGCTTTGAGATGTCAGATTGACAGTAAGCCTACAGATTTGCACCATGTATTGAAAGTTAGCGCTCCACCCACAATGCTCTTTGATGTAGTTTGTGGTGGAGGGTGTAAGCTCTGCTCTCTGCTGCAGGGTCTGCTATAATATTAGACTGTAGTTTTCTTCACACGTCACATGCTTCAGTTAAAAGTCTACCAGAGCTTTATTACCAGCATTACCAGTCATATAAAAACCCAGCGATTCATTCTTCAGGAGTCCTGCCTGTTCTGGAGATTTGAAGAGATACGTTACGAAATATCACATCATGACAAAGTGCATTTTGACTTCATTGTGAAGTTAAGCCTGAATGTTACATTCCAAACTACTGCTGCGACCCAAAGCACTCGGTTTCAGCTAAACTAGACTCCTGCAGTTGTCAGATGAAAGCTAGTCTTCCTAGTTTGGATGCTAGGTTGAACTCAAACGTCTACATGCATGACAGACTTGATTCTTTGTGTTTGACAAAGCAAAGACGGAGGATTCTGGCATTGAACGAGCTCCTGTGCTCATCCATTCCCTGGAGAAGTTTGTTCTTGTGAGATGTAATGCATAATGATGTGATATGCATTTAAGTGAAGTTGGTCAGAAAGTGGACTTGCTCGGCATCTTCATATTTCTTTCAGTTTTTTCACTCCTCAATGAAGATAGGAAGCTTTTATAGTACAAAAAAGATGCATTAGGTGTGTAATCGATGCTGTGTTTTAGTGTTCTCATGCGGTCACAGAGAATGATGGGAGATATAGTTTTGCCTCGTAGACTGGTGACATTTTTCTGGCAAGCTTGTAAAAGTTAAAACCCACAGTGAAAACAATATCAGCGAGCTTCTGATTTAAGTTCTATGATGTCATAATAAGAATCAGAAATGTTTTATGAAGCTACAGTGCTTTGTTTTATTTTAAAACCGTCATTGTCATGTTTATTTTTGTTTTATAAGGTGAAACGGACTCAAATTTTGTTGTGAAATGTAAATAAATGTAGACCTGTGACTATGTGCAAGTTGTTCATTTTGATGATTAATATGTGCAGATTGAACTATTTATTGAATTTTGGAATCTTTGAGCACATTGCTTTTACTGCTACTTGAGGTCGTAGAGATTTTACCCTGGTAAAGGGTTTGCGGGCGTAGTAAAACACTGAAACGCGTGCGTCTCAAACTCCTTTGTGAGATAAATGAAGTGCATCCAGTAAGCAGTCGGCAGTCATTTTCTGTAGCGTTTGACCTTGTTCTGGAGGATTGTATGGTAATATCTGCACACTCTTCAGTTTGAGAGCGGCGTCACGGTCAAGTATCTGGAGAGGATCAAGGAGTTTGACTTCGCAGAGCTTCCTCTCCACAGGATTACAGAGCAACGATAGGCTGCCCTTATATCATTATTTAATAGCCACCCTTCCTGTTCCTCCCTGTATTTTTTGTAGCATAGGCCTAAAGTCAGATGTTACTCAGTAGCCACATGCGTATGCGGCGTCTCAGACCATGATTGAGTGGAATGTGCTCCGCTTCCCAGCATCTACACTTGAGCAGCATCCAGTGCCCTGGACGGGTGGAGTTTGGTCACAAGGCCCTGGGCCCTCTTTAAATGAATAACATCTTAGATCTCACCAACAGCCAAGCATGGTTCCAACTGATGGTTTCAGAAAGAAAAATGTTTGCTTTGCAACATTGGAAATGTTTGCATGTTTTTTCTCTGTATTTTTAATGCTACTTGAAATCAAGTTTTGTTTTTGAAATCAATAGTTTTTCAGTGTCATAGTGTAAAGTGTAGCATGCACGCGTCCTTACTATTTACGGGCTGTTGCTTTATTCCCCTGCATGCCTTTGCGTTTCTTGTTCTGTTTAAAATGCATATGCAGTCAACAATTAAAAACTATTAATAAATAATTTCAAATTAATTAAAATATAAAATAATTTGTTTACATTTTTTATGTTTATTTTGCATTAATTCATGTTTTGTCTTAATATGAATTAAAACAGCCTGAAATTATATAAAAATTGTAAATAGAAAAGTTGTAATAGGAATTATCACCAAACTTATTCTTCAGTTTGAGATGCATATGTGATAAACACTTTTTCATTTAATTATTTATTTAGTTCAATATGTTACCATTATTTAATGCATTGGGTTGAACATTATTATTATTTTAATAAATTGTTTTATTTATTTGTGGTATTTTGCATTGTTAATTCATTTTTGGTTAATAATACATTAAATATAATTTATATAGTTAGAAATATTACAAAAATTATGAATGAAAAAAAAGAATAACCTCCTAGATTAATAAATGCTATCGTAATATACATGCTTCAGCAATTAACAATATTTTATTTATGTTAGTTCTATGTTAACATTTGTTAATGCATTTTGTATCATGAACTAACAATGATGAATTTTAATTGTTAATTTTTAATGTTTATGTTGGTTTACATTGTTACTTGTGTGTTTACTATACATTAATGTTCATTTATACAGCTTGAAATAATCAGAAAATTCTAAATGAAAAAACATGAACCTAGTGTCACGCTCTTCAGCTTCATATGCGCTCCATCTGTGCATATGGTGTTGTCATATTAAGTTTGACTGCCTTTTGAATGTGACTCAGTTATCAGTAATCTGAGGGGTTAAAGTGCGTTCTGCTCCTTCTGGAGTTCTCCAGAGTTTCCTGAGCTGACGTGCAGCAGTACAGCCCTCGTCTGTGAACGTACTGAAGCTAGGTGTTTGTAGATGGCATGGGGTTTGTTTGGATTGTGCTCAGGCCTGAATGAAGACGCCTCGCCCTCATTCACCCGTCATTGTTTCTCTTCATTGTCTGAATCAATATGTTCAGCTAAAGATAATGGCTGATCATTCAAATGCATGGCATAAGCGAAGCATTTAGGGTATTGAAAGAAACTGTTGACGTGTTTTTCTTGCATTCATCGGGTGTTTATCAGCATTGCTTTAAATGCAAATGGAATTCAATGCTATTTGTACAGAATCAATTTTTCTTCATGTGGCAGTGATTCAGGAGCTGTATTGAGCTGAAGTAGAGAGTTCAAGCACATGAACCCGAGGCCGCGGTCAGCGATTTCAAAAGGTTATGCTTTAGTTGTCTTTGAGAGGCGTTGAATCTCTAACTAAGCTATAGTGGCCTGAGACTGAGAGAAAGTATTTTGGACTTTCAGAATTTGTTTGGCTAAGTAAAGCAATTAAGATGTATAGTATATAGGATGGAATTTTGTTGATTCAGATCAGTATTTTTCAGATTTTTTCTTGAACGTGGCAAAGTCTCAGTTTTTGGTGCTAAATGGAAAGCCTATTTCTTACAGTGTGCTGTAGATGCATTATGCAATAAAATCATTTCTGATATATGACACACTTGTCACATGCGTTTAGTTGGCACTTGGCAACACAATACGGTTCAGTACGTTAATGCATTGGATATCATGAACTGACAATGGTCAAATATTAGCATTTATTTACTTATTAACATGTGGAACTAAACAGTTGAATTGGGTGTCATGATCTGAAAATGAATCGTTTTCATTTTCAATTATTGTATTAATATTTGTGGTATTTTACATTTGTTTATTCATTAATGCTTAATAATACATTACTATTTATTTACACAGCTTGAAATAAAAAAGTAATTATTTACATTAACCTAGATTAATAAATGCTATTCATTTGATTTCATGTTAGCTGTTGCATTAACTAACAGTAACCATATTGTAATTCAGCATGCGACATCTGATTCTTCGCTGAAAAATATTTCGCATTATACTTTCACATTTGTGTAAAATGGTCTTTTTGCAGACTAATCATTGTTGTTTATTGTACACCTCATCGGTTACTAATATATCGATTTTTTATGTTTTTGAAAGAATTCACTTATGCTCAGTTTTTGCCTTTTAATATTTTGCTGAATTTTTTTCCAGGATTCTTTGATAAAAAGAAAGTTCACCTCAACTTTTCAATGATAGTGTATCAAAGTTTACACATATATTAAATGGCAAAAACAGTTTTCATCTAGGATAATAGGAAATGTTTCTTGAATCAGCATATTAGAATGATTTCTGAAGGATCATGTGACTCTGAAGATGCTGGAAATTCAGCATCACAGTAATAAATTCCATTTTAAAATGTATTCAAATAGAAAATGGTTATTTTAAATTGGAATAATATTTCACAATATTTCTGCTCTTACTGTTTTTGATCAAATAAATGCAGCCTTGATGAACCGAAATTGCATATCCTGCAGAAACGGTAAGAGGTAGCATGCTATTCTGAATCTGAACAACAACGCACTTCCCCTTTAAGAGCCTTTCTGTACTAACCTTCAACATGCACTTGGGCAAGGAGCATGGGAAGTCTAAATATTGTTAGCTCATACTCTGGTTTGTTTCATAGGGAGGCGTTTGATGGAGGAGCGAGCTTCTTTAATTGCTTTTAGGGCCGCAGCTGTATGTTTTTTTTTTGTTAGTTAATATTTAGTTAATCTCTAGACTCCAGACCTGCGGGAGAGTTTTCCAGCACCTCTTCATCCATCTTGCTCTGATCTGTATTCCTCCAGCACCATTAACCTTCACCGAGGGTGAGGAAGAGGGGGGCGAGGAGTGGAGTTTGTGGGGGCAGGGATACCGAGGACTCTCTCTGCTCTGTTTGTTTTCCATTACACACCTCTACGCCCAGCCCCGTTCTCCTGGCCTGCGTTTGCAGCAGACATCAGGGCTCACCGCAGGTCCATACGGCACCGGGCCCTATAAAAAGGCTCAAACGTCGGGGCCCAGTATTCCCAAACGCAGGGAATTACCTCAAAAGCCAGATTGCCTGTCCTGTCCCTAATCCAGGCTACAGCAAGACACTGGCAGTGGATCTGGATTCGGACGGAACCCCCGAAGCGCGCTGACGCACAAACCGGGTGAGTCGCGCAGGGGAACGGACCGTCGTATCTCGCGACCGCTCGCGCTCCATATGTTGACTTCTACGAGGGACGGCGAGCGGGTTGTTTGTCCCGAACCCTCTTCTTTTTCGACGAGGGCCCGATCGGTCTTCATTATCTAGGCCGCAGCTGAGACCTGGAAACAGCGCGGTGATGAATGAGACCTTTAAGCTCACATTAATAGCCAAGTATTGCTCATAAGGAGCTTTAGATTGGCGCTCGCTGCTTGATTGGTGCGCCGCTCGTCGCTAATGTCTTTGTGTGTCTTTTGAAGAGCGTTTCGAGTGCTTGTGCTGCTTTTAGAATGATAAAGCCACCATTGTGTGTGTTTTAGGTTGCTCAGAGGCCTCTAGATTGGTGAAGTGCTGCAGGCTTTGACATGTAGAGTCCATAGAGCGACGTAAAAAAATTCAATATTGCCAAAACAATCGCTCTGCATGTAATGTTATCAAGTTTTGTCATCATTTACTCATCCTCAAGCTCCAAAAATGACAAAAAGCACCAAAAAGTAGTTTGTATGACTATCTGAAGATACGTGATCATGTTTTTCTGAAGAACCGACCCAGTTCTGCTGCATCTGTTGCACATGCTTGTATTTATACGTGACGTTTGAGCAGATCATCTTTTTTTTTTCTAGTCATAGTTATTTTGCTACTCATTTTGATGCAAATATCCTTTACACTGCTACATGTTTGGGGTCAGTAAGATTTAATTTTGTAAAGAAATTTATTATTTTATTCAGCCAAAGATGCATTAAATTGGTCAAAAGTAACAGTAAAGACATTTATAATGTCAATAAGAATGGCTATTTCAGATAAATGCTGTTCTTTTTAACTTGAGTTTAGCAAAGGATTTGATAAATCCACAGTTTCCACAAAATATTAGATGTTTTCAACATTGATAATAATCAGAAATTCAATTAAGCATAACAGAATGATTTCTGAAGGATCATGTGACACTGAAGACTGGAGTAATGATGCTGTGAATATTCAGCTTTGCATCGCAGGTATAAATTACATTTCAAATATAATCAAATAGAAGACAGTAATTTTAAATTGTAATAATATTACTGTTTTTACAGTTTTTGATCAAATAATTGCAGCCTTGGCGAGCATAAAAAGAGCCAAAACATTCAATCTTACAGACCATATACTTTTGAATGTCAGTGTAAATATAATCATTTTCATCATGTCATATTTATTCATTTTAGTCAGTTTGATCTCATTAATTATTTGGACAAAAATAACAAATGTAGATTTTTTTTGTTTTAGTTCATTCATTGTCTGTTTGCCGAGAGAACGTCTTCACAAAGTGATGAACAAATTCTGCCTAGTGCGTAACGTAGTTAAGATTCACTGTTCATAATAAAGTGCTTTAGTTTACCAGTTTCACAAACTCGTGTGTCAGTCCTCATCATTATTGACTATGACTGGATTATTTGAAAAACTAAAACTTCTTTTTAGAGCCTGGCGGTACTAATTTTCTTGAGTGGAAAGAGCAGCTTTAACATTCTGCTCAATATCTCCTTTATTGTTTCACAGAGGAAATAAAAGAACGCAGGTCTGAGGACGTGATTTAAATTTGTAGTCGAGCTCTCTCTTTAAAGAGCCCAGCTGTGAGCGTGGAGGAGGAGCTCGGCACGTTTGATGGTGATATAGCAGGCTGTGACGGAGGGGCTGTTATTTCCCTTTTCTCTTGTTTTTCTTCTCTTTTGTCTAAGCGTGGTTAACCTGAGCACAGAGCAGAGCTAGCAGCTGTGCTCCTGACGATCAGTTTCAAAAGCAAACCCGGGTCACCACTTATCCACCATTTCCTGCTGCAGCTCCCCCTTCTGGGACCCATGTGCTGGATAGACTTACACACACACACACACACAACTCCTCCGCCCCTGCCTTCCGTCTGCTCGCCGGCTCTAATGAGCTATGAAGAACAGGACGCTGAGAGTTTAACCTTCCCGTTCAAACGGCCCGTCTTTAGGTAAACAAAACAAACGCAGGCTCCTTCAGGGGCCGCACATGCTCACACAGGCCCTTCATGCCCCGTGTGAATCACTGTTGTTGATCCAAAAGCCTCGCCCATCTCGGTCTCACCCTTCAGCTGCCCCGTCGAGAAATAAGCGCCAGTGGGTGCGAGAACCAGAAGATCCTGAAGTCAAACAGGTTGAAATGTATCACGAAGCGCAGGTCTGGTGACGCGCCGCACGAGATGACGATTCAAGATTTGTATTCGTCACACACACAATTATACAGAATATAATCAGCAGTGAAATGTAATGAACGTAGGCTGCTTGGCAGAAGTGTGTTTGGAGTCGCAGTGGATTGAACGTGTATCACAGTTGGGCCCGTTGACTTCCCTAATGCACGTTTCTGGTTTTGTGAATGATTCATTCTTACTTTCCTTATTAGCTGCGTCAACAATCAGTCATACTTTTTCATCCCCTCCCCTGTTATTTTAGAATTATTCATGTACTTTTGGAGTTGTCATTAATTTTGTTTAAATTTGGTTATGTGTGTTTTTAAATATTTCTTTGTAGCTTGAATTTTTTTATTTAAGTTTTAGTTTGTCATTTTAGTACTTAAATGTAATTTATTTCAGTTTGTTGCCAAGGTAAAATTGAGTTTATCATCTAATAATTATATTTTATTTTATTTTTGCTTTATTTCAAATGTCCGAAAACCATTTTTGATAGTTTTAACATAAATAACACTGGCTGAACATTTTTCATTATCCATTCAATTCTTGATGGATCAAATCATGTTTTTTGTCACTAAATGTTGGTTTACTCGGTAACCTGTGAGAATACAGGAGTAAAATGAGCTTTTAGGGGTATAATATTTAAATATCTTATTGAATGTGATAGTAAAAATGCCTTGATTTTAATATCTGACTAAATATGATCTTAGAAGTGGCATCATTTTAATTTGAGTTTGTTTTAATTTAGCGTTTGTCATAATTATTAATGTTTTTCATGTGTTGTTATTTTTGTATATTTAATCAGATATTAAAATGGACAATTTAATAATAAAAAAAAATGTCACAATGTTTTGTTTTGCTCACTAACGTGTTTGATTGGTGAACTGAAATGAGTTGTGAGTAATGATTCATGTGAACGTTTTAGTGTTTCAGGCTCATTATCCACTTTAAGGCTGTTTTTAAGAGTAAACTATCAAAATATCTGATGAAATCGGGTCAGAGACGTGACGTGATGATGATCCTCGATGGCAGATGATGTTTCATTGTTTTCGTGTGTGTGTGGTGGCAAGTTTTGAAATGAGGCTGGCAGACGGGGGAAATGGAAACGCTGCGGCACTGCGGTGGCTCGATTTGCTTGCCGAGCCAGAGTATGCAAACTATTGACAGGCCTTTATCATTTTTATTTACTGGAGCGCGGGAGGCAGGAGTGTGTGTCAATTCTCTGGCAGAGCCCAAAACCTGTCCGAGATTTACGGGTGCATAAGCAAGATGAATGGATGGGCCTGACTTCCTCCGCGGAGCGCCTTCCGACGGCAGAATACGCCATAAATGACATATTTAGAACTGTGGGAATTGGGCGGCATCCATTAATTTAGCGTGGGTATTGACAATGCCTTGAAAACGGGGGGGAAAGAGCCTGAACTGTAATAATAATGATTGTAATTCCATCCGTGAGCTGCGAGAAAAGCTACAAAACGGAATAGGATTCAGAAATGGCGTGCAGCATGACAAATCACCTGTGCCAAACCAAAAGAGTCTGTAAATTACACCCGGAGAAGGAAAACTAAAGCTTGGGAGCGTTTATTTTTTACGTCAGTTCACCTGCATGTAATCTGACTTACTCCTACAAGATGGAATTGTGCAAAATTGCTTGTAAAAGACACCATGAGCCTTTGTTTAGTTTGTAGCCTCTTGCCTAACCTGAACGATTAGTCTTTGTGTTTGGAATGAAAGGTGAAGCCATCGGCACATTAAGTTGACGTTAAGTGAATGAATTGTTCGAGACGTGCCGTAAGATAAGCAAACAAGTCATTCTTTGTGCTTGACTCGACTACAAGCCTGCTTTTGTGCCTCATAAGAGTTCACAGCACCCCCATAAAACCAGCTAGTGAGTCAGTAACTGTTCAAACGTGGTTTGGACTGGCTCATACCCTCTAAACAAGTTTTTCTGGATAAGGAATCATTTAACACCAGGCCGGGAGTCTTTAAGAACTCCCCAGTAAGCATTTTCTCTCAGAAACACGAGTAATATGTTTAACGTTAAGGAAAATTGGTCTGCGGTTTTGCGACGGGCGGCCACACTGGCATGGCAGCCCTTTGCAGTAAGTCTGCTGTGACTTTGACACGCTTTTAAAAAGTTCTTGAGCGGAGCACAGCTGTGCCGGCACTGTTTGTCCACACACACACACACACACACACACACTTGGTTGCCAGCAGGCGTGGGTGGCGCTTGCATTACTAAGGTTTTGGCATGTTTGTCTCTGACAAGGTTAAAGTTTTAAATGGGCATTGTGTCACAGCACCCTGCATCTGTGGAGAAGAAACCGCTGAAATGCTCACATAACTAACTTTTGGAGATTTGTTGCAAGCGGTTATGAAAGGCAAAGGGCTATTTTTCTCTCAAGCATTGGGTCCCTTGATTTAGTTTAATTTAATGCTGCGGTCATGTCTCGCCGAAGCTGTT
This sequence comes from Gymnocypris eckloni scoliostomus, assembly GCA_027564155.1. Taxonomy (NCBI): domain Eukaryota; kingdom Metazoa; phylum Chordata; class Actinopteri; order Cypriniformes; family Cyprinidae; genus Gymnocypris; species Gymnocypris eckloni. Next base: position 21,676,677 of record CM050435.1, read on the forward strand.
CACGTTCCCAGACTCAGAAATTGCTCATTTTCTAAAGAGGATCTATGGGCGGCTGTGTGGGTTGATGATGACACAACTAGTTTTGTGTCTTATGTATGTTAGCTTTGAGGTTAATCTATATGCTAGGGTTAAAATTTTGCGAGCAGATTCAGTCTTTGTGTTTCAGGTAAACTGACCAAAATGATTCATCATCTTGGACTTTTTGTTCAGTAGGAGAATAAGTACATCCACCCACATTGAAATACTATGCAAAAATATTATTTTAAGCATTCTTTTTTTCATAAAAAAATCCTAAAACAAGATACATTTATTTGAAAAGACACCGCATGAGATATTAAGATTGTCTATTTAATGTGAGTGCAATTTGTCTTTCTCACTGGCAGATTTTTACACTTGTTTTCATCTTGTTTATACTTAAAGGGATAGTTATGGAGCAGGAGATAATCCATATGACATCAAGGGTTTCAACCGTAATTTAATGAAGCTACGAGAATACTTTTTGTGCGCAAAGAGAAAAAAGACTTTATTCTAATTTGTCTCCTCCGCGCCACCCTAGCACCATTTTTGAGAATATCCACTAGACGGAAACCACATATGCTCTTCTGTGTTAGCCACATACCGGATGCACTGTTGTCATTCAAATCACAGCGTAAATATACATAGAAGACGTTTACGCGTGGTGCGATTGACATAGAAGAGCGTACGCAGTTTCCGTCCAGCGGATATAATACAAAATGGTGCTACGCCGGCATAGAGGAGACAAACTGTTTAATAAAGTTTGAACCCCTTGATGTCACATGGATTATTTTACTGATCTCCTTGCTACGTTTCTGGACCTTGATCGTGTAAGGATCCTTGCTGTCTATGGAGCGTCTCCGATTCCATCACAAATATCTTAATTTGTGGTCTCACAGGTTTGAAACGACATGAGGGTGAGTAATTAATTACATAAATTTCATTTTTGGGTGAACTAACCCTTTAAACGTATTAAAAAGACAATTCAATATGCTACTTCCTGTTTGAGTAGGAAGTAAGGTTTGAATGGGTGATTAATGTATTCTTTTGCTAAATATTTAATAACAAAGCACCACAGGGACATTTGCTAAATTTTGTGATAATTTGCTTGCAAACATTTGTCAATAGTGTTGCAACATACCGTTCATACAGAAGTCACTTTCACTTTTGGTCAATGTGGTGAATTTGCATGGCAAAAGTCATGCACAACTCTCAAATACATAGATTTCTATAAATATGACTGCATTTTGGGAAATTTCGCCACACAATTGTAAGTGTAATTGCAATTTAACACTGGGTGTGATAACATAACGTATTAACGCTACCTTTTTGATAATATGCAAATTGGAAACTTGTATTCATATTCATCAAAGATGTGAACGTTTTATACTAGGTCACAAACGTGTAATTCCAACATTGGCCTGACTGCTGTTCACAGTGAAATGCTTCAGTACCGAATAGATGGCGGTCACCAGTCAGAACCCCAGCTGTGGGCAGAAAATGTAAGCGGGCCGCTGACAAAACCCTGGGGATCAGATGTTTCAGCTGTCTCCGCAACGCACACAGAGAATAAGGGATCAGTTTGTGTTGTGCTCTGAATGACACCTCGGACCCAATTTATACGTTCTGACAGTGCTCTTGCACTAAAACACAGTTTGTGCTAACACAGATCACCAATACTGATGCGATCTGTGCGCAGCACGTCTTTGTTTGCTGTCGGTTACTGCGGTGTCCTTCTGGGAAGTGGCCGCATGTGCCTCCAGCACTGATCACACACTGGGAATTAGGTCTGACACGCACATGGCTGGTTGGCTCGCTTGCTCTCTCTCTCTCTCTCGCTTACTCAATCCGGGGGAGGAGGTGTGGAGGGGCGGAGCTTGGCAGCAGAATTTCTTCTTTGTGCTGCAGTTGTAGGCCCGGCTTTGTCTCGAATTTCATGTCGGTTAATGTCACAGACCGAGGACATATGTGCTCGTTAGCTTTAAAAATGAGCCATGTGGCTAAAATGAGCAGCGCCACAATACCCATCTCCTTAGCCGTGTTCCAGCGGGCACAAAGAGGGCTTGGCATGACAGCCTGTCGCCATGCCACTCTACCCAATGGCTCCAGCTGCATGCTGGTCCCGTTCCCGCTATTCGAGAGGGCTTTTCCAGATGGAACGAATCCACCTTCCACTTTCCCCTCAGACAGGAATGTGCCATCTCCCCGCTGGATCCGAGCTCAGGTTTTGGCCATTAACCTCTACAAACAAATGACAACGGGCTCTTTTTGATCAGCCCAAGTGGGAGCATATGTGGCGGACCGCTCTTTCTTCTACCGAACCAGAAGGATTGGACGTTGTTTATAACTTCCTTCCTTTGTCCGTGAGCCGATGCGGCATGTGGTGCCAATTGAGAATCTGTTTCTGTTGTAATAACTCTTTCCAGTCAGCTTTGAACAAACTTCTTTGATAAGTTTCTGCTAACGGGAAGTGCAGCTGAGTAGCTGGAGGCCGCTAAACGGACTGTTGAATATGATTGTCTTGACCGCCAAGGTGACGGATTCTTGTTCAAATTGGATTGTTTTTTCTCCCTGCCTATTTATGCAGCCGGCACACCTGTTGGAGTTAAGAGGTCAAGGGTCGTGCTGCTCTGTTTGTGCCCTGCCCCCAGTCTCTGAACAGCAACAAGTGTTCATTTGTGCAGGTGGAGTAGCACCGGCGGCTCTGAAATGGTGCTGGGAAGTTGACTTTAAAGTTACTCCAACTGCACATTGCTAACAGATAGCTTTAATTAACATGCCTGCTCTTGGGCGTGTTTAATAGCATTGGCATTTTGTGAATTCCACTATATTCCAATGTGTGTATGTGAAAAGTCCTTTTGAGGCGGTTCACTCTTTTTAATATTAATATAAATTAAATATGAAATATTTTAAAAAATATATTTAATGATTTAAGTCACTAATCCAAATTTTATCAATTGGTGTTTCTTTACAATAGCATATTGGTTCAAACTAATTATTTTTTAAATGTTTAAGTAAATTGACCGCTGTGTAGACAAAGTGTAAATATGTATATGTCAGTGTGTTGAGTGATGTAATATTGACTTTAAACAACTTCATTCCAAACAGAGATCTGTAGGCACAACTATAAACACAAGCTCTTTCCAGCTAATATCACCATCAGCCAGTGTTTGCATTTGAAATATTATTTCCTCCAAGTTTCTATTATCTGGTCTATTATAGCTGCAGTTTCCATTCATATTTCCATTGTTAAAAAAATGTATTTGGCTTTTTACAGCATGAAATTTTAGTGCATTTCTGTTGCAATAGCATGTTACAGTAACATAATTAAATTATAGCCTAATTAAAAATCGACAGCCGTGTTATTACACTTTTTGCTTCTATATTGCATCTTCAACCTGAGTAAAAAATACAAAAGTGTATATATATTTAAAGTCACTTGAAAATGTTTGGTATTGAGGTTGGCCTTTTTTTTCAAACTGAAATCGAAATTGAGTTTTTTTTAATTACACGTGACAAACTAAAATATGCTTGTTTAACTTTTGATTTGATTTTCTCTTGAAATTACAGCATTTTACTGTAGGCCCCTGCAAATTTTTGATATAGTCTTTAATCTAACACAGATTTTTCAGCTCATTAACTCACTAGTAGAGGGTCCAAACCTGAAATAGGGGTGTCAGATAAGGAAAATCTCTCAAATGTGTTTGAGGTGCCTCCAAGAATCCTCTTTAGAAACGCTGCTTTAGATGATTTCAAGGACAACATTGTGACTTCTGTCCTGGCACGCATGGCCTTTTTTCCTGTTGTAATCTGAGATTTTTATAATGTTTCACATCCTCTATCGTCCCACGCAAGTTTCAAGCGAGGCAGGCTGATAAATATTCATCAGCGTGGAGGTTTTCTCCTCTGATCTGTGGTTGGCAAAGGTCTGAGGGCAGAAGGCATCCTTTTGACATTTCCCTTCAAAGGAGTCATTTCAGGGGGTGATTTCTCTCTCTCAGTATCGAACACTGTTTTGTTTAGCTGTTCGCTTGTACTTGTGCTCCAGCCTTCATTGATTAACCCGTTAAGTATTTGGTTTTGTTAATGAACACCATACATCATGGCCACAGTACGAATCTTATCCCATCTCTGAAAGCAGCCTACGTGCTTAATATCCAGGAATAAGTGATTAAACCAATCTGAAGGTGAAATGTAATGTTATTTTTCATGTTTCGTGTCTGTTCTAAATGCAGTGATGTTTGGATGAGATGAAGCAATGTTGTGTCTGTGGGCCCAAGTGAAGCTCTCAGGACAGCTTTGCTTTAGGAGGCTCCTCTCGGGTGTTATGGAGCTCTTTAGTCGTTTCCCTTGCAGCTGGCTCTGACAACAGCTGACAAAACCAGAGCCCAGGAGGCTTGTGGGAATTCGTGACCCGTCGGTAGGGGGAATGAGGGGGTTTTGGCCACAGCCTTTACTGCAGGAACAGCTGGAAGCAAGCGGTGTTCACATGCATTAAGAGTCTCTGGTCTTCATGCAGGCCGACGTGCTGGGGTAGCATCTAAACGTGTGTGTGTGTGTGTGTGTGTGTGTGTGTGTGTGTGTATTACAAACTTGCATTTATTATTTTAAGAAATTATATTATTTTAGATAGCTAATTGATAGTAATTCATTTTAATTTGTTTGTGTCTGTATATGTATAAATGTAATTTATTTTTTTGTTTGTGTCTGTATATGTATAAATGTAATTTATTTTTTTTGTTTGTGTCTATATGTATAAATGTAATTTATTTTTTTTGTTTGTGTCTGTATATGTATAAATGTAATTTATTTTTTTTGTTTGTGTCTGTATATGTATAAATGTAATTTATTTTATTTTCTATTATTAATATCATTATTATTTAATCCATTTAAACATAATTTGTTCATTAAAATACAATATTATACAAATATAATTTTTTTAACTTATTTGGAAAATAAAGAAATGCATTACATGAAAATACATGAATCTATATTTTAATTATTTGTAATAAATGTATTATAATTAATTATAATAATAGAAATAAATACGATTTGAAGTATATTTGAAGTATAAATAAAACATATTATTATAATTAATTTATATATTCTGAAAATATTATTATAAAATATTGTTAATATTTATTTAAAAATGTTCTACCTTGTGTTGTTTGCACGAATTCTTAAAATGAAGCTTAGTTAACAATGTATTGATTACTTTAACAATACTTTTCTTCTGGATATCAGTTATCAGTCATTTAAACATTAAATATCTAATAATCGTATCATTTGGGTATTGCAACAGGATTGTGGATATATGTCATTATTTCCCCCTGCATTTGAGCTCATGGTAGATACATTATAAATAACTTGGGATACATTTTCCCAAGTAACATTTATAAATGTTCTGGACTGTTCTACACGAGTTCTGGAAGCTTTGGTGTTTGCAGAATGACTCGAGTGCAGATCAGGAAGCTGGAAAGAGTGGAGGTCAGGAAAGAAGATCGAAAACAAGGAGTTCGGTGGGCGTCAGCCTCGCCAAACCCTCAAAAGTCTCGGAGAGCCTCACAGAAAAAACAAAAGATGGCTCTGTTAAATATGTTTTCATTTTAAGTAGCAGACAGACACTGGGGCTTTGGTTTATAGTGGAACAAAGCTGAAAGCCATATGCCCGAGTCTGATCAACGGGGCCTCGCAGCACGCCGATGTGCCTTTTATAGCCGGTGCCTATATTTAATTACCCATCCACCCCCACCTGATCATTACCACATGCGTTTAGTTGTCAAAAACACGACGCCGCTTGGTCCGTGACGACAGTGAAGTCTGGGTGGTGAAGTAAGCTGTTGTTTGCTTGTGCTCGTATTAATTTGTGTTCTTGCGTGCGAAATGCAACCAGACGTATTTGGGTTACAGATTGTAGTGCTCTTGAGAGAACCGTGTTCTTTAAAGCCTGTTGGAGGTTTGCTTTCATATTCAATGAAATGGCTCTAATGCATCCCGCGCGCCTCTGTCCTCCCCCTTCGCTCTATTATGCTCTCTCTCTCTCTATCTCTCTCGCTCCGCTTTTCAGTTGTCTCTCTTAGTCTCCGCTGATCCAAAAACTCAAGCACTACTTGTCAAGTCGCTCTCCAAGCTTGTGTCCTTGAGAATCAAACGGAGAGAAAAAACTCCTTTTGAAATTCAGCTGAGTGTCCGTTTCTCCCGGCTCTTTGGAGGCTTTGTCCCGCTCTCTGTGAGAACTTGGAGCTGAACGCGCTGTTTGTTGACATGCCTGAGTGTGTGCGCGTCCAGTTCTCGTATGATGTGGTTCTTACCCGTGAGCTGACCGTGATAGCGCGGCACCGATGGCCCTGTTCTCCTGATAAGGCCATGTTATAGGCGCTTCTGTGCCTGTTACCGCCTCTTGTTCTCCCGGCCTGGAAGGAGATTTTGGCCTGTTTGTTTTTCCTCCCTTATCATCAAGAGAGAGTCTAAATATGTGCGTGTCAGGAAAATAGGCCTGACCCTGCGTGATCTGCAGCAGTGCTTCTCAACTCGTGGTTTAGACGGGTCACGGACAGCAGGAAGACACCATTGAATGCAAATCAAATGCAGCGAGTTGGGTATAATCTAGATAGCAGTGGCGGCTGCTGATCTTTTAAAGAGGGAAGCTCATTTTTCGGCCTAAATTAAATCCATTGATCCATATGTAAATTCTGCCCTACGTTCCTTTTCAAGAAAATGCTCTGTAAATATGTCGTACAGACCAACTGGGGCGTCTTTCCAGTGACTTGACCAGTGCCTCTCAATGCTGCAAGCCCTGCAGCCGCATTGTATGGTGTGTAGGACTTGAGCCGCTTATTTCTACACCTGCTTTAAACAGGAGAAGCTTCTTTCACACTGTGCAGTCTGTGCTAATTTGTATATAGCTGGCTAGTTCAGACTAGATTAATGAACAATGTGTATATATGTTATATAAACTGAACCAGGAAATGAATTATGTGTGAAATTGATGAATGTGGTGTGAAATTGTGTGAAATATACGATGAAGGTTGCAGCAGTTTGTCTTTCACATGCAAAATGCAAAATGGGACTGAGTTGGAAATGGAGACACAGAGTGATCACAGCGTCATAATCTGAAGACCACGCGCCCACACCAACCGTCTCTTTGCATTGCCGCCTCCTTGTCATTTATTTATTTATAAAAAAAATTGTCTAAAAGCTGATATGTGACAATGTGTATAGCAAACAAGCTAAAAAAAAAACAATAAATACGTTTTATAAGCTATGTCGACCCCAAAAAGCGCTTTAGGACATAAAGTGGATTAAAATGAGTGACAGACCTCAATCATCATGCCGGTCCGGGCCAGCCAGCTCCTCCATTCATCCCAGGGCGCTGAGCGTCCATGGCGGCGGTGTCGCAGCATTATCCAATGACCGTCTTGTTTCTAAGCACTGAAAAAACTGTTCAAAGCAGCCCCATTGAAGTCAATGGGAGCGCTGGGCTTCAACAGAGTAATGCACTGTCGCCTACGGGAATGAATGAGAAGGAAATCGAGTCAGCCGACCCTAAGTAGCTGATTCTGAGCGAAATTGTTTTCGTTCGAGATGAAGGTGTTTAACACATTTTAGTCAATAAAATGTTAACATAATAATACATATATTTGACCATTCATTTTTGACAATTATAGGGGAAGCTGAGCTTCCTTGCAGTCTTAAAGAAATCGCGGCTGCTAGATAGATACAGAAAATGTATAAGTAACTGTCTTTCATAAATTAAATATATTTAAATATATGAATGTATTCATTATTATTATATTCATTTATTTATATTTAAGTACATTTTCTCTTTTTATAATTTTATGTATTTAAATATGAATATTAAAAATATTAATTAGATTATTTTATGATGTTTATATTTGTTTTAAACATTAGAGAGATTATCATTTTAGATTAATTTTTTAATAATATTTAAATGTAATTTAAGTAAATTAAACCACATTTTATTATTTATAATATGAATTATTAATGCTTATTAAATATTATATTTATTTTAAATGTTTATATAAATATACAAATGTATTATTTTAAATGTAAATATTAAATCATTATATTTTAATACATTCATATATTTAAATATATCTATTATATTTAAATATATGAATATATGAATATACATTATTTTAAATAAAATGTGTGTATAATAATATTATTGTAATATATAATAATATATTTTTATGTATGCACATTTCCTCTATTTAAATCAAGTCATCTGATGCTCTTCAAGTTCATCTTTAAAAACTAATAATTTAGTAAGACTATTAAATGTTAACTAGATTAAATCTTAATGTTAGGATAAAGATATCTTAAATATAACTTGTTCATACAATATAGTTGTTGTTGTTTTTTGCTGTAATGCCTGAATTCAGTTGTTTCATTTAAAATGATTGTTTATTTACTATTCAACTAAATAGTGTGGAATTTTTAGAATGTCAATTTTAATTGGAATTCAAAATTGTAAGAAAAAACAACATTTATTTGAATGCTTAATTTTGAAGGCACCTTTGTTATGACACGTTTGTATGACTTAGGCAGAGTGTTGGGTCACAACTCCATGTCCATGTAAAGTGGTGACGCTCAACAGTGCGTAGTTTACCGTCTGGGTCTGGATCTTCTCTCTCGCCTCTCCTCTGTCCGTGTGAGCTTTCACCCCGTTCCAGTCGTGACGCGCCCTGCGTGTCGCCGCGGAGGAGGACGGTTCGCCTCTCTGCGCAGGAATTCTGGGAGTTAAAGGTGAGGGAAGTGAAAAGGCTGACTGCGCTGTGTGTGTTTGCATTGCGCCTGATCTGTGTGTCAAAGCGCCACGACTGTGAACTAGCCAGCTGTCCTGTCTGATGAATGCCCGCTGCTTTTACTGCTCTTAGCTGTTGCTGTTGGAAATGCGCAGGACAAAGGGGAATTTTCATAGAAGCTAAAACCAATATCTGACCGGGCATTCACTCTCGGACAGACTGCTTTCAATGTGCTGCTAATTAGTGGAACTTTGTTTTGAGAGCAAGGGGGGATTGTTTAGGATGAGCGATGTGAATGCTTTGTGTCAGGAAAAGGTTCCAGAGGTATTTGAAGAGAACCAGCTTTTTACATTTGCTGAATGTGCATGCCAATGCAGAATTCACTGCCAGGATGCCAGGACGTTATGGGTGCTTGCCAGGCGTTGCTATGCAGTTGCTAGGGTGTTCTGGATGGTTACTAGGTGATGTTTTCTGGCCCAAGTCTTTTGTGACGCTTGAGTCCCTCCACCAGTTTACATCTAGATTTTATTATTAATTCTATATTAATTTATTATTATTATTAAGGTTTATAGTTTTTCTTGTATTTCATCCTGTTTTTTTTCATTTGAGCGTTTTTGTCATTTTTATTTATTTTTTATTTAGTTTTTTTTACTTTTTCTTTTCTTTGCCTTTTATCTTTTAGTTATATATTTTATTTCTTTATCTTTTAGCCATTTTATCTTTCATTTTTTTGTATTGTTTTATTTTTTCTTTATCATTTATAGTTTTTATGAATTGTTTTAAAAACATGTATTCTGTGTTTTATTATTTTTTATTTAATTTTCTTTTGCCATTTTGTCATTTACAGATTTGTTTTTATTTTATCTTGTTTTCTTTGGTGTTTATATATTTTTTATTGTATGTGATTTAAAAATATATATTGTTCATTTTCATTTCGTTTTTTGTTTTATTTTATTTTATCTTTTTGTTTTATTCTTTACAAAATATTTTGTTTTATATTTTGCCATTTTAAGTTTTTTCATTTTATTGAAATTCTTTGCTGTTTGTTTTTATCTACCAGGTAAGCATTGTAAGTCTGGCCGCTAAGAAAAGTAATTGTACACCTCTCCTCAAGCTGCATGATTCAACACGTCATTTGTTTTGTAATGATGTCCATGATTCAAACCGTGAGGGATGAGCTACACAAAAAAGTTTACTACCTTAAGTATAAGCAATAGTAATCACGGTGCTTGCTTTAGCGAAAGCCACTAATAACTTGCTGCCATCCATTTTGCTCATGAAAGCCAGTAGGGTAACAACCACATATTATAATCTATTATTCAGAGAGCTAAGTGCATGAACTTTCCCTCCTGTTAGGCCTAAGTGTTGGTTGCACTGAAGTAGAGATTAGAGCAAAGACTGTCAAATTTCAGTTCTAGAACTGAACTCCTCTCTCTGGTAAACACTGAGTGTTTGCGTTCAGTCATGCTACTTGAGTTCCAGTAATAAAAACAACACAAATAGCCAGCAGCAGTTATAGTTTCAGTAAGAACGTTGTTTTGGTTATGAATGTTTTGGTGATTGTAATAAGAGTCATTCCAGGTTGGCACATGTTAACGTCACATTTGTGTTCAGCAGCATGCTTGTCGAATCAAGCCCAGACTTTATAACCAGTCTTACGGGATGGAGACGTTGTCAGCAAATTCCTCTGATTTTCAATAGATTCTGAATCCCATAATCACTGCTGTGATCCCTGATCGCTAGCTAACTAATCGCTGAAGTATCTGAACATCATTAATTTCTGATGTTGGTGGATCTCTGTAGGCCTTTAATAGTTGAGCGATGCATGTCACGGCTGGAATCAACGCCGGTTAAAGGCGAGTCGTTAGTCAGTAATGCTATGCAGCTGGTAGAGATGCCACTGGCCTGTTTGTTTTCAAGCTTACACACTTAAACACCAATGTTGAGGCGTTTACTTCGTTGTTTGAATAATCTGTCAGCTTTGTTTTGAAAGAGTAGACTCAAACTGTGACCTTATTATTGTACGTTGACCTCACTTTCTCCACCCTGTCTCTCCACCCACATTACAATTAGTGAGTTGCAGCTAGCGTGGTAATCCCCATTCAGATTGGTCATTCTGTCGACTCAGACTTAAAGAGTGCATCCTCCTCTGTGCCTCAACCAAAAAACCCAATCATTCCCATAGCCAGATGGAGCTCTTTTATTTTAAAGCTAATGTTTGAAGAGGAGCCCACCAGATTCCTCAAATGAGTCTTGGCAGGCTTCGGCGGAGGCATGATGGTCACAATTAAACTCAAAATGTCACCAGACCGCCCTCAGAGATGAGTTCTGAGTGGTTTGATCGGTGTGTTGCCAGTAAAGTCTCTCATAGACTTCAGAAGAATTAACTGATGTGACGTCACTTTGAACAAAATCAGGCCAAAATGAAGTTTATTTGGAGTTTGAAACCGTTGTCAAAGCGGACTTTCGAAAAGTTGGCTTCGGCTGGTAAATGCCTTCCAGCTCCTATTGGTCCACGGTGATTACGTAATAGTTTGCCTCCGCCTTCTTTGACGTGGAAATCTTCACTGGTTAATTTCTTCAGTTCAATCAAAACATGAATGCACTGGAGAGCTGCTTTAGTATATAAACTGAAGTTGTAATTCTTATTGAAAGTGATGGTTTAGGTAAGCGCAGAATTGGAATATCGCATAAAACATTTGCAAATAAAGCACCGTTTCCATTCGGTGTGTTGAAGAAAACTAATTTGTAACATCGTAATAAACTGCTGGCAGATATCTCAATAAACGCAGAATTTACTGCCATAGGAGAAGCCACTGTGAGTGTTCTTCGTGTATAATAAATGATTTGCACCTTAGAGTGCACAGAGGGAATGCTACTTGTGTTTGGATACCCAATGTTTAGAATGCAATTGTGGGACAATTCTGGGATATCTGATTTTGGCAGTTCAGATTATATAAAATCATTTTGATGACTGACTTCGGTTACAGCAGTTTAGAATAATCAAAGGTGCAGTATGTAATAGTGAGTTGGGGTTTGCCAGATTAGGGTACGCTAGAGGAACGATCGCTATTGACAATGAAAAATGACAAGCCAAACAATGTAAGTTGTTGAGCTGATTTATCTGCCTTTTAATATTCCTCTGGTCATAGAGCTTTTTAGATGGATGCCGAGGCTTTTTAGGTCAGTTCGAATCTGCAATATCTGACTGTTTATATCTGTTTGTTTGCTGGCTTCCATAGCTGCAATTTGCTGTGTTTTCTACCAACTTGAAATCCAGGCAGCTGAAATACTATTGGTTAAATTGGCTAAAGGCAGAGTCACACAGACCAAAACAAAAACACTCATTCCGACATGGAACACGCATATGAAAAGTAGAAGGCAGTAGTCTTGCTTTTTGGAGTAACAAGTATGTTAACATGTTTCCAAATGATCTGCTAACATATTATGGTATTTATATGCTTTAGCACAGCCCCACACACACACACACAAAAACCCTGCATATAGCACCCTTAAAATAACATTTGAGATTTGTGATGAGATTGATCTGCTGGTCAGTCCAGTTATTCAGTCACATCATTCATTGAGGCACACACGTCTTTCGTTGCACATCGAGAAATGTATTCGGTAAGTGTTTCCATCATAGTTTATTTGCATATCTTCTTAACTTCATTTAGCACATTTTAAGAGCATTTTTTATGCTCATCTTGCTGTTTCCATCCAGCATTTTTCCAACACCCATCCACCCTCATCTCGATTTGTTTCCAATTCATCAGGGTTTCAATTGACCTAGTTTGGGGGGAAATCCTCATTGACCTAATTTGTGGACGGCTTGCTTGCATATATCCTGGTTCCTCCCCCAGCTCCCGTCACATGCTCCTCCACCTCCCATTGTTGCCGTCTGCTTGGAGGTCTTTGGTGTTTTGGGCTGGAAGGCCTTGGCGGCTCCTTTTGTGGTTCTCTAAGGGCCGTGGAGAGGGGTTTGGAGGCCTATTCTTGGCGAATCTTAAGTTGGAGAGCCCCTCACTCTTCTTGACAATTACGTACCGACCCAAACCCCAACCCCTCCTCAGTTAGACCCCTCCAGGGACGAGCTGGTGTGTCAAAGGAGAGATTGGGTTCTCTATTGTAAGCGGGGCTTACAGCTACCTTACACTGCACACCTAACCCTGCACATTCAGTCTCACACAATGCAGGGCTGGGAGGGAAGCCGGAGTTCTTGTAGGAGGGGTGGGATGGTGTTGAAAGAGGTGGGGAATGCTATTGTGTCCCGGGCCTGCAGTTAAAGACGGGTCTGGTCACAGCAAGTTGAGAATGACCCCCTCCAGACAGTCGTGTCAACCGTTTTTTGAGTGGCGCGGCCACCACCGCTGCTCTGAATGGGGAGGAAGCGCCTTATGGTGCCTTGGCTCTTTTACAGCTTCCTCTCATGGCCGGTTTTGGCTCGCTGGCTCAGTGAACTGACGGTGCCATTTTGTTTGCTAAAGCCATTAAAAGATAAAGCTGTTTACAATCCAATTCAGCAGCCAAACTAACAATGGCAGAAATGAGCGAACTTTTGAGTTTTGTCAAGCGATATGGGTCTTTCAGTTGCCTGTGTTGGTGAAATTAAAGCAGGGTGGGAATATAATATAGATCTTTACAAATATGTTCATTTTATTTTTTAGCTTGTATTATATTTAATTATTAAATTCTATTTAAATGTTTTTCTTTATTTCTTACATTTATTTATTTATATATATATATATATATATATATATAAACACTGAACAAAATTCTAAACGCAACACTTTTGTTTTTGCCCCCCATTTTTCATGAGCTGAAATCAAAGATCTAAGACTTTTTCTATGTACACAAAAGGCCTATTTCGCTCAAATATTGTTCACAAATCTGTCTAAATCTGTGTTAGTGAGCACTTCTCCATCCACCTCACAGGTGTGGCATATCAAGATGCTGATTAGACAGCATGATTATTGCACAGGTGGTAAGATTTGGTGAATCTAATTTCAATCCAGCAGCACGTCTTTCAGGCCTCTGCTGTGGATTGGAGGACACACGCAGACTCTTATAACCCGTCCACGTTCAGGGACACAAGGCTGCCAGGAGTAATTTGTAGGCAAGGGGACCTTTCTCCTCAGGGATGACATTTAAATCTTATTTGTGGGCGATGCAGTGAAGTTTCACCTTTTCAAACATGCTATTTGCTCTCATTTTTTTAGCCGTGCGCACGTCTGTCTCCCAGGACTGGAGGATATTATAGAGCCGGGCGGCTGGCGGTTTATTAACGCACCAATGAAAAGCAGATAAACATTTATGAGATGCCGTAGTCTTACGGCTGAATTCAAATTCTTGCTCGTGCAATTTGAAGACTTTTTAAAGAGGTCTGCCCGCACAAAGCTCGAGATTCTCTTTGCCACTTGTCTGGTAGCGTTTCTAACCTCTGAACACCAGACTCATTACGTACCTTTCCTGTCCATCAAAGGCCGTGTCTGCTGATGCTTTGAGTTCCAGTATAATATTTTCATATCTGGCAGTGCAGTAGGCGTCGGGCAAGAACTTGGTGTTTCCAAGAGCTGCAGGACGTGGGTATTTGAATTCTGGGAAGGAGATTTGCTTGTTTATTTAGTGTTTTTGGTGTAGCACACATCATGCGTTCATTTTAACCCTCCACACGGCGTGTGCACAAAATAATGACCAGGATGCATAGAGTTAAAGTTGGCGGCTGTGGCGGCTGGTGCTATTATGCAAGCTGTTAAGCGAAAAGGAAGTGCATTACAAAATGCTGAGCTCAGAGGTCTGGCACACGGCCAAGCCTTGTTTTTTTTTCTTCGCCACAGCTGAGGGCTTTCTAAGCTTCCCACCAGTGGGTTTGTCTACTGTTTAGGAATTCTCTCTCTCTCTCGCTCCTCCCTCGTGTGCCCGTGACATCAGCAGTTCAGCTCGGGGCCAGGCACGGTTCGGGGTTGGGCCACACAGGGGAGTGTCTGTGGCACGTTTGTGTGTGGGTTTACTTGGCTGTACTTTCAGGATGAGTTTATCCCCAGACAGTAGTGAGATTTGACTCCTTTTGAGGATGCCTTCATTGGAAAAAATGTGTCAGAAACATATTTTTTATTCTTAAAATGACGTTTTATTTTAGAGCGTTTATGAAAACAAAGATGGCAAAAACAAAATGCAGTCCCAACACATTCTGACACAATTAAATTGACATTTTTAGCAATCCCAATGAAATTTATTCATATAAATTTGAGTATGTTTTATTTACATAATGTTTTATTTTAGTAGTATTCACTAGGGCTTGGCTATTATAGATACAATTTAATTTTAATGGAAATATAATTTATTGATATTTTCAACCTTTTGCTCAATATAACGTTTGAATTTTATGCTTATTTAAAATGTATAATATTATAAATCCTCATTTATATGCACTAATATAACAACACATAATGGACAGAAATATTTTGTTGTATGTCAACATCAAAATCATCAGATATGTTGTGAATATTTAATGCAAATTGCATTTGTGTGTGTGTGTGTTTGTCCAACATTTAATTTGTTTTTGTTATTTATTAATTTATTGAATGTTGTATTTTTTTCTTTAGGAAAAAAAACACTGCTTTACCAACAATTACAATATAGACACAATATACATTTCCACCTTTTACATTATTTATTTGTATTATGTTTAGATTAATCAATGCTCTACCAACGTTTTTAATATTTATACTATTATATATATATATATATATATATTAAATGAACAATGTTTTTAATTTAGAAATGCTTTATGTTAGGTTTAGATTGTAGTTTTTGTTATAGTAATCATAATCTACTAGGCTGTATATCACGGTACAATTCTAGTCTAGGTTTAGATGGCCAAGAAATGATCTTATTTTTTGAAAGGGTACTGTACTCCATAAGGCTTTTTAATAGTTGAAAGGTTGCAAACGAGGCGTGTGTGTGTGTGTGTGTGTGTGTGTGTGTGTGTGTGTGTGTGTGTGTGGCAGTGGGCGGCTGTGTGTGTGTGTGTGTGTGTGTGTGTGTGGGGCAGTGGGCGGCTCTTCGTCTGTGTGTGTGTGTGTGTGTGTGTGTGTGTGTGTGTGGGCAGTGGGCGGCTCTTCGTCTGTGAGTGGCTGCTGGTGACTGGCAGTATGTGCAGCACATCCCGTGTGGCCTCTGTGTCACCTGACTGTGGAGTAAAACGGGGGCGGGGCTTGTCTGGGGAGGTCTCTTCACATCCACTACATATTTGTCAACCCCTCTCGGCCGCGGCCCTCCGTGCATGCTCATTATTAGTCAGGTTTTCCAGTCGGTTAGTCTGAGTGTAAATTCCAGGCATACTAACCGAACAAGCGTCTCTAAGGGGAAGTGAAAAGCTTGCTGAAGTGTGCACATCTTCTGTTTTCCACTAAAAACCGCTTGGTTCTTGAAGCCTAAAATTAGTTTTGAGACTAGTAAACTTAAGACTTTAAGAGCTGTAATGATAGGACATAACTACAAATTAAAGACTTTAAATAAACTTACTAACAAAGCTTGTGTTGCCATGTTTTAGAAAATTGATTATTTTGCCTCTAAATGTCTGATTGAACTATATTACTTGGTGGGTGAATAGTTAATTCTGATTATTACTAATAAATATAACTAATATAGTATAACTTACAACTAATAAATTGAGCAATAGTGTCATGTTGCTGTTGTTACAGTTTTAGGCCTACATTTATTATAATACATAAATATTTGAAAGAGCTGATAAAATGTAGAAACTGTAACTTGAATGCAATGTAAGTCGCTTTGGATAAAAGCGTCAGCTAAATGCATACATTTAAATGTACTTGTAAATATTTATGCATGTTTAAACATGTACTATCATTATCACTGTTATTTCTTCTTCAGTTAAGGTATTTTTTTGCACTCTTTATTAAATTCCTATTACTTCTTTAGCTTTACAGATCTTTATCCTTCTGTATCATGAAAGAAACCGTGTTAAACGTGTGGTATGTCAAGTAAAAGTTCTCCCCTAAAGCCTTGTGTGCATGTAGCTATCTCTAATATTATGTGGCAAAGGGGCGTAAACGCAGTTCATCCCATGTTACGTGGCTCCTTTCTATTTTTAAATGGGGTTTGGCCCTCACCGCCGGGGCCCTAATGTGCAGGGAGAGGGCCAGATCTCACGGGACGGATGGTCGTGGCCTGGCAGACCCAGCGCTGACATTACTCACACAGTCCGGCAGGCTTCAATCACGTCAGACTGTGTGCACACTGGTTAGACGCCACATTTCCACCCTGTTTATTCCTAGAAAGTCTCTGGCTCCAGCAGCAGGAGTCTGTTTTACCAAAACCCAGTGAACGCCCCACCTGGATGGCATTTCTAGGCAGCCTAGACGTGCTCCGTTTGTGAAGGCTAGACTAAACGCTAGAACATCGTCTGAAATTAGCCGTGTGTATGATTCACAAATAAGGCGATCTCAGAGTGCATTGTGACAAACTGGTGAATCGTAAAATCTTGAGTTTAGATTAGTTTATAATTGATTAAATGTGTGGTTTTTATTCTGTACAAAAACGTAACAATAGGATTATATATGGTTCTATCTAGTTATTATTTTAGTATCGTTGATGTACTTTTATGTTAATATTTAGAATTAGACTGTATTTCTTTTTATATTTTCGGTTTTCACTTTAATGTTAGTTTTATACATTTTATTTTTTATATATGTTTATTTATAAATCGTTTCATCCAGCAGTGCTTTTTAGGATCATTGATAAACTATTATAATTTTTGTAAAGATTTTGAGTTAAGTTTTATTTTGATATTTCTTTTCCACTTTAAATTTATTCAAAGTTTAATTTAGTTGTTTTGTTTATTTTATTTTTATGTCTATATAGTATTTATTTTTACATAATTTTTATTTATTTTAATATGTAAACTAAAGGAAAAAAAATATGTTGCCTTGACAACTAAATTAAATAAGTTTTCCTTTTTAATATTTTATTTCAGTTAATGTTTTACTTTAACATATTATTTCAAGTAAGAATTTTCTTTATGGTTGGCTTTAGTTAACGATAATAATCATGCTGTCGAATGAAAAATGCATTGTTTTTGTTGTATATTTCTCAACAGTTTTAAACTAGTCTCTCAGCATGTCACAGCTGAAAGTGTCTAAAACCAGCCTTGTTGGGAGACCAGCAATCTAGCTTTTTGCCGTAAAGTAAGAACACGAGGTTCACCAGGTTCTGGACCATATCTTATCTTAAACTACTACTCTTTTTCTTTAAGTGGCTGATGGCTAACGCTAATGGTTGTCCTGGTGGATCCTGAAGCCTGACTGAATCACTAAGAGTGTCCCAAATAGTAGTTTTCCTCTTCCCCGGCAGGAATGTCAGCGCTGTTGTTCCCTGCAGTGATGAAGTGGACCAGCACTCATGATAAAGGGCAGGAACGTTATATTTAGGAGCTTTTACCACCAGTGTTCAGACTCGAACTTTAGCTTTGCTTATCTTGTCTTCTCCCTGGCTGCTTTACTGAGAAACGTGTTCCATGTTTCCACGGGGCGATTTAGCCTGTTTTTGCTTTTAATTCTCCTTTTATTTTGAGCTAATAATAATAATTGTCATCATCATCATCACTATTATTATTAATTTTATTAATACAGATTATTATTTGTATTAATAATATTAAGAAACTAATAATTATTGTTATTGTTGATATTCATTATTTTATTATTTTATTAATATTATTCATATTAATATGAAAAAAACATTAATTGGTATTTATTCCTACTGTTTAATTAATAGTAATAGTAAGATTTAAAAATAAATAAATAGCTTCCAAAATATTATTGAAGGCATTATATTATATATTTAGAGTATTTATTATACTTGTGATTTTTTTTTGTAAAGAAAGTCAAATAGTTCTTTGAATGGGCGACAAGGTTTTGAAATACTATGCTGATGTTTGTTGTGCTGTTCATAGGGCCTCATGCAGGTGCGTTCTTACGTTTGAGGAAACGAGGGTGGATGTTGTGCTGTAACGTGTGGATATTTGAACAGCTTCAGCACTCAGCGTGTAGTTCGGTCCCGAGCTCCAGGGAAGCGGTTCGTCCGTAGCCTTCGGTGCTGTTCCCTCGTCATGTGTTTCCAACTACCTGGTTTTCGGTTTCATCCTGTAACATGAATCGGTGCCTGAGCGTGACCCATTCTCACGAGCAGCGTATAGCGTCTCCCAGCCCACCGCAGGAAACAGGTGTACGTCTGTTTCTTCTTTTCTTTTGTGCATCTGTGTGTGTAGGAGGGGTGTGTTCCTCTGGTGTCTGCTCCTCCTCTCTCGTGTGTTTTGGGAAAGTGATCCGCTGAGCAAACAGAGCGCTGGAAGAGGAGCTGGAGACCCGGCTGGTGGACGAGGGCCCCGTGTGGCAAGGTAAAGCCTGATTGTTGTGAAAACACCGCTGGGCTGCAGCTGTGCTTTTCCAGGCCTCTGGAGCTGAGAGGAGAAGACCCGGGGCACGCTGTTTACCGACGGACCACACACCAAGACTTTCACACACTCCACATATCAGCGTAAGATGTGGAAACACACCGAGTCATGCATTAAGCAGGTTTACGCTTGCAAATCAACATGAAATCAAATGCAGCTTTCTAAGCATTTTGCATTGCATTATGTAAGTAAAAAAGCTTATGAATGGCGTTTCATGTTGACTTCAGATGTAAACATTATGGCTGAATGTTGCTGCGGCGAGTCCCTGTAGTGTCTGTTTTCAGTGGTTTTCCGGAGACCAGATGTAATTCCAGCCTGCAGATCGAGGGCCATTTTCTGCTTATTTTCAGTCGGCCTTTCACAGAGACAATATAGGCAGTCTAATACCCAGAATGCAGCTCTCTGTGGGTCAGAGGGGGATTCATTCATTACGTCTGACTGACCGTGCTGTGCCAATGTCCATGAATTCATGAGCTCGCCTGCGCTTTTGAAAGAAGTCTCTTTGGCAAACCCTTTGTAACATTATTAATGTCTTTACTGTCACTTTTGATAAATGGAATGCATCCTTAAAATTATTATTATTATATATGTGTGTGTGTGTGTGTGTGTGTGTGTGTGTATATAATTTAGTTTTTTGTTTTTATAATTTGTGAGGCGATTAGATACAAATACAATTGTAATGGGATTTCTTGATATTTTTTAGCCTTTGTCTAATTTTTTCAATATTTATGTTTTTGATTTGAAGTCACAAGGAGTTTTGCTTTTTATATACAATAATAATTACTTAGAAATCAGTTTATATGCACTAATATAACAGTACATATAAATAAACAGCAATTTACCTAAATATATTTTACATTGTATTTCTTTAGACTTAACATTAGACTCCATTTCAAATTTGAACGTGTTAGATGATTTTTATTCTTTTGCATCTGTTGGTAATTTTACTGCTAAAGCCCAACGATGTGCTTCAGTCCACTTCAGGATGAAGAAAACATCACAATTGTATGTCAATAACAATCCAGCATGTTTAATTGAAGTTTATTCCCAGATAACTCCCAGCTGAGGACGTCGGTTATATTTACTTCAGTGGGATTTTCCAAACTCAATTAGACAAGTATTTGGCTATGGAATTAAATTTGCTGAAGTATTCACAAATATAAGATGTAAGGCTGCGATTGCCGTCATTAATGTTTTCCAAGCGTCTCATGAGATCAATGATTTAATTGGTAAGCAGGGAAGCAGCTCCTCCTTGACCCCGCTCAAGGTTTCCAGCTCCCCTCTTTCGTTTCGCGAGCGTTATATACTATATTTGGCTGCTGTTCTTTGACTTTGAATTGATTTTTTTAACATCTATTTTTTTCTTGAAGTGGCGAGGGCTGAGGGGACGTGGTAGTAATCGCTCCATCGACCGTTTTAGCAGACGTTAACTGCGGTGTTGAAAATGCTTTTGATCCGCTTCCGTGTGTTTGGGTGGTCCAGTGAAGAAAACAAACTGGTTTGTGTAGAAACGGAGTGAGGCTTTCAGTACGGTTAACTTGGTTTCTGGGACAACGTCGCAGTGTTGGGCTCGGGCTAAATTTGGCTACTTTTGAGACAAACTGGCCTCTTTGGGAACTCGTGGGTGACCCGCCTTAAGGGCGCGGAGGGGTTGAAATGTCAGCGTTTAATAACTTGCACATGAGACACTGAAACGCACATGTTTTCTAATCATGCTGGGATGAGAAAAAGAGCGCAGACATTTTGTTCCTTATAGAAAGTTCAAAGCTGCATTTCATTGACTTGGAACATGGTAAATGTCTTTTACTGTCACTTTTGGTCAATTTATTGCATCATTGCAGAATTAATAATAGCAATAATCATATTTATTTTTTATTCAATTTTTGTTTCATTTAGTTTAGTTTTTGATTTGATGGCTTACTAACCATTTTTTCCTCTCCTTTCTATTCTTAAATAAAAGGATTTAAAAAAATGTGCTCTCCATCAGGCCATCCATGATGTACATACATTTATTTCTTCATCAGATTTGGGGAAATGTAACATTACATCACTTGATCACCAATGGATCCTCTGCAGTGAATGGGTGCCGTCAGAGAGTCCAAACAGCTGATAAAAACATCACAATAACCCACACCAGTCCAGTCCATCAGTCCATCAATTAATGTCTTGTGAAGTGAAAAGCTGCGTGTTTGTAAGACACAAATCCATCATTAAGGCACTTTTAAGTGTAAACTGTTGCTTCTGACTAAAATGCGAGTCCATAATCCATAATAATGCTTCCTTGCGTGAAAAAAATCTTGTTTTCCTCTCACATCAAAATCCACCCACATATTTGTTTAGATCTATTTTTGCTTGTAAACAATGTTTGATCTGTGCATATTTCTCTCCTGATTCAGACAAGATAACTTTTTCACTGAAAAAAAAACGAAATTAT
The DNA here is from genome assembly GCA_027564155.1 of Gymnocypris eckloni scoliostomus. Taxonomy (NCBI): domain Eukaryota; kingdom Metazoa; phylum Chordata; class Actinopteri; order Cypriniformes; family Cyprinidae; genus Gymnocypris; species Gymnocypris eckloni. The sequence goes on from CM050435.1 coordinate 21,698,368, forward strand.
GGATGGAGGACTCAAATGGAAAAATGTCTTGATGGATTTGTTTCTTACAAACATGCAGATTTTCACTTCACAAGATGTTAATTGATGGACTGGAGTGAGTGTGGATTATTGTATGTTTTTATCAGCTGTTTGGACTCTCATTCTGACGGCACCCATTCACTGCAGAGGATCAAATGGTGAGCAAGAGATGTAATGCTATATTTCTCCAAATCTGATGAAGAAATAAACTCATCTACATCTTGGATGACCTGAGGATGAGTAAATTTCAGCAAATTTTCATTTGGGTGAACTGTTTCTTTAAAAAATGGGTTCACATTCTCAACACTATCTTGTTTATCCTCTTCATGACCGAAGCGCTTTATAAAGCAGGTGGCGTCTCGCTGCTCATCTGGAGGGGTGTGACTGGAGCCAGTGGGCTGAAAACACACATTAAATTAAATCTGGTTTGTTCTTGCCAGGGTGGTGGGAGTAAGATTATGGCCAGATACAGGCCTACAAAGGTAAAAAACCCCACCAAAAACACGTTTTGCATCATTAAGCACCGTGTTTCGAGTCACTGCCATTGTCCCCAAAGCAAACATTCCCTGGCTCCGATATCTTCCAGCATAATGGAAACCACTTGTTTGTTTGCACGAGCGATGTTGAGCAATGCATTGTGGGTTTGCATGTGAAAACGAGCAGTGCGACACTGTCCGCCCTTCTTGTTGTAAAATCTTTGATATGCGTGGTTCTGTTTATGCAGATAAGCAAGCATGAGATGTTTGTCTTCATGTTTAGTAGCTGTGCTGCATTCCTCTGCCTTTTCGAATGTGTGGGTCAGAGCTAATTGGACGTTTTGAGACCGAAATACTTGAAAAGGTCGGTTTTGGTGCTGGAAAGGTTAGATGCATGTCTGTTTGAAGGCCGGCATGGGATGTAGCGCTCCGGCGTTGGACTGGAGAGGATTTACGGTGGACATTTGAACAGCACTCAGACTTGTCGATCTCTGGAAGCGTGAGGCTGTCTGCGCACATTTCTGCTGTGCTTTTCAGGGGCGGAAAAAAGCCCCAGCCATTCTTCTTCATTGACTTCGTCAGGGTGTGTGAGAGTGACTAGCCTCGCTGTCGGCCAGGAAACGAGGAGTTATCAATCTCCTCGACTCGGTAGCATCAGGTCCTCGTGGCAGATCCAGCAGCTCGTCTGAGAGAAACTTCACCTAATAATACATTTTACAATACAGTAAAATGTATGAATTATTTTCTGTTTATTTATAATTTCATTGTTAATATTTATAGTAATCTTCAAATATATATTTTGCTTAAAGACAAATCCTATTTCTGGACTGTTATTTTGTTATTATTTTTATTAAATTTTTTATTTAATTATTTTTTTTATATTCAATTTTTACATTTATTTTAAAGGTGACCTGACATGCTGTGAAAAAATTCTTATAACATTTGGTAAAAAATTATATCTATTTTTTATCCAAACAATAAAAGTCAGTAGGGTTCAATATCGTTTGTGACCCCAACTTTAAAAATATCTTATTTTTTTTCAATAGAAAAAAGAAAGCCATACATGTTTGTAATGACATAATTACAATATTCATTTTTGGGTCAGCTATCCCTTTTAACAATCTATGCAAGAAAAAACAATGCAAAACGTCAGATGCAGCTGTCTTCCGGTTGATAAACCGCCACAGTAGACGGTCATCCATAATCTAAATCCTGACCTTATCAGCGGTCAGACAAAGTTCAAATCTCAAATCAGCTCTTGTAGCAGCGTTGCGTTAGCATTTCTAGCATGTTGTAATTTCCCGCCGTCCCAAGCTGCGTATTAGCTATAGATTGTCCTGCTGTGCCAGTCTGAAGTGTGTGAACTCATCAGGGTTTTACCTAAGTGCTTTAATAAAACTGACCACAGAGAAAATGTCTTAATTAAAGTCGTACTAATTGTCTTGTTGCCCCAGCTATTCCATTAACTCTGCCTTAAACATTATCTGTTGGTGCAGTAAATCCCCCTGCAGGACGGCGCTGACATAACTCACGCACGCGTCCGCCAGCTCCCGCTTCTAAACGCATGATATACGACACGGGGTGTAATTATTTCTCATAAAAACTCAATAAATGTCACTGTGGCATGTGCGAGGTACATTGAAGCTGTTTTCGTCATTGCGTTGCGTACAATTATATTAGAAAATGCCTTCACTTGAAATACTTGACGTGTGCTGTGCTGTACTTTTATGCATGCATCTTTTATGAGCTCAATTCAGAGTTTATATGGAATATATTTGTATTTTTAGATTTTAAAAATGTGTATATTTATATATGTAACACAATTTTTAATATGTACATTTTTACAAATATATTTATGTATATACACCTATATGTATATTCTTTTTTCTCATATTTGTAAAATATGTAAATATTAAAAATACTTATTTATTTAATCAATACTTAAAAATATATAGATATTTAGAAAATATGTTTTAATGTAAATGTTTTTCTCGTATGTACATATATTTTAACAATATGTAAATATAAAAAATGCTTGTTTAAATATATTTGCATGTAATTAGCATGCCGTGAATTTCTTTTAGAATTTAAATGTTTTGTTTATTTAGCTGAAAAATATGTAAATATAAAATAGATATTCAAATAAAAATGACATATATATTTTAAATTATTAAAATATTTTTTATGTAATGTTTTCTCAAGTTTGTGATTTTCAAAATATGTAAATATGAAAAATATTTTACATTAAAAAATATATATTTCTGTAATTAAAAAAATATATTTTTGTAGTATTTAATTTTTTTACATAAAATAAATATATTTTAAAATGTAAAATATATATTTTTTAAATGCATTTTTAAAACTTTGAAAACATTTCTCTATTGTCATGGTCTCAAATATTTTTAAATATGTAAATATCAATTAAATACAAATAGTTTGTAGTGCTGTAGAATCGACTGCTTCAGTGAATCTTCCAAAAAACTGAGAGATGAAGTAGCTTACACTCAGCAGTGTAATGCAGGGAGAAAGTGGTGTTTGGTGGAGGACCGTGAGGCTAATTATTTAGCAGGCTGTCAGAGAACAGCAGGAAGCTCCCAGCAGCCTTTAACCCGGTCTAACAGATGGCTCCGTTCTGATGAACTGTCCTGGAGACACGGCTCCTCGTGGATACGAGGACTCGGGAGACTCGCGCTCTCCCTGTACGACATCCTCTCCTGACGCCGGCAGCTCGTTAAAGAGCTCCCCCGTCTCCAAATCCACCCCTATGCCAAGAAAACCATTTAGAGTGTGTGTGTGTGTGCTGTGTACTCATATACAGGTCACATTTCAAACTGAAATCAAAATAATAGAGTGGAGAAAATACAGAACAAAACCTGTTTGTGCTTAATTGGTGTCATTACATTCATCCGAATACGAAATGTGAATTAGTACTTTCTTGGTATATATCAAGCAACAATTACCCTCGCTCACCTGTAGGTGATTGATAGGTGTGTAGGATAAATGATCAAAAACATTGTTTTTTTTTTTTGTATATAAAATGTATAGAGAGAGAGGAAAAGAGAGCTTTAGATTTAGACATATATGTATTTTATTTATTTATTATTATATAGGATTCATATGTCTTTATTTATTATCTCTCATCTCTCTCTCGTTCTATCTATCTGTCTATCGTTCTATCTATAAAATTCAATTTACACAAAATTGTTATTTTATTAATATTTTATAATAATTATTTTCTTCGTAGACCTAAATAATAATGTATTAATATAGTGTTTTCAGTTTCATGTGTGGGTGTTTATTCATATATAATATTATAATTTGTACAATGTAATGTATATTTTTTCTTTATATATATATATATATATTTATAAAAAATATTTCCGTATTTTTCTTTTCTTTCTGAATTTCATAAGTTGAGGCAGAATGGTGCGTCGTCTGTTAATGCAGCGATCACAACACCGGCGCCCACGTGCTGCTCCACATTCATTTGGGTCATGATGAATAGCAGAATCTCTCCCGCGTATGTTTATATTGGCTTCCAAATCTGCGCTTGCTTTCATTATTACCTTCCCTGTCCTCGGGGAGAGTTTTAGAGAAAAATAATTTTGATTCTGAAGCTCGTCGTCTGAGAGTTTAAGTGTTTGTGTCTGGTGATGAACAGAGCGCTGTAAGTGGCCACCTTGAGACCGCCTCGTAATTAGTTGATTTGCTGCGTTATACGAAACACCGCTGCTTTTGTTTACATCCCGTGCAGATGAACAGAAGCGCTGTTACCTGAGGCGGATGGCGGTTTGCGTTGAAGAGTCCTTCCTAAAGACGTCTAGACGTGCGTCACATGTTTATTTAGAGGATCACTAAGCGGGGTTTGACGATGAGGCCAGTGTTGCCAACTTAGCGACTTTGTCGCTAGATTTAGCGACTTTTCAAACCCCTTTAGCGACTTTTTTTTTTAAAGCGCCTAGCGACAAATCTAGTGACTTTTGGAAAAACCTTAGCAACTTTCCAAATGTGGCCAGTACTGTCCTGCGAGCACGAGATCTTGAGTTACACCTCTCCCTGTGTCTGCTCTGATCAGTGAGCGCTGGCTCCGGCTGAGAGGAGCAGCACATTCAGTGACCGCTCGGCAGCTGACATGGATGTGAATGAGCTGCGCATGTGCACACGGTGTTGCCACGGACCAATCACATGCCTGCTTCTCCTTTGTTTGAAATAAAACTATTTAATTTGACAGTTTTTTCTCACTGTCGCAGAGCTTTAGTTCATTCCAGTTTCTGAACTCCTCTAAGATCGCTTACTGGGCTACGTCTGAGAGACTGTACTTACTCATACACAACAATAAACTTAATTAAACTTATTAAACTCATATATTAAGAATTGTATCATTGCAGATGATGTAACTGCCGGTTTTACAAGTTCAGTTCCGTTGTCTGACAGAAAATATGTAACGTTAAATGATAACAGTTTTATACTGGACACTCGGCTTGTATATTAAAGTACATTATGTGAGCACGGATTAGGGAAAACAGTTATACACCGTCATTTTAGGCAGAATGCAAAATAGGACGTGATTACGTCATTAATATGCAAATCTACGCATGACGTCATCTAGCGACTTTTCGAGCAGACTTTAGCTACTTTCCATTGAAAATAGTTGGCAACACTGGATGAGGCACGTCTAAAGTGACTAGTCAGCGCACTAGGTGGGTGTATTAGCCTCGTCGTCTTGTTTCCACGCAAACCTGCACATGACGGGTGCGAACAGAGGATCAAACGCGTCTTACGCAAGAGTTGTTGGCGAAAGCATGGATTGGAGCGCCGCCGGCCACTTCCTCTGTGTTCGGCCTTCTGTAAAAGCTTTTCTTGAACTCTGTTTCGAAATCGCTTCTGGCATCTTCTTTCTCCACATCCTACAAGCGAAGGCTTTTCTCAAGTGATTGAATATATTTAGCATTGTGGAAAGGCGTATAGGTGGACGCTGCTGGGTCAGCACTTTGGGAAAGGAAGTGAAACTTGAACATTCATCCCTTTTCTCTTGTACCAATAGTGTGCTGCTCCCACAGCTAACAGGATGTGAGGAGGCTTTCTTACCCTTTAGGCAAGAGCTCATTTGGATGAGGCGCAGACTCCATTAAATAGAAGTCATTTATGATATTATGTTAATGCAGGTTGGTGGTTTTGATGTGTATGTGTATTAGAGTAGCAAGAAAGAAGACTAGGATTGTCTCAATAACAAAATAGTAGTAGTCAATACAAACAAAACTAATATTGAAAACACTCCTTTATGTAAAAGTTTAAAAACACAGTATTTTCAATATGTATTATTTACATATTCTGATTTTTTAAATGTTTATGAATTCATTTTTGTAAGTGGGAATTATTTATTTTTCAAATTTATTGGAAGTTTTAATTAGTTTTTTGTTTATTCAGTTTTTACTTCATCATATCTTCCAATATATTTTATTTTGTATTTTTTCTTGTTATAAATATTTTTATATTTTATGTATTTGTATTTTACATATATAATATTTGATTTAGGTTTTTTCCATTTTTATTTTTAAAAGTATTTAATGATCTTATTTTATTTATAATTCATATTTAAATTAAGTATTTTATTTTTTTTTAAATTAATTTTTTGAAGTACTTTTTATTTAATTTAGTTTTTAGTTTTTCTCTACATTACATTTTTTTTTAATGATATTTTTGTAACAATTATAAGCAGTGGGATGAATGAAAACAGTATTTATAAATTCTTAATATATAATTTTTTTTGCATGAATTGTATGTTGTTTTTATTCATTTATTATATACTTTTTTTTTGCATGAATTGTATGTTGTTTTTATTCATTTATTTTTGGACAATCTACATGGCAAGCAGTAGGACAAATGAAAATAATAGAACAAAGGTGCAAATGAAGTACTTATGTGCTTCCATATTGGAAGCAGCCCGAGCAGGAAGTGAAGTCGGCCGTAGACGAGCACATTTGGGCGTTGGGCGGCTGAGACACGTGCTCATTAATGTCTGCTTTACTTCCTAGTAAATGTACGATTCTCCGCCTCTTTTGGATCAAAACTTCAAATAATATTCAAATGAGCATCTGTATTATTCAGTCGTGCCTTTGTAGTGGCACACGCCAGTCACGGAGCAGCTCCACCCTCCCCAACACACACTCATACACACACACACACACACACACACACTCATACACACACTCATACACACACACTCACACACACACACATCTGTTCACCACTCATAGACTGAAACTTCCTCATCCTCTCCTGCTTTACATTCTGCCTGTATATATTTTCTCTTTATCATAACATTTAATATTGAATAGCTGCTAAGTTGTTCTGCTTCAAGCTGGTTATGCTGCCAGACTGGTAGATGGATGAATTATTTGTAGATTCTGAATTTTGAAATGTTCGTGAATTAATTTGTATCAGTGTGATTTATTTATTTGTTGTTGTTTTTTAGTTTTTAAATACATTTTGTATTTATTTAAGTAATTTTTAGATTTTTTTTTATTTATTTTTTTATGTTTTATTTGTTATTTTATCTTTTAAAACTTAATATATATATATATATATATATATTTTATCTTATTTTTTTTTGATGTTTTGTTCATATTTTATATTTTAGTTTTTAAACTTTCTAAGTATTTATTTTTGCCTTTATTTCGTTTTAAAATAGTTTTGTAAGCATTTTTATTAATTTATTCAGTATTATACTTTTTGTTTGTTTGTTTGTTTGTTTATTTATTCAATCCATTCCACGACAGGAAAACCGATCAGTTTGGAAAAATAAAGCCTGATGATTTAAAATGCTGATTTTTTTTAAGTGGAGCATCAAAGCTCTTGAAGAAAATATAGTCAGAAAACATTTATGGAGTTTTTTAGACTGTCCAAAGAGTTGAAAAAATATAGCATACACCGTATCCAAAATTGAGCTCTTTCTTTCTTTCTCTCAGGTTTCCATTTGAGCGGCACAGTAACGGAACCGGCCACGTCGTCAGATCCCGAGACGGTGTGCAGCGTAGCCATTAGCTTCGACCGCTGCAAGATCACCTCCGTAACGTGCGGCTGTGGAAACAAGGACATCTTCTACTGCGCCCATGTGGTGGCGCTGTCCCTGTACCGCGTACGGCGGCCTGAGCAGGTCAAACTTCACCTCCCCATCTCAGAGACTCTATTCCAGATGAACAGGGACCAGCTGCAGAAGTTTGTGCAGTATCTCATCACCGTCCACCACACGGAAGTGCTGCCCACGGCCCAGAAACTGGCCGACGAGATTCTCTCCCAGAACTCCGAGATCAATCAAGTGCACGGTGAGCTCCGGCTTGAAGCACGCTTGACTGTCTAGCAGAGCTAACTTACATTCTCATAGTTTCTATTGATATAATATCATATTTATTATACTAAAACAGATTTAATGTTTAAAATTATTATTTATAAAACAAATATATATTGTTATATTTATAAAACAAAACATATTTAGCTTGATATATATATATATTTATACACACACACACATACATGCCTTTGTTTTGATTTTTTGGATGCTTTTTGTTATAACATCAAAGGCCAATATTCTGCATTTTGTAGCATTTTTTATTGAGATATTTATAAAAAAATATTTTCTTAATTTTTGCTTATTTTTTTGTCATTATTCTTATAAAATAAATACAAAAATAAATTATAAAATGAAAATATTTGTTTTATTTCTTTTATTTTTCTATTATTTATATTTCATTATATTTATATTATTTAGTTTATTTATTATGTTGAGCCTAAAATATATCATAGTGGCCATATATTAATCTTGCTTTATTTTTTATTTTTTATTTACTTTATTTCGTTATTAATTAATGTATTTTACATTACCATTTTCTCGCCTTCTGTCTATCCTTAGAATTAAACAAGCAGTTTTTCTGCAGCACTTTTCAGATTTCTGTTTTCTGTTCTGATTATCCAGTTTTCCGTGTGTGACAGCGTTGATTTGTGGGTTGTCTGTAAATGTAGTCACTAATGTAAAGTGTGGTATCACAAACATGAAGATAGCCTCTTAAAACACTTTTGCAGCTTAGATCTGCTGAAAATGGCAAACAAAATCCAAATGTCCATAACCGGACCCTGTATAAATGAGTTGGCTGATTTAGTAAAGCGTAGCACTGTGTCTAGGCTCGGCTGCGGCCTGGAGCTGTCTCTGAGTATTATGCCCTGATGACATAAATCTAAAGAGAAAGAAAGACTCTAGTCTCTTATCGTTTCGGCATTAGGCACAATGGTCGTATTATATTTCACTTTTGTTGGGAAGGGGAAATCTAAAGCGGATGTGCCAATTATAGGGGGAAAAAGCGTCAGCAAACAGCACATTGCAGTACGGGGGGGAAGTGCTTTCATCAGGCAGGGCCTGTGTGAGGTCACGGCTGGAATGCAGGAAGTTGGTTTGATGTGGCGTCTAATAAATCTTTACTATAGACCCTCAGCATTGTCGACAGTGCTTAAATCATCAGCCGTTGTTTGGGGTTCGAGGGGGTTTCCTTCTTCCTTCCAGGGTGCTTCTGCATTGCATTAAGGCTCTGTGTCGATTGCACTAATTGCGTTGAAGAATTTTGGATGATAAATAATCTCTGGTTTTGATTTTCCATGACTATAATCTGTAATGCCTCGTTTTACGGGCTTTATTTTGTGAAAGTCCCATTTGATCAACATAAGAATCACCATAGTGTTTGCTGATCGCTTGGTTGTGTTTCTAAATCAGGGGCCCCGGACCCCACGGCGGGGGCCAGCGTGGACGATGAGAACTGCTGGCATTTGGACGAGGAGCAGGTCCAGGAGCAGGTCAAACTCTTCCTGTCCCAGGGGGGATACCACGGCTCGGGCAAACAGCTCAATCTCCTGTTCTCAAAGGTGGGTGACGCTCCAGGAGCCGCTCGCGATGGTTTTACCTTTTCCACATCACTGCATTTGCATTTGAAGCAATCACATAATGAAATGCTTAAAGTTTAGCATGCTAGTATGAACTCAGTCACTACATTTGAAGGAAATGCAATGCTTCCTGTCTGGATGGTCTCTAAAAAGATAGCCTAAGCAGGCTTGAACAAAAAAAAAGTGTTCTGTTTGCAAATAAAATACTTTAAGAAGCAATAAAATCAAGGCCAATCAAAAACATTTCATGTTTAATAATAAGCCACACTACTGTTTAAAAGTTTGGGGTCAGTTGAAAGAAATTACTTATTTTATTCAGCAAAAATGCATTAAATTGAGAAAAAGTGACCTTTATTATAAACAAAAATGAATGCTGTTGTTTTTTGAACTTTCTATTCATTAAAGAGTCCTGACAAAGACAATGTATCATGGTTTGCACAAAATTATTAATCTGTTTTCTGATTTATGATATTTTATCAAATTATAATTCAAAATATTTTATAAAATCTTTTGATCACAAATTATTTATTTGTTTAATACATTTAAACGAGCTGTTTTTGCTGGTTCACTTTTCAAATTTCTGTAAGTTAATGACACTAATACATCTTTAATAAAAATAATTGTAATAAAATGTATTTTAAATTATTTCTTTATTTTATCAAATTGATCATATTCTAATAAAATATATTATATTAAAATAAATTAAATAAGGAATAGAATTGCCTCCAGGAATAAAAATTTGCTGCTATACATATGTGACCCTGGACCACAAAACCAGCCATAATAATAATATTTTTCAAAATTGAGGTTTATACATCATCTGAAAGTATGGTATGGTTAGTTATGATGGGACAATATTTGGCCGAGATACAACTATTTGAATATCTGGAATCTGAGGGTGCAAAAAAATCTAAATATTGAGAAAATCATCTTTAAAGTTGACCAAATTCTTAGCAATGCATATTACTAATCACAAATTGAGTTTTGATATATTTACAGTAGTACATTTACAAAATATTTTCATGGAACATGATCTTTACTTAATATCCTAATGATTTTTGGCATAAAAGGAAAAAACTATAATGTTGACCCATACAATGTATTGTTGGCTATTGCTACAAATATACTCCAGCGACTTAAGACTGCTTTTGTGCTCCAGGGTCACATATGTGAGCGATATAATGGTTCCAGAACAGCAATAAAAAATATATAGTTCTTAAATCTTGCATGCGTGTACACATTTTCCTGCAGGTACGGGAGATGCTGAAGATGCGGGACTCGAACGGCGCTCGCATGCTAACGCTAATCACCGAGCAGTTCATGGCCGACCCGCGGCTGGCTCTGTGGCGGCAGCAGGGAACCAGCATGACGGACAAATACCGGCAGCTGTGGGACGAGTTAGGTGAGAACAACACACACAATAAACGTTGAACAGACAGCACACACAGAATGTCGGCTGAATCTGGAGGGATACGAGACTTATTGTGCTAGATTGCACGTAGAGAAGTAGCATCTGAATGGGAACTGGTCGGTTGTGTTGTTTCTGAGTCTGTCTTCACTGCACTCAGCATCTGTGCGGATCTCCGTTTAAAATCCACCTGCGTCTCTGAGGACCGCCATTTAGAGGATGCTGCCGTTGCCAGATTGCATATTCGTAGCTTTTGCACTTGATCAATATTGCATATTCTTTTCCCACTTAAAACCCTCTCGGGTGTTTCTGTCTAAAATATACTGTGGTAAGCACACGAGCCAACCCAAGCACTCGAAGCGGGCGACGCACTTTAGGCCGCTTCCGAAGTGCTGCGTCCTGCTTCTATTGCTTCAATTACTGTAACTGGATCAAAACGCACGGAGCCAACAACAAATGTTGTTTTACTGCCATTCAATCCACCTAGCGTAGTATATGTAAGGAATATATCATGTTTTTCCGCCTTTCCGTCTCAATCTCCTGCTATCAGCACTATTGGAATGAAAGTGGTGAAAATTGGAAGGACGTGTAATCATTTTAATTGTGACTGGCTTGCTGCGTCGTGTCAGCCTGCCAATTCTCAAATCCTGTGATGTTTCATCAATTTTGCCTTGGCACTCGGCGGCAGTGGGCACAATTGCTGGCGTCCAGGTCCCTGATGCCAAGCGCAGAAGCAGAGCGGGAGATAAGCAGTAGACCAATGGACCCGCAAATCAGACGTTCAAGCATTTGATGAGATAACTACGCAAAGATGGGAACGCGACAGTTTCTAGCTGCTTGAGCTTGTGTGTTGAAACGTGGCCAAATGCAGTTGATAATGTGGTGCAAGTGCAATGTTCCTCTGTGTTTTTGCACCTGTGTTGTTGCATGCATTGGAGTAAACTAGTACTTCATCTACTGTGCACTGGCCAAGCTTTAGCATTTACAATAAAGAAGTTAATTAATACTTTTATTCGGCAAGGATGCATTAAATTGGTCAAAAATGAAAAATGTCAATACTGTTCTTTTGTACTTTCTATTCATTAAATAAACTTTAAAAATGATAGTTTCAAGCATATATAAATCGGCATATGAGAATGATTTCTGAAGATCATGTGACACTGAAGACTGGAGTAATGATGCTGAAAATCAGCTTTGCATCACAGGAATAAATTACATTTTACAATATATTCAAATGGAAATGGTTATTTGAAATCTTAATAATATTTCACACTATTACTGTTTTAACAGTATTTTTGATCAAATAAATTCAGTCTCAGTAAGCATAAGAGACTTTGTTCAAAACCACTAAAACATGTTAGCGCCCCCAAACGTTTAAGTACTTTCTGTTTCTGTCCTCTGTGTGAAAGTTTCAAGGGCGGGAGTTTTAGAGGCTGATGCTTTTGTGTCCGAGCTGACGGTGTGACTACAAGGAATTTGCGGGGCTGAACGAGATTAGCGGGCGTTTGTGTGCAGTGAGGCCTTCTGTGTCACATTTTAGTTTGACGGAGGATGAGGAGAGGCTGCAGGAAGGGGAAGAGAGGCCCTTTGTGTCTCAAAGGGAAGTGGACTGTTTAACGAGTGGCCCCTGGATGGGGCTCCCAACAACACGAGTCCTACACCTTATAATGTGGCATCCACAAAATTCAAGGGAATGCAGTTTGCAATATGTACAGTGTTTCCCAGGTTTCTAGTCTGGTCTGGTCTGGTTTACAGATTAATTTGGCCAAGAACAGCCCACATAGACAGGAAGAGAACACATGATCGACATGTAAAACAAAGCAAGTTCTGCTTCATTGCTTTATATTTAGGAGATATTTGAAAACCACTGATAACATAATAATAGACAGAAGCAAGCGGTTACACTGAAGAAAATCTGTCTGTTTGTTCATTTTTATTATATTTGATTTAATTATTATTATTACTAAAACCCCTTATAAAACCCTTTGAACCTACATATATTATAATATTAGAATCTTATAAAACCTATTATGTTGTATTTTATATTATAATTTTCAGCAAAAGATCTTTTACATCCATATTTTGTATTTTATATATTTCATCCTATTATTATTATTATTGGGCCTATATTTTATTGCATATTATTTTATAATTTATTATGACTATTATTATAATTTCTCATCATATAAATCTTTGCACCCATTTCTTTAATTTAATTAATGAATATTTTTCATTTGCATCCTGATTCCTTTGAGTTGTTTAGTTCAGTAAGGCAAACAGTTTGGAGCTTTGTTATGCTCTGATGATTTTATTTTTGTGTTTTTGGTGAACATTCTGTGGACGTGTTGACCGAGGCTGAGACTCGATCCAGACTCTTCCGGGCGAGCTCCGCCATTTTGAGAGCTCTTACACCCCTGAAGAACCCGTGAAGGGGCCCTGGTTCATTAAAAAGAGGCGGTGAGCGAGATCGAAGGGGCACATCTTCCCTCTCTCCCTCTCTCAGATGAATCATTACGCCTGTCAGGCCCTCTAAGCCCCGGCGTAATTGGAGAAGCCTTCGTTATGAAGGCTGCCCCCTCCTCTTCCTCCCTGACAGGCGCGATAATGCGAAGACCGTTTCATTAAATCCCGGACACTTAATCTGACACCGGCGGTCAGGTAGGCTGAGGATGAGGAGCGGAGGAAGACGGCTGCCAGCGAGTGCGAGAGCGAGATTACAGCCCAGATTTATATGCTCGCCCCTCCCAGCATCCTTCACTCCGCTGCTTCCTTCATCCGTCTCTCGCTCCCTCTGCTGCGAGCGGGTCGCTTTTGTTGGGGGAACAAAGGCACGCTTGCATCAGGCAGGTCTCGGATCGCTTTTATTCATAATTTTCACAATTACGTTTGGTGCAGCTAGTGGCAGTCGCTCCCCATAGAAACCCGTACTGCTCGAGCATCATAACGACTGATCCTCACAATCACACTGTACTAGCTGTGTGGATGTCCTACGTTTGTTGTGTGTAGGCCTGTCATGGCAACAACTTTTTCTTGTGCAAAATATTGCCCCAGAAATTATTACAATAAGCGATATCATTGTCATTTTAAGACCAGTTTATGCCTCTGAATATATGTGACCCTGGAGCACAAAAGCAGTCTTAAATAGCACAGGTATATTTGTAGCAATATCCAATAATACATTGTATGAGTCAATATTATCCATTTTGCTTTTATGCCAAAATCATTAAGATATTATGTAAAGATCATGTTCCATCAATATATTTTTTTCATTTTCTACCGTATATAAATATATATTATAACGTATATTTTAAAACGTAATTTTGTATTATTAATCTGCATTGCTAAGAACTTCATTTGGACGAAGGCGATTTAAGGCAATACTTTTGGCTATATAGTGTATATTACATTGAAGATGATTATAGTGTTCTCTTTATTTTGCATATTATAAAATAGTATATATTGATGATGATTTCCTATATTGTTATTTTCAATAATATATTATACATTTTTTCCCAGCAAAAACCTTAGCATTATATCATATTATATTATGGTCTGTAAATATAAATGCAAAAAGATAATGCATGGCTAGCTGTTCATTAAACTATTTTAATGCACTTCACGTCGGGTGGCCCACTTCGTGCATTATCCTTTACTTATATTAGATATTGAATATTATTTATTCTCTTTCTTATTTCCCATATGTTATAAAATATTATATATGATCATTTTTCTGCAAACTTTAGCACCAGTATTGTATTTATTATTTTCTATTCTATTCATTGGAGATGAATATTATTATCATTATTATTATTTCCAGTATAATATTATTTATTAACTATGATGATATTGTATGTACTCTTATTGTACTATGATGATATATTGTTACACACGTTATTATATATTAGAAATTGATAATTTCCCAAAAAAACTTCACACCCATATATTATATTATTTTATATTACACATTATATTGAATTATGTTATGATGTTTTGTTGTTATGATTATTTTGCTCGCCCTGGTCGATCCCATAGAAAAGCACATATTGCTTGAGTTTTTTCTATGTTCATGCATGTGTGTTTCTGGGAGAGTGGAAGTATGGGATGCTTTGGGCTCGAGACAGGCGTGCTGACAGCAGGGATGAGATTTGGAGTGAAGGCTCAAATTAGGCCCGTGAAAGACATGGTCAGAGCGAAGGGGGAGGGCTGTGTGCGCGTGCGTGTGTGGATGAATTTATTCAGCGAAGCTCAATATTGTTTTAATTAATCTGGGCACAGGGGCCTGTGTGCTGAAAGCGACTCCTTTTCATCTAGGTTACGTATGACGGAGGAGGCTGGAAATTAGGCCACGACTTCTCTCAGCTGACATAATTACACTAGCGAGCGCTAATCCTTCACATCGTCCAAACACAAAGCCATAGCCAGCAAGTTTAAGACAATGGCAGGCTAAATAGCCAGCAGCGTCTTGATTAGCATGTAGCGTTCTCCCCTCCCTAGCTTCACACCTCACTTGTGATCTTGTCGTAATGTATTACAGCTTTTTGCTTTCAATCAGTGGTTTGCGAGAGATACTGGACTGACGTGACGGATGAGTTTAGCTTTGGTTTAGCCATAACAACCACTTTGAAGTGTTTTGTTATGTCTTATTTGCCGTTGTTTGTTTACTGGTTTGTTCGTTGCAGATCGTTCGCGCCTGTCTAGTAATGGTAACCATAAGAAATTGGCTAGTTCTTGTTTCCACTTAATGTTTATACTGGAAGAAACTGTTGACTTGAAGTTCCCTACACTGGAAGTGTCGAAGATGCCCCCTAAGAATCTTCACTAACAAGTTATGGGCAACTGGAAAATGGGTGAATAACTTTTTTTACCTGATGTAGACACGCGGTTTAATTTAGCAAGTCGTGATTCAGTTTTAGTAGCATTTATATAACTATAGAACTCCAGATGTGTATCTTTAACATTCACTCACATATCGGACTTATCACATATCAGATGTTGTTTGTGAGGACGTTGAATTTGATGTCTTGTGTTTTAGTTCAGTGTTACACAGGAGAACGCTGACGTTCATGAACTAAGCATCATAAATTCATGAAAACCTGGTTTTCTGTAATATTTGATTGATTTCTAACCCGACTCCTGTCAGAGGCATTCAAGTAATTATTATATTATATTATATTCATTTGTTGGCTGTTATAATAATTATTAAATTTGTATCATTGTTTTATTTTATTTTATTGCCCAGCACAAAAAAGGAACTATATTATATTTATTATTATTATTAATAGTAGTGGTATTTTGCAGCAAAAATTGCACTTAATATTATATTATAATGCAATGCAATACATTTATTAAACTTTGATTATTATATTTGCACCCTGACTCCTGCCTCTAACCTTCTCCTGGCATGGAGGCATTAGTCATTTTTCAGATACGCCGCTGCGTCCTGTGTTTGCATGCTTTCTCATCTCTTCCACGTCTGTTGTCCTTCATGCCCAAACAAAGAGCCGAGACTCGGTCCCATCCCCCCACGAGCCTCCCGCGCTCCTCCAGACTTCCTCACATCTCTCACTCATGCTTTTCTTCTCTCTCTCTCCTCCTTTGTCTTCCACTCTTTTCTCTCACCGCTATCTAATTCCTCTCCTGCCATCATAGATTTGTCTCTCCCGCTCGCTTCATCCCCCGTCTCGTTGTTTTCTCCTTCGCCCCTCTATCTCTGGCTCTTGAAGGTATTCTCAGTATGTCGTTGTGGAGCACTCTGGGAATGATTAAACCATCATACACAATCCGTATGACACGGCACTCCATACATCACTACCTAATGCAGCCAATGGGATGAATTAGAGGCGAAATGAACCTCATGGGTTGCGGATGCTTGCCGGTGACGTTCTGCAGCTTTGCCCTGTGAGGGACGTGCGTGTATCGATCCGGAGCTTTATGTTCAACTTCATTGTACCTTTGGCTTAAAAGAGGCCTGGATTTCAGGATGGATGTCATCTAACTTATTTTGATTACTTTTTAAAATCGGAGATTGTGAGCTGCTGGTGTATTTATAAAGTAGAAACTCCACTCGCTGCCATCATTTTTGAGCAACCAACATATCAGCTGGACTGTTCATCATCAGATTACAGATTACTGCAACTAACAAAAGTGCTTTTCTCAAGATTGACAGCAGCCTATTATTTAGATATTGTGGTATTAGAGACTGATTTTTTGCCAATTTTTTTAGATTTCCGGCCAATAATAATGTCAGCTTGCCCAATTAAAAGTGGTTTTCTCCTGTCAGTTCCCAAATCTACAGAAACGTTGGTCTGAAATTACCAATCTTTTGAATGACTGTGTGTGTGTGTGTGTATATAGATAGACAGATACATACACACACATTGCATAAATGTATCTATATAAAAATAGACTATAGATAAACCGTATAGGATCCAAAGTAACCAGTATCTAACTACTTGAGTAGTTTTTTCTTCCGATACTTTTTTACTGTTACTTAAGTAAGTATTCTGACGATTACTTTTACTTTTACTTGAGTACAGTTTTTGGGTACTCTACCCACCTCTGGTCATTAAATAGCATTGCAAAATTGCCAGTCCAATATTAGCAAATCCAAATTCTGTATCTTTATTTTCAATGTGCATAGAGCAGAAAGTTGCATCACAACAATATAAATCCAAAAATGATATCTGGTTATTCATCCAATCAAAATAATTGCATTTATTCCTTGTCAACTTCAGTAAGCCTGAGCAAAAATACATGAAGCTGATTCTGAGAAATTGCTGTCATTAGTGATTCAGGATTATATGATTACCATCAAATTTAAAGCGGAGCATAAAGAAAATGATTTGACGAGCTCTCTGAGGTCGTTTGTCTACGTTAAAGGTAACAACGTTCAGTCGAGCTGTCAGCTGACCTATTTATCTGTTTGTCTGTCAGACGTAATGAAGCTCTCTGTCTGTTTGTACCATATGAACCTCCCAGGCCGATTCGGAAGCTGTTTGGTGAGGCCTATATCATCTATTTTTTCAGAAACCGCCAAGCATCCCTCCATATTGCTTTGTGTTGACGCTCCCTGTCTTTCCCAGGTGCCTTGTGGATGTGTATCGTGCTGAACCCTCACTGTAAGCCGGAACAGAAGGCCGCTTGGCTCAGACAGCTCAAGAAGTGGAACAGTGTGGACGTGTGTCCCTTGGAGGACGGTAACCACGGCAACGAGCTGCCCAATTTAACCAATGCCTTGCCTCAGGGTGCACACGGCAACCAAGGTAAGTGTGTGTGCGTGTCATGTTGGTGAGGGCAGAAACGGGGTGTTTTAATCAACTGTGCCTCCGTGCGCCCCTTTTATTAGGCTTTGTGTGACTAATGGAATGCCCCTAATAACAGCGGTTCAGTACTTCCTCCCTGGCTTTTGTCCTTGCTGTGCTAATCATAACTCTGGGCGAAAGCGAGGGTTGGGATGGGGGATAGCTCCATTGAAACTTTTCGATTAGTCAGGTCTTTTATACCGAGGCGACAACGTCTGCAGAGATTTTATGATGTGTTTTGTTATAAATATTCATGCTCCAGACAGGTAATTGCAAAGAAATGACTTCCCCTTTTCCTAAGGCATGGGTATTTTGGGCATTAATGGGCTCTAGACCGGTTGGCACAGAGGTTGTATAGATTTAATTCGAGTTTTTAGTCTGGGACGCACTAAGGCTGGGCGATATAGCAAATATTTGATGTATGTTTCTGTTGACAATAAAGGAATGAATTGATCAACTCGGTGTGCTCCGTTTGCGGTTTATAGACCGTTCAAAAGTTTGGTGTCTGTAATATTTGTATTTATTGTTTAAAATAATTTAATACGTTTATTCAGCAAGGATGCATTAAATTGATCAAAAGTGACAAAGGCATTTATGATGTTTTTGTTCCAAATTAATACTGTGAACTTTCTGTTCATCACAGAATACTGAAAGAAATTCACTTAAATATGTATCAGCACAACTGTTTTCTGCGTTGATAACAATAAGAAATTGAGCATATTAGAATGATTTCTGAAGGATCATGTGACACTGAAGACTGGAGTAATGATGCTGAAAATTCAGCTTTGCATCACAGGAATAAATAATAAAATGACTGTTTTTACTGTATTTTTTTAAATCAAATAAATGCAGCCTTGGTTAGCGGAAGAGACTGACTGCATATAAGACCCCAAACGTTTGAACTGACCGTCTCATTCAGTGATTCATTTGTGCTATCACTCAAAAATGTTTACAGAAGTCCTTGCATCACATAATTTACTTCGTTTTTGCATATTAAATATTATCAAAAGGCTTGATATAATGATTTCTTATAGCTAGATCACCCAGCCCATGTAATGCCACCTTGCAGCGGTCATGTCGGTATCTGCACCACCTGTGAATGACAGTTCAGCTCGCTGCACTAATCTACGGACTTATTTCCGAAGGTTTTACCGTTTGCCCCTTACTGACAGGCCCCCAGGGGCCTCGCTCTCAGAGCTAGCATTGAGAATGACAGAGCAATTTCCTTTCTCTTTTCCCTGTCTCTCCTCCTCCTCCTCCTCTTCCTCGTCCTCAGATTCGGGCACCCGGCCCCACCGGACGGTTTTCACGCGAGCCATCGAGGCATGCGATCTCCACTGGCAAGACAGCCACTTACAGCACATTATCAACGACGACCTCTACACCAACTACTGTTACCATGACAACACTGAAAATTCGCTCTTTGACTCTCGCGGCTGGCTCCTGTGGCACGGTGAGCGGCTCGGCCAGAAACAGACGTTTGTTTGACTCGCCTCTTTGTGTTACGCAGTCTATAGCATTAAGAAAAAAAGCAATGAATGGAGGCTTTATTGGGAACGAGAACAAGAGTTTCTAACATAATGAAAGGCATTTTTATTTTCTGTCCCGCTGGCCTTTTGCGTGCGGATGAATATGTTTCTATTGTGCCCATCTGAGGTTTGTTAAAGGATTTTTGGGGGTTTCTATCACAGAACACGTCCCTACGGCCTGCGCCAGGGTAGATGCACTGAGATCTCACGGTTACCCACGGGAAGCACTGCGATTGGCCATCGCCATCGTCAACACCCTGCGCCGGCAGCAGCAGAAACAGCTGGAGCTCTTCCGAAACCACAAGAAAGGTGAGTTAAAAACTGTATTGCTGGTCGAATTGGTTTCTTGCCGCTAAAAATTAACATTTTTGGTAGGGAAAAGCGTTTGTTTATAAGTTTCAGCAGTGCATAATCATTTCTTACATTAGTGCAATAGCAGCACTGTTTTCCATGCACCATTTATTATTTTCAATATATATGGGAGGAGACAGATCTTATAGAATGATGTAATGCCTTAGATCAGGCATCCTCAAATCTGGCCCA
Source organism: Gymnocypris eckloni scoliostomus (assembly GCA_027564155.1). Classification (NCBI taxonomy): domain Eukaryota; kingdom Metazoa; phylum Chordata; class Actinopteri; order Cypriniformes; family Cyprinidae; genus Gymnocypris; species Gymnocypris eckloni. The sequence goes on from CM050435.1 coordinate 21,718,571, forward strand.
CTCCTGCTGAGTTTAGCTCTAACCCGTATCAAACACACATGAACATGATAATCAGCATCTTCAGGATCATTAGAAATCACAGATAGGTGAGTTTGATCATGGGTGGAGCTAAACTCTGCTGCAGATTGGCCCTCCAGGGAAAGATTTGAGGAACCCTGCCTTAGATGAACTTTAACATTCGACTACAACCATGGCTACATTTCCAAAAACGTTTGTAAGCCTAAGTAGATCATAGAAGCATTAGCACCAATGGTCTCTATGATCAACTTAGCTCATAATGCTTTTGGGAAAGGCAGCCAATGTCTGAGTTATTAATGGTATTTGATGCATCACATCACTGCTTATTTGCATAGTATTTCAAATATTTTAAAGGGCACCTATTATGCACCTTTACAAGATGTGATATAAACCTCAGGTGTCCCCAGAATGTGTCTGTGAAATTTCAGCTCCAAATACCCCACAGGTCATTTATTACTCATTTTGAAAATGCCTGTTTTGAATGGAAGCAGAAACGCTGTGTTTTTGTGCATGTCTCTTTAAATGCAAAAGAGCTGCTGTACCTCAGATATTCTGCCAGAAAACATCTGTTTGGTTTTGAAAGCTGAAAACCAAACACTGAAAGCGCTTTGAAGCCATATCGGTTTAAACTTCTGGTTATATGGTTTTCTGAGTGTGCATATCCAAAGCACGTGCACAGAAAGCTGCCGTTACATGGCATGTGAGAACTATGTCACTATGTGACAGCAGCGTCTCCGCTGTTAATATGACCCAAACAATAAAATAAAACAGGAAATCATTCACTGCTCTTAAATGCTTAAGTGTGAAGATAAACATGGCGGATTGTGTGCAGCTCACTCAGGGCGGGGTCACTGCTAATACGGCAGTGTCCGTCAACAGTCATGGGTGTGGCTTGTAAAATGTGATGTCACATTTTACAGATTCTGCGAACGGCTCGTTATGAGACACCACTTATGATTTATGGGGATTTAAAAAAAGGAGCGTGTGAATTTTTATCCTTCTAGAGTGGTTGTGTACACACACTGCCAGAACACATTTATGTTCAAACATGTAAAAGTGTTTTATTTTTTTGCACAGACCCTCATTGCATTGCCAACAGCCACTTGTGTTGCCAGATATCATCCATTTTTGTTTAAAACAGTGATTTGCAGATGCTTTGATGCTGCAGATCATGTGTCATATATGTTCTCTCTATAATTTTCCATCTTTTTTCTGTCATCCGTATCATTAACGGTGCCCAAAAGACCAAAAAAATGGTAGCATTGTTACCCAATTATCTTTTCAGTACTGTGTTCCCGTGCTCGCTGTCTCAGTATCTAATGGCCAGGTAACATGTCATGCAGCACTGCTCTTCACTAGAGCTGAATGTCCACTCATGCCCAGCAGGGCTCGGGTCAATTGCATTTAAATGCAAATGACTGCTTGTTGTGGTGAAAGTGCCCACGCATAATTCATATTATTTAAATGAGGCAGCTCTATGGCCCGGTTCTGGGCTTTATGTAAAACACCAGTGCTGTGATTTCCACAAGAGACAGATGCTATAGGAAATCACAGTCTCCCACTGTTCACCTCACATAGACTCTAGATACGGTTTGGTCTTTAGTAGATTGTGTGCTATTTTTATCACTGTTAGGTATTTGTTTCTTTATTGAATTACATATATTTATCATTTCTCTCTAGTCATCTGCAGTGACTTAAGCATCAACTAGAGTATGACTCATATTAATAATGACTCACCCTAATAAAGCACAATAAATAACTCAAATATTGTGTAAATTTTTACTTATCAATGCTTGTCATTACTGAATACAGTTATCTCAAGTTTGTTGCAATGCTTTCTGGAATAGTTGCAAGATGCTGGCAATTACAAAGCACCATGTAAAGCAGTGCAGTTTTCTTACCTTCTTTTTGGAACAGCATTAGCTTGTGATGTAGTTTGCCTAGATAGGGAGCTCTCTGGGGTTTGGAACAGAGCTTGAAGGCTATTGCTTACATAAGGTCAAAAAGAGTGTTTCTTTGTGTACCATCCAAAAACAAACCATTTGATCTTTTTCTCTTTCTAGATCTGCTTCATAAAGGGGTGACGTCCATCACTAATCTAGAGGGATGGGTGGGACACCCTTTGGACCCCATCGGAACGCTCTTCAGCACGCTGATGGAAACGGGCCGCGGGGATGAAGACGGTTCGCAAGGCGGGTTTCTAGATTTCTCAGGTACAAAGATGTGAGACGCCGCAGCATGATTCATGTTATTTACAGAATGTTTTTACGGACTAGCTGAAACTGTCAAGTCCTATTAACACCATGTTAAAGCATCAGGCGTCTTAAGCATCTTCTGTAATATTTATAGTAAAAACTGTTAATGTAAACATTTATACAGCATATTTCATGCGCCATGTGCTCCACTTAAGAAAAGCCAGTCTGTAAATCAAAGGTCGTTTTTGCTTTATCAACAGAATGTCTATTTGCAACAAGAGTTTTCAGGTTTTTAGACCACCATAGTAGAACTGATCAACCCTCTCTCGAATTAACCTCACGTATGCTACTACTTTACATTCTGATTAAAAAGATATGGTATATATTAAGAGTAAAGCATGAGTCTCTTTCATCTGAGCCTGAAAGTCATAACTTTATTCTTCACTGCTGCATTTTTAATGCACTTTTAATTTGAATGTTTTCTGTTCCCATCTCTTATTCATGAGCTTTGATTGGAGAGATGACTGTATCACAATCAGAGAACACAGAGCTGCAATTATACATTATTGTTGCCTTTGGGCTCATGCCCATTCTGATTGGCACCTGAAAGGGTAGGTGCGATCGCCTGTCTCCAGCAGGCCCGCTCAAGATGGAGACCGTAGAGCCACAAGTGTACATGCAAACTCCTATCCACACTTGAACCCCTTAATGAACTTATACCTGATTAGGAGTCTTGTGGTCCAAACGGGATTTTGATGAGGATTGGATTTTGCTTGATACCGGATATCTGTGGACTATGTAGGAGCTGTAACTTTGCCTGACATATCCCTATGTAGCCGTCCAAATCTCCCAGCTTCCTGTCTAGGGCTTCCTGTTAGGTTCAGTTAGACCAAGAGTAGACAAGGCTCTCCTTAAGCAAAGCACTGGCTTTTATTTCTCTCTTGCTGTGGTTGGCTTTGAACTTCGTTTATTAGGGAAGAAGCAAGAAAGAGATTTGGTGGTGGGAGTGCAGATTAAAAGAAGGTGTGAAGCCTCAAGCTTCCCTCTTTGCGCTCATTTTTGATTAGGACATTAAATCCTCCCGGAGCCAGCTGCACGGGTCCAAAGAGGCATCATTAAAACATTATGATGCTTCTCATTATTAGCCCCAAATGAGTCGCCAATGGTATTAATGTGTAACCGAGAACATGGAGCTCTGGATTCACTTTGCTGTTAAAATGGTAATGACATGAATGATCAGAAATCCAGAGTTGTTTTTTAAGGTTTTTAATGTATTTTTTTAATACATGGCCCGTTTGCTGTTTTTCAAGGTTTTAAGGGAGGGGTTTGCGCAAAAGTCCTTTTATAAAGCTTGTTTTAATCTTAGAATTACTTTAGGCATTCATGCATAGCACATCTAATTTTGGCCCAGTGTTTGCATGGTGGAATCTCAATTCCACCAATCATTACTACCAATTAAAACCCTGGAATTGGTGCTGAGGGATCAATGATGCCCAGCCAATCAGATGGGTAGATTCCTGACTTCCTAGGACCAAATCCAGCCTTTTGAATGGCTGCAAAGGATTGGTTCCTCATGGTCAATCTAAAGGCTGTTTTAGTGCTGAGGGCTCAACCTCTCAACCAGTCAAAGGAATTGGTGTAATTAACTCACAGCCAGTGTTGGGCTAGTTACTCAAAGAATGTAATATATTACTCATCGACGTCAATTATATAGCTGAATTTGGTGCTAAGGATAAGTTTCTCAAAGCCAATCGAAAGACTGGTTTAGGCATCAATCCTTAGCACCATATTTGTTGAGATGTTGACCCTTTGGTACTAAATACAGCCCTTTGATTGGGTTAAGGACTAATCCTCGGCACAAAAAACACCTTTTCCAATCGACTCCAGTGCGGCCAATTAAAAAGCTGGATTTGATGCCGAGTTGGTGGGAAGACTTGCATGGCTCAGAGCTGCATGTCGGTGTTGGTGGCCATGTACCTGGAGATCAGTGAAGAGTGAAGAGCAGGGGCTCAGCCTGTCTGTCTTTCAGTCTGTTTCACTCTCTCCTATTTACTAAATAGAGCCTAGGCCTCGTCATATCCAATAGCATTTCGCACCATCTCACAATGTGATGCATAAACCATCCAATGCATTTGTGAGTCCAGGGTACAGTGTATTACCTGTCACTCAGGAGCCTAATTGAGCATGCCTTACCTTATGTCCTATCAGGCTGAGCTGCTTCATTAGACCAGGCAGAGTCCAGGCAGAGTTCCTCTCTGGTGCCTCATTATATGACAAGACCGGTCTAAGAACCAGTGCCTGGGAGGAAGGTCTCACTACGGTGGTTAACTCCGGAGGTGTCACCACCTCCCGGTTGCTTACGTTCTTTCTGTTTCTCGCCCTCTGCAGCCAGCACAATGAGCTCGAGCAAGCACAGCGAGCTGCATTTGTTTCCGTCCACGCGCAGCTTCCTGGAGGAGGGTGAGTCATATCTGGCCCTGGCGGTGGAAACGGCCCTGATGGGACTGGGTCAGCAAAGAATCATGCCCGATGGACTGTACGCCCAAGAGAAGTTGTGCCGCAATGAGGAGCACCTCATCGCCAAGCTGCAGGAAGTTGATCTGGATGACAGCCTGGTCAAGATCTTCCGCAAGCAAGCTGTCTTCCTGTTAGAGGGTAAGTTTTGGTGATTTACAGTGTGAGGGAATGACGGCAATGCTGTTTGTTTTTCATTAACTGAGGCTGAAAGCAATAGCCTGGGGAAGCAATTTGGACATAACTAACAATTCTGGAATAGGTGCATCTGATTTCCTCATGCGTCAGCTTAATATCTAGCCAAATGGTTTGTGAAGCGTGTCTTTAAAAATCTGCTCTAGAACAGCACACACTATATACCAAGGGTGTCCAATTCTGCTCACTGAGGACTGCCTTCATGCAGTTTAGCTAAAACCTGTTCCAACACACTTGATTGAATGTTCCTAGTAATCTTGAAGACCTTGATTATCTGGTTCAGTTGTTGTTGCAGGTGGTGCTCTGGAAGATGGTACTGTAATAAGCATGAAAAATACAGTTATTTGTATTAAACAAAGATGATTAATCTATCTAGGGTTCACAACATCGTGGAGGCCTCCCCTTCGAAATTCACCTCCATGATGTTGAAATTATTTTAGCAACTTTACCTGTATTTGCTAATCCCATTGCTAATGTTTCAGAATAATTTCTAGGGCATTGGTAGGGTGTTCTGGGTGGATGCTAGTCCGTTGCAAAGGTCCTAGTAACCACTAAGAATACCTTAGCAACTAACCTAGAACAGTCTAGCAAACGATTGAGAAACTTAAGAAATTCATGAGCTGGGAAAGTTGTGAAGCTACCAAACTTTAACATCATGGTGGCGTGTTTTTCAGGGCAAGGACCATGACTCCATGACTTCAGACTCCTTTAAGTTGTATTTCCCTCAGAGCAGTGTTCAAAAGCGCTCAGTGGTGGACGAGGCTGTTTGTTTCACTTGCGGCTGGTGTTGGGAGTAAAACAAAACAGTCTTTGCCTACAGAGCTGCCTCTGAATGCCACTGGGTTGTTTTAAAAGAATGAAGAGAACTGATAAACTTTTGTGCCTCTGTGTGGATTCCTCCACCCAGCATATGCCAAAAGCATGACGGGGACACAATAAACAGGATGGCATGCTTTCTATTGGTTAGAGGGTTTGGGGGAGTTCTGGCCAAATGTGAAAATCCATCAAAACATCGAGCGTTCTCACACCGAGAGACATCCAGAGCACGCCACCCCCTTCCAGCACACGCTGTAATAGAGTTAGCATGCTCAGCTGTCGTGTGTGTGTGTGTGTGTGTGTGTGTGTGTGTGTGTGTGTGTGTGTGTTTTCAGTTAGTATCTTCAGCAAGAAGTGACTAGCTCTGTTGCAAGCCTAGTGAGCTGCCTTGCCTTCAGATGGCTACATAAGCACATGCTTACTAAGGTTCAGTTGAACAGAGGTTGACCAAACACTTTTGCATTACATTTATTCATTTAGCAGACGCTTTTATCCAAAGCGACTTACAATTGAGGAACACAATAAGTGATCCATTATAAAGAGGCAAACAGACACAGGAAGTGCTTGTAATAAAAATTTCTAGGCATTGTTCAGAGCAAATATTAGCCAGACAGGGAGAGGATTAAGGGAAAGAGAGCAAAGTTAAGGAAAGAGAGCGGAGATTTCTGTGTTTATTTTTTTTTAAGATGAAGTCAAGTTATGACGGAAGAGATGAGTTTTCTGGTGTCGCTTGAAAATGGTCAGGGATTCAGCATTCATGATGGGGGGTGGGAAGTTCACTGCACCAGCCAGGAACGGTGAATGAAAACGTTCTGGAAAGTGATTTTGTTTCTCTCTGTGACATATACCCCTTTACATATACCAAGACGGTTTACTCCTATTACTAGTAATGGGAAAATGTTCAATGCACAAAATTGCAGAATATGTATCCTGGGAAGTATACATGCAGTGCGGTTTATAATTTAGCCAAAACAAGGGATGTTATGAGGCAGCATGATTATGTTTAGCAAAGAAGGCAATCCCAGAATGCTTTGCAACAAAGTCTGTGGAGATTGTGATTTCTTGATGACTAATTAGTCAAGAAAAGAGATGTTGATTTTGCGTATACTTTGATATTTAGTTATACTACAATATAATATTACTAAATATTTGTGTATAATATATATTTTTATGTTATCAGAGTTAGCTTAGCAGTATGCTAACTAGTCTAGTCGAGTGTTATTTGTGAGTTTCTGCCTATGCAGAGCATCACATATGAGGTTTTATTTTGGTTAAGATGCTGCCTAAGTAGCTGGTAGCATGTAGGCCTCTCATGAATGTTTATTTTGGTTAGTTTGTCGGTGTCTGTTTGTATGTGCAATGCCGTGTGTATTTGTAAAGTGGCTTGTGGTCGCTGTGCTCTGTCGAAAATAATCTAATGACAGGGAAAGCTAAGCTCTCACATATGGCTTCTAGCATTGCAGTTTATATTGTAGGCAAGTGTGAAAAGGCCTGCATGCTTGAAAGTGGGCGTGTGGTTTTCATCTGGTTTGAGGATGAGGAGGGGGAGGGTCTGTAAAACGATCTGTCAGCAGATTGCCCACGATGCAGCACTCGCCCCGGAAACACCACTGCCCACTTTTTGTGCGTTTCACCTGGAAATGGATAACATTACTTGACGACGCTTTTCAGAGAAAGTTATCCATGTTCACTCTTGACCTATAGTACGACCGATCTATGATGTTAGAGAAACTGATGGTGACATGATTATAATACGTGGCGTGGCGGTGTTTAAAGCAGAATGCAAATACTGTTAAAGTTAAGATGGCACCACAGTACTTTGTGGTTTTGATGTGTCATGCTGAAGGGGATCTTGGGTGTGTGTGCATCACTTGGTTGTGTGGTGAAACATGAACCCGAAGGCGTTTCTTTCTCACAAAAACACACTTTTACACCCTGTTTGTACCTACAAATCTGTGCATTTCTAACCACATCTCACACCTTCAGAAGGGCATGTGCTGTATCTTCTGAAGGTGTACGACAGCTTTATTCAAATGATCGTTCTCAAAGCATATTCAAACTTGCTGTTTTGTATTGGTGATGAAAATCAATGTTAAAAAGGTAAATAGATAAATGCTTAAAGTACTTTCTGTAAGTTTCATTTACACCTTTTGTGACTGTATGTTGTTTTAAACATTTCACAGAAGTGTTACACCTAAATAAACTTAGTACGTATGAATGGAAATTAATAACTGTGTTCATTTAAATCAATGATTCCTGAACTGGGGAGTTCAAAACTTGTAATTATTTACATTTTATAAATGTCAACTTCAAATAAATAAGTAATTTTAAATCATAATGAACTACACTGGAGAACCAAAAAATGTGAATATGTTCAATTTGACGCATTAACTTAAATCTGCAAAGCCAGAAATTAAATAATTGAAAAACAATGCAATGCAAATTTGCATTAAAATTCAATGGCTTATTGAACCTTTAGTCAACATCTAAATATGTTATATGTTGAGTACCATATTTGATATATCAGGCTTTTTGGCTCATACAGTGAGATATAATGAACATTTGGAGCTTAAAGGGAAAAAAACAACTCCGTTTTATTAAGAAGCCCAAACTGAGCAAAAGTATGCAATTTAGTGCAGTTGTTAAATGCCTTTTTACCTTTTTTTTACTAAAATCTATCAGTCAGATGACAGAAGACATGTAGTAGACTTTGTGCAACAAGTATTTCAGCCAAGTTTGGTCATGTTGATCATTTAGAGGCCTTGCATTTGTTTTAAAAATGATAGGAGGCTTTGTAGGGTTAAAATATCAGTGGGGACCTGAAGTAAAAGTAAAAACTGGCTGACAAAAAAGTTTGGGAACAAGTTTCAACTGTACCTGTATGTTTTTGTGTGCATGAACGGGTGTGTTTATCTCTTGCAGGCGGACCCTACAGTGGTATGGGAGAGCTCATCTATAGAGAGAGCGTTCCAATGCACACGTTTGCCAAGTATCTCTTCACATGCCTCCTACCTCACGATGCCGAACTGGCGTACAAAATTGCACTGAGAGCAATGCGGTGAGTTTCCACAGGTCACACGGGCGACACACTGCTGCCAAAACAGTCACATCCACCTACAGTAATGAACAGGCTCACAGCTGTGGCTTATTTTCCCCTTACGTCTTTTGTTTTTACCGTCTCTTGTTTTTACTGTCTTAACTCACCCTTAGAAGGCACTGATTCTCACTGATTCGCTGTGTGTGTGTGTGTGTGTGTGTGTGTGTGTGTGTGTGTGTGTGTGTGTGTGTGTGTGTGTGTGTGTGTGTGTGTGTGTGTGTGTGTGTGTGTGTGTGTGTGTGTGTGTGTGTGTGTGTGTGTGTGTGTGTGTGTGTGTGTGTGTGTGTGTGTGTGGGCGTGAGGTTATCTGGGGCACCGTTTAATCAAAAGGCGCCTTTTGCTTGGAAAACTGCTAAATAATTCATGGCCACTGAAAATGAGTTTTTGAATAAGTGTGAATAATAAATATGTGTCGTTAAGTCTAATTTGGGCTGCAGAGGTAACGTAGAGCACTCCTTTCACCCCACACTCCTCAAGCGCGTTTGTGTATGCGCACTTGTACAAATCCTGTGTGTGTGTGTGTTAGCAGCAATTTTACATGATCAGCATCAGTTATTCATGCGCCTTTTATAAAACCTGTTTAATACATATTAAATATTTAAATAAGGCCTTTGTCAGCATACACAAACACAACACATTCATGAAACACAAGCAGAAAGAAAATCGTTCGTTCAACTGTTCTTGAGTCATTTCAAAGCAACAATTTAAGCTTTGGTTTAAAATTATTAACACTGAAATCAGTACTGCTTGTTCTTATGTAAATGTTCACATTCACTTCAGTTTGTATGTTTCCATCCAAATTGCAAATTTAATATATGCCCAAAATTGTAATATTGTGAAAATGTATGTATTTGTTTCGAAGCAACGATATATATTTTGTTTTACAAAATGAGAAGCCAAACTGATTTCGGTAATAATAATTCATAAAACTAAGTGTAAATTGTAGCCTTGAAACAACAAATATGTAAATTAATGCAAATTTACATAATTTATCCAAAAATTACACACAAAAATGTAAATTTCCAAGTAATGTATGTTTCCATTCAAACTGATATATTAGTTTCAAAGAAGCAATTGGTTTAATTCTACGATTTATCACAGAAATCACTTCTGCTTGTTTTTATATCAATTATTGCATTCATTGAAGTATAGATGTTTCCATCCAAGTTGCAAATTTAATTTACATGCAAAAGTCTTGTGTAAATTGATACACTCATTTCAAAGTGACATGTTTAGTTTTGGGCATCAACACAAATCAGTTTCCATCTAGGTTGCCAATTTTAATATACGGGCAAAATTAGAATTTGGCATAAATTTATGTATTCACGTATTTCAAAGCAACAGTTTACGTTTAGTTTTACAAATTAACACCGAAATCAGTTTTGCTTGTTATGATGTAAATTCGTGAATTCACTCAAGTATTATGTTTCCAACCAAGTTGCGAAGTTAATCTGTGCGCAAAATTGGGATATAGTAAAAAAAAATGTGCAACAGAAATTGTTAAACCGTGTCCTAAATAGGTGTGATGCAATAACTGGTCCATCCACACTGACAGTGCAAATCTTGCGCTACGCGATCACAGCCAGTCCGAACATATTCAATGTTTAATATGCAGTTAAGCGCAGTAGACTCGTGAGATTTCACTGAACAACTTCAGGCTGGTCCAACAGATTCATATCGACATCTTGTCACGGATTTCCTCTCATATGTTTTATTAATTTTCCTTTTTTGACCAACCCACAAAAAAAATTCAAATCTGTATGGTATTGTATTATATTTTGATTGGATTGTGTTTACTGGGGGATTTGCAGCTCGTATAAAGTCGATGTATCAAACAAAAATCCACCCAAATTTAGCCAGCACAGGGGCTTCGGTTCAGTATTGACTTTCTCTATATAAAGACCGTGGCCTCCAAATAACTGCTCTCCATGGCATTGGCTCAGACGAGGGCTGATCTCCTCATAATACAATTCCCTTTGTAGATGGCTTGGTAATTATCTTCATGCCAGGACACGATGCTTTGACATTTTTGCGCTGCACTGGAGACAAAAGACGAAATCCTGCTTCGACATGAATATGCATGATCATATAGATGATGTTTAGTTGCATATGATCGGAAAGCCAAAGTAGCATAAGAAAGCCAGCAAAGATGCCTAACATGCAACTAACAACCAATTTACAAGATCATATTCGACATCTGCGCATAATGAGGATGTCAATTTTGTAAGTGCACAGCAAAAATATGCTCTTATTAAGATCTCTGAAGTTCATGTCATGATTCAAACAGGGTCGAATCCAGTCAGATGCGCCTGTTGGCCTCGTTTTAGTATTTCAGAAGCGCAGTGAGTGTCCAGAAAAACAGGATGGCCAGTAATGGGGTGTGTGTAAAGGCCGCGGGCCGCCTCCAGGCTCATGTTAGCTGGCTAAAACAATACAGCTAAACCTCTGTTTGAGAACGACACATTGTCCTTTCCCAGAGGACACTTCTGCTGTGGTTCTAGAGCAGGTGAAATATTCAGTATGATACTGTATTGTATTATTCACATCCATAAATCTGTTAATAACAATAAAAACAATATTTTGTATAATAATAACCTGATATATATATATATATATATATATATATATACTGACAAAAAATGTATAGCCTGAATGCACTGTAAGTCGCTTTGGATAAAAGCATCTGCTAAATGTAAATGTAAATATAAATATATATATATGTGTTAGATGATGAATGCAACAATGAAATATAAGTATTCATTAATATTTGTGTGTGTGTGTTTGTACATATAAATGAATTATAGAATTTAGTTTACTCAATATATTATCACATTTTATATATATAAAATCCTAACAGAATAAAATGAGATTTATTTTAAAATGTTTTATTTTTTAATGAAATATTGTCCACATGTATTGATTAGTTTAAACTGATTCACAAATATTTTAAAGAGTCTATATCCGAGAGATGCCATTTCTTTAGCTTTTTTTCTTGTATAGTCTGTGATTACAGATCTGCTAAACCAAATATTGTATGAGAAGGAAAAAACAGACCACTCGCAGAAAATAAATGAGAAATTATGGTTGTAGGAAAGGAAGTCTTGCCTTTTCGTGCACATTAGTTTGACCAACCTGAAAAAATACAGTTTTATGCTAAAAAAGCTTTGGAACTGGTGTTAATCTTTGTCTTTTTCTGTTCGCAGGTTACCAGTGTTGGAATCCATGGCTCATTCGGGCGACATGTCCCGGCCTCACCATATAGTATCAGTCGTCCCCAATCGTTACCCACGATGGTTCATCCTCAGCCACATCGAGTCCCAGCAGTGCGAGCTGGCCTCCACCATGCTCACTGCAGCCAAAGGTTAGTGCATCGCATTCGCCAGCACGTCCATCACTCACGCACAGGCTGCAATTACCCTGACAACAGCGCTGTTTGCTTAATGGCAGGCCTGCGCACCGCATTTCCGCTAGCAGACGGCAAAACAACGAGCCCTGACCGTAAAATCAAATCTGCATTCGTCTCCTCGGTTTGGAGAAACAAGACGCTCGGAGAAGTTGCAAATTCACAGCACTGTTTTTAAGATCTAATCATGAAATATTAAACATTCTCTGTCCTCCCTTGTATTTTTAGTAGAGATAGACATGAGGACCCGAGTAGTCAATGTTTGAGCATCTTTAATTAAATGATACTAATTCAATTATTTATATAAACATTAAATATTTGTATACTGACAATAACGTTTAATCATGAATGCATAAATATTATATTTATCTGTTATTTATTATTAACATGTTTATATTTATAAATATATATATAAAAATATACTCTATTATATGTTCATATTTATGATCTCTACATACATTTTTAAATAATATTTCTAAATTGCTTGTGTAATATATATGTTATATATTATACAGTGTGTGTGTGTGTGTACATATATACATATACATATATATATATATATATATATATATATATATATATATACACACACACACATATGGGACCTCAGTTTTAAGTTTATATTAGTTTTCAGATAAATTTAAATATGAATTTACTATTATTTAAAATGTTTTGCATGATACATCAAAAATATATAAAATTATTTCTCTATACTTCTCTATACTTTTTTGGTCACTGCATAATTTGCACATTTCCATGTGTTATATTTCATAGTTTAATAGCTTTTAAATCATTCATACAGATGTTTACGTCTTAACACGTCTTAACTTTTGCTGTGTTGTTTGTAGGTGATGCTCGAAGGTTAGAGACAGTATTAGAGTCCATACAGAAGAACATTCACTCCTCCTCTCATATCTTCAAACTGGCGCAGGATGCCTTTAAGATAGCGACGCTCATGGACAGTCTGCCGGACATCACTCTGCTGAAGGTCTCCCTGGAGCTGGGTCTTCAGGTATCCACTTCTTCATCCATCAGCACATCGTGATCTCTACTTGAACTGTTTTTACAATTTCCTTGTGTTCTTTTCTAATAAATCACAGGTAATGCGTATGACGCTTTCAACGCTCAACTGGCGGCGGCGAGAGATGGTACGATGGCTAGTCACATGTGCCACAGAAGTTGGTAAGTTTGAGCCTTCAGGTTTCACTGTAAGCAGATTTTGGCCATTACCACGGTATGATAGCGAAACTGGGTTGAGTAAACTAATAAACAGCCACGAGTGATTTCCTTCTGTACAATTGCAGCAATTGATTTAAAGATACAATAAATAATTGAGTTTATTAATTATAAAATTTAATACGTTTTTCTAAGCTTGTTCTATCATCAGGTCTTTGCTGGTTACAAAAAAAGCAATTAGGTCTAACCAGTCTAGGCTGTACCTTACAGTGATTTTACCACACAGTAAAATCATCATAATACACAACCATGAGTGGTTTATTTATTTTACAAAATTGCAAAAATTGCATTTTGATAAAAAAAGTACTGTTCAATAGTTATTCGGTTTATTAATATTAAAATAATATAATGTAATGATTTAAATTAAATAGTAAAATAATAATAATCATTGCATAGCCATTGCAAAAATGATAATAAAAATGATAATGATGCATCAATGTTAATTTGATGAAATTCAATATGAATATAATTTATTATAAATATATTACAAATGTATAATATAAAAGTATATCAATATTATCTATACATATAAAAATACAATTATTTAAACTATACTATAAAATAAAAATAGTAAATGACTTAATATGACATTTTGAGTAAAAATATTATTGATTAAGTTTTGATGAAATATGAAAACTTTTATGTGCTCTGACAAATTGAGCACAGCACGAACATGTATTGAGAAAGTAAATGGGGGACAGTCTTGTTTTACGGAAACTGAGTGACATTCTGCCCCTCGTGTGTGTCTGCAGGGGTCTACGCACTGGACAGCATCATGCAGAGCTGGTTCACCCTCTTCACTCCCACCGAGGCTACGAGCATCGTGGCCACCACGGTCATGTCCAACAGCACCATCGTCCGGCTGCACCTGGACTGCCATCAGCAGGAGAACCTGGCGAGCAGCGCGCGGACGTTAGCTCTGCAGTGCGCCATGAAGGACCCTCAGAACTGTGCGCTGTCGGCCCTCACGCTCTGCGAGAAGGACCACATCGCCTTCGAGACGGCCTACCAGATTGTGCTGGATGCGGCCACAACGGGGATGAGCTACACGCAGCTGTTCACCATCGCGCGCTACATGGAGCACCGCGGCTACCCCATGCGTGCGTACAAACTGGCCACGCTCGCGATGGCACATTTGAACCTGAGCTACAACCAGGACACGCATCCCGCCATCAACGACGTGCTTTGGGCTTGTGCGCTCAGCCACTCACTAGGAAAAAACGAGCTTGCCGCCATCATCCCTCTGGTGGTGAAGAGCGTCAAGTGCGCCACCGTGCTTTCGGACATATTGCGACGTTGCACGCTGACCACGCCTGGCATGGTGGCACTGCACAGTCGTAGGAACTCTGGGAAGTTGATGTCATTGGACAAAGCCCCGCTAAGACAGCTTTTGGACGCTACGATCGGGGCCTACATCAACACAACGCACTCGCGGCTCACGCACATCAGCCCACGGCACTACAGCGAGTTCATAGAGTTCCTCAGCAAAGCCAGAGAGACTTTTCTCATGGCGCACGACGGACACATTCAGTTCACACAGTTCATAGACAACCTGAAACAGATATACAAAGGCAAAAAGAAACTCATGATGCTCGTACGTGAGCGCTTTGGCTAGTCCGCCTTTGTACACTTTCTAAGTAAAAAAAAAATGACAAAAACAATACGAACCACACCGGTATTATGTGTATAGACTTACGTTTGCGCAAAAAAATGGAAAAAAGTGGAACATTGTCATGTTGTGGAAGTTTGTGTATTTCCCCTTTATTTGTGTGAAAGCGTGTGAGAGTATGTCACGACGTTTCGGTTTACACTGAGTATATGTTGTCCAGTGGCGAAAGTCCACACAGCACTCCAGATCTCTGTTAAACATTCACAGCCTCAAAGTGAAAAAGAAATATGGCTTTAAACCAAACAACACCTCCATCCTAAGTGACAAGTACCTCGTACGGCTTCAGCTTTACTCCTTCCTGAACCAGTCACACGTTACCAGTGTACTAAAGAAGTGTTAGAAACGAGAAAAACAAAAACACGTCTCCATTTTTTCAGTTTCCTTTTCAGTTCACCAGGCTAATTGCGTGGCTTTGCAGTGCTGTTTCGTCCAAAAGCATGTCACACACACACACACACACACGCCCTTCAACCCCATTGTGCTTGCGCTTGTGGAAACTTAGCGACTGTCGACATACATCTCAGGGATTCTCTTTGAAAAAAAAGGAAAGAAAAGAAGAAAAAAAATGGTCATGAAAGAATGAGAGCATTTTATTGTACTGTATATATGATAGTATATGTCTGAATATTGAAAAAATGTATACGTTAACTAATTTATAAAAAGAATATTCTATGTAATGCAAAATACTTGAAGCTGCAGTACCTTGGTTTGAAACAAAACATATCAGAGGGACTAAAAGCGAGCCTCGGGCTGTGTTCGGAACGGATGGCTAGCGTGCTGCTTACTGCGAAACGGTAGCCATTATTCCACAATTAACGTTTCACGTGGTTTCATGACGTTGCATGTTTAATTCAGTTCATTTTGGAAATGAAACTAGGTGTTTTTCACATTTAATCAAATTTAAAGTGCATTGCACAGTGTTCATACTACACACTTCAGCCGCAGTAGCAGTACGCTAGCGTGTTATTCCGAACACAACCGTGCTGTCGGGGCTGGAATCGGGCAGTGAACCTGTGTGCTGGGTATCTATGCAGAGCCACCTCCGATGCACGATCCGAGCGGTCCGGGATGCGTTGGCGTAGACCCGACCGCGCAGGGCACCAGTGGTTTGGACGGACACCCAGTGAACCAGAGCAGCAAGCCTTAGCATTAAGAATTGGGAATGCAAGAAACGCAGGCCCACGTGCCTCAAAAAACGCCTAGAAATGTAGATCCAACAGTATCGATGTTAACGCAAACATGCCGAGCGATTGGCCTGACGCTCTTGTTTCTTTCCACAATAATCGAGTCACGACGAAGCTCCATTTTTATGCACAATAACATATACATGCCTATCTGCTGACATCTTAACTTTGTGCAAGACAGAAAGTTGCTGTGTAGGTCTGACTGTTCAAACGTTTTTTACGTTTCTTGTTTTTTGGTTTGTTTTCTTCTTGTCGTTCCTATAGGATTCCTCAACGAAACGAAAACAGCCTTCTTTCTTGCCTTGTCTTAACGCTTTAAAATAACCAAACTGGAGTTCTAACTACCAAACTTGTTTGTTAAAAATGAAAGCCAACCGACTTTGGTTACAACTTTACTGTTTTTAAGTTTTGCTGAATGGTTCTGTATTCTGTGCTTTAAAAAGCAGTTTTCCTATGTTTTTGGTGCAAAAACATTGTCGAGTGTCCCCTTCCTTAGAGGTATGTCTGTAGCTCTTTTTCTTTTCTTTTTTGTTCGTTTAGAAACCGAAATTTCATTTTTCTCCATTTTATTTATTATGAAAGGTAAACGATTGTACTTCTTCACCCGTGTCAACATTCTCATGAAGTTGAATTTAAGATTTGATACACCGATATCAATTTATTTATGTAACTAAATCACTGTTTTATAAACTTGTTAATGATTCAACATTTTTGTTTTAATTAAAATTAGTTTTTTGAGAGGAAGCAAATCATTGAGTCATTTGTGTGCACAACACTCACTTTTTCCATCTGTTTAGGATATAGACATAATAATAATAATGAGAACATTTTCCATTTCATGTAGTTTGAATGTTTTTTTATATTGAATATATTATAATTTATAAATATATTTAAAAATGTACATTATAATTTCTGAGACTCGGATCATTTTGCTTGTATTTTTCACCAAATATGTAATGCATTCTGGCATTAAGAACAATAATGAATTGTGCTGATTGCATTCTAGAAAATCCTACACATTGGGAATCTGCTTGAAATGGTAGCAGCGCACTAGATTTGAAACACATGGTTGGTATAAATAAGAAAGTGCTCTGTTTGAAGTAAAAGTCTTAAACTATCATTATGGGTTATCCAGCAATCCCTCCTTTGTCTTGTGCTGCTGAGTTAGATTAGCTTTAGGATTTACAGTTTAGTAATTTCCAGATGCCAGTTCTACAAAGACATGTTCCTCTTGTCTAAACTAAACAGGAAGTGGACAAACGGCTGCAGTGGAAGATCATGACACTCGAGTTGCTCCTTCACACTTGGAGCAGAACGATAAGGTTGACCACAGTTACTCAAAAACTGACCCTCTCTCGCTCTCGATAGTTTTAATGGCAAACTTCCAGGAATTACCAGCCGAGAGCTTAAAGCCATTGAGATGTCAAGAACGTGAAGGACTGAACGATGTTAAATACGGCAGGAAAAGCTCATGCTCACACTGATAAGGTGGGCAACTTCACACTTTATAAATCAAATCGCAGTTTCTCCTGGGGCTTAACCCAGAACGTGATCCCGGGGCCCCTCCTGAAGATTTGCTTAGGGCCCCACATAACCTAAACGTCCCTGGATGTGGTGCGGTCACTTTTACCATAGTTTTGAGAGTTTTCGTGAGTTAAATCCGATCATTTTAATAGGAATCAACAGGATTGGAAATTTAGTGTGAAACGTTAGAAACTGGTTCATTTGATCACGCGAATCCGCCTAGATTGCTAACAGAAAGCTGCTTGGTTTGAAAGTGAACGTTACTTTATTTGAGTAATAAGACCATATGTCCGGTTTGAAATGCCATGGGATTTGAAATGCCAGCCAGGAACTCGAAGCTCTTTTACCACTATTTTATACCTAATTCAATGGTAATGTTATATCATAAATGATTATATTTAAAAACAGCTACGTTTACATTTATATTTAGTGGCATACCTTTTTATACACAATATTGTCTGTTTTTGCACTATTCAGCCAATGAAAATACTTCCAAAAAGAGTCAATGATTCTTCGTTTTTGAACCAATCTGTTGTCAATGATTCAGTTCATAAAGACATTCTTGTGCTTCGTTTCTGTCTGAATCAGCCGTTTTGAACAAATCAGTTGAATGAATGAATCAATGACTCTTATTAAGACAGTGACTTGCTGCAATCTACTTGCATTTTTTATTTCACATTTAGAGTATCATTTCATTTTCTCCCAATATTTCATATTATATTCAACATACTGAACCAGTTAATCCTACAAAGGGTCTTTTTAGTGATACACAAATGACCTCCGTATACTTGAATAAAGTTACTGTTTAATGAAAGCACCACAGTTTACATTGTAACTGCACAATACTATATTAATTACATTATTTCAGAAGAGGAAAAAATCACTCTCTCTGCCCCTTTTAACTTGAAAGTGAGAAATGAATGTTTTAAAAGAATGCATATGAATTATGTTCTATGTTTGCTTTGGGTTTTGCAGTTTTTCCACCTCTCTTCATCAGCGGAATGGACAGATGGGACGAAGACCCGTGCTGACCAATGCTTTTCGCTCTCATTTTGTTACTGAGAGCACAGATGCACAGTCAATCCGAGATGGAGCACTTTGCCCAGACCATCAGCCCCTCAGTACATTTGGAAGAACAAACTGTAATAGCCTCAGCCATAATTCCCATGAAGCATTTTCAGGCCTGTGAGGAGATCTGTTCCTGCCAAAGCGGTGTGGAACAGGAGGCCGGGGGGGTCGGTGGGAGATATCCAAGTGCTTGAGTGAAGACAGTGACCAATTCAAGCTTCTCTGTGACTTCAGGCCTTCATTTTAGCAAATGTATTAGGTCATCTGTGTATTCCATGCATGCAGAAGATCTGCATATAAAAATCACATGAGTAGTGAGTCATTCTGAGCATACACACACTGATATTTTAACATTTAAAAAAAATGCATGCAGCTTTAAAGCATTAAACGGGTTCCTTTTAAACCTTTCTTTGCTCATGAGACATTTGTGAAATGTCCTTTTCTCCAACTCATCGACCAGTGCTCTGAACGGCCGGATAAAGAGATACGGTATCTATTGTAACGGCAGCAGAGCGCTCTACACTTCCTCCTCGGGAGGAAACGCTGGTTGTAAATGTCGTCTGTTGACATGTGTTGCTAACACAGGCGTTTAGTGCTGGGCAGTGGTCAACTTTGATCCTTTATCACAAGACAACCAGACCCAAACACCCTACAATTACTGCAGAGCCAGCCGGGCCGGACAGAACCTCACAGCCTCAACAGGAAGCAGAATTACTGAAACAATGAACGACTGCAGCCAGGAACACCACAGACACACATCCACAGAGAAGTATTCCAAGGTCACATTATACATCACATCCCCATTAATTGTCTCTTAATGTACTGGATAAAATATTACTTTTAATGCATACAGAAAACTTACATGTTTATATCAATATCATAAGTGAATTGTAAATCACTTGAGAAGATGTTTCAATTTTTATAAAAGACAACATCCCATTTGTTTATTCATTTAGTTGTTTCAAATAAAACTTTTCTTGGGAATATTGTTTGAGCTAATAATCCATTTATAGGTTGTTCCTAGAATCCTGTTAGTCTTCAGTAAAGTCCCTTTAACAAGCAAAACCACTCCCTCGGTGACATCACTGGCCAGGAAGTGACATGATTTTGAGGGAAAACAACCATACTAGTGAGTATAAGCGATGGATCAGATTGTTTACTGTGATATCTCCTTCCTGTTTAATCAAACTACACAAAGTTAACTTAATGGTTATGTTTAGCCGTGTATTTCCATCCTTTCCTTGTATAAACAATCAAGTTCTAATAAGTGTCTGAGACTGACCAGAGCATATAGACATGCTTTCTGTAGATTGCAGCATATTTCTATTTTAGAATACACTGAATTGAGTTTGGGAAGGAATGATCTATTGATCTCAGTTTGGGCTAAGAACTGTTGTGTTCCAAAATAAGGCAAAGACTCAAGGTTTTATATTGCTGGAGCTTTACCAGCTGGATACCTTCAGTGCTGTGCTTTGACAAGAATATGGAGGGAGATGGAAGGAGACATTGTTTGGAAATGTTCCTCGAGTGAGGTTTGAGAAGATATCCAGAAGGAAGGCACGGGTGAAAAGAAATATAGTTCTTCCTTCAGGCCATTGACTGTTCATAAGATCATATCTGACTAATGTAGGCATTTATTCCCAAAAACGTTTATTCATATATATTTTTACTAATTTTTTATTTTAAAACAATTCATTTTATTAACCCTTTAAATGAATGATAGGTTTTTGAGTCACTTTTATAGCTGTTTATCAAATTCACCATCCAATTAATTCCTTAATCAAGATTTTTTTTTTATTATGAAAGTAAAATGGACTGAGAAATGGTTGTAAAACTAAACTATGACCTTTTTTAGCACAAAGGCCTGGGCTACTGTTATAAGTGCACCTCAGGGGAAGAAAGCACAACGATTTAAAAGAGGTGTATGATATAAGAGAGGGCGTCAAACTTTACTTTAACTGCAGGAATGAGCTGGTAAATGCCACTGGTCATAATGTGGGAGCAACAGAACGCACTGACCAATCAATACGCCTCACATTTTACCCAGTCGCCACTGTTTGCTCTTTTGGAAAAAAGTATTTCCATATGAGGGCTTTGAAGGCCACCTTTTGCACTTTCACATTCTCAAGATTTTCAGATCTCACTTTTCAATTATGCATGCTTTAACCTTTCATGCTCTCCTGTGCAAATCAGTGTCAGTGCTCTGTAATCTGTTTCTTTCACAATCTGAGGGCTTTCAAACTAATCGTTGCATTAAATAATGCTTGTGGACCAGACCACATCTGGCCCGGTTATCAATGGTGAATACACAGAGCTTAATGTGTAATGTGATCAAACCTGAAGCTCTGACAGACAGGACATATGCGTTGGTGTTTGTGTGTAATCTGTTGAGGGGATAATGTTGTGTTTTACAACACTGTCACAGTAAAAGCATGTTGATGCTCTAAGCATCACAGTCACATGCAGAAATCCTGTTGACTGAATACACCAGACGTATGTGGAAGGCAGACAGGGCCAAACGTCTTTAAACAGAACACTTAAAAATCTCAACAAGCACTGTTTGTCTACATTAATGTGACAAGATGCATAGCAGCCAATGAGATTTCTGTATTTGAGACTATATTTGCATATGGATCACAATGGAACATTGACATGTTTATTCATCAGGCATTATATTATTTCATAATAGATAATGCATTGGTGCGCTGTGTGTGATGTCAATATTATGTCATGATATGTCATGTCCTTTTTAGTTGTTTAACAACAGAAGATGTTGACAAGAACACATTTCACACGAGTTTTGACCCCGTCTGCCTTCCATAGACACATCATATAAGTTAAATAAGTGAAATACTTATTGATTTTAAAACAGATATTGATCTAAATTGATTGCTAGTGAGTTTTAAAGTTTGTTTATTTATATAAAGATACATGCATCTGCACTGACTCCAGATATTGTGTGGATTTGTCTCTTTAATAGAAACCCCTAATATTACGCTACGCTATATCATGAAAACACCCCAAAGCGTTTCAAGCTAATCATATTAACACGCATATTAATAATTCCTGCTGAATGTGTGTATGTGTATGTGAGTGTCTTGCAGCAGGATTTGGTCGGGTAGCGTCTTTAAGATAAACCGCGGGAGGTGTGTGGGGGCCGTGCGGGATTAAATTAGGCACACCGGGGCTTATGGGAACCGAAGGACAGCGCAGGCAGTGATACCACACAGCTCACCTGAGCGAGTGTGTCCTTGAGAGATAGGAGACCGTAATCCCTGTGAATTCATGCATCAGGCTTAAGGTCACACGCGCTCTGCAGTCATGCTGGATTTGCTGTATGTGCATCTACATGCACAAGTGAAGTGACTGACAGGTGAGGAAACAGTTAGTTATGCTGATGTTAGTCTGCATGTTCAACAACAGCCAAAATGCCATTTCTAATCTGATTGGCCAACTTCTAGGACATGGGCAAAACCAAAGTTTTCCATGTAATAGCATCAGGTCTTTGAAAGATACTCAAAGTTGTGTTTGACTCTAGTTATTCATGAGCAGATATCTGTTTGCAAAGTTAGTTTTGTAACTTTTGGATTAAAAGAAATTCTAATAATTTCTTTATTTTCATTGTAGTATAATCAATTTCATATTTTGATTTTTCCCTGAAATCAATGTACAAAAAAGGTAATGATGAGCTTAAATTCTTAATATTATTGACAAAAATATTCTAACAAATATAATATATATGTATTACATCAAAAGAAAATGACTAAAATGTAATTCAAATGAAAATTGAAAATATAAAATGTTTCTATGTAGTTGCTATACTAAAAAAATGTAATCTTAAGCATAAAAGACATAAAAGATAAATAAACATGACACAAACTACACAAAATTGCTATATCTAACTAAATTTGAAATGAAAACAGAAAATATCAAATGTTTCTATGCAGTTGCTAAACTAAAAAACTAAAATCTAAAACATAATATAAACATGTAAAAATGATCAAAATTACTCAAATGTAACTACAATTTAAATGTAAGCAGAAAATGTATATACAAATAAATAAAATATATTTTTAAATATGGCCAAAAACAGTCTAATGATACTAAATAACGCCGTTCTAATCTGTTTGACATTCACTCCATCCTGTTTTGCTGGTTTTATCCTAGAATAAGTGTATAAAATGCCAACAGAAGTATATCTGGACATGGTTATCAGTGATAAACTGTCTTAAAATCTCAAAATGATTGAATGAAGTATAAGTACGAGTAGTTTGTGATAAATGTGGGCTCAGAAAATCTAAGGTGCCCTTTAAGTTCATTAACTTAACTATGACCGTGTGATCTAAAAATGTCATTCTCAAGTTCCCCATGAGGGGGATTTCACTGGGGTTGCTGAATTTGACTCTTTTTCCCCCTCTGATACAGAAGTAGTCTTCTCGTTCTCCCCTGGGCGATGAGGAAACTCTGGGGCCGAAGCGACTGCTGGTGTTTGAAGCCGCCGGGCCCTCGTCCACATTCTGGGCTTCAAAGACGATGCACCGTTAACCTGGAGATTTAAACAAGGTCTTATATCTAAAACATCTATCAGCATGTGATACATGTGACCTTTTCTCTGGAGATGAAAGCCTCATCACACGCTTTCATCTAAAGTAGCTGCGCTCTCAGGATGCTGTATTCTTGAGTCTCAGGACAGGCGAGGGACGTCCTAACATCTACACTTTAAAGGCAGATGAAAATGTCACACACAGGAACAATTGCTGTCCATAAAGCTTTCATAAATGTCACTGCTAAGGAAAGAAGAAAATAACGATGACAATTAACTGACTTGCATTAATAGCTTTTATAAACATGCATTTAATTCACTATATATTTACATTTTCTGTAAACACGTGATTGTTTTCCTGTGCTAAACATGATGCTATAATACTATTGAGTGCAGATATGTTTTTGAATGTTTTTGAAAAAAGGCTGCATTTATTTGATCAAATAAAAATAGTAAATTGTAAAAAATAGTATACTATTTTAAATCACTTTTTTTTCTTTAGTATATTGTAAAATGTAATTTATTCATGTGATCAAAGCTGTATTTTCAGCATCGTTACTCCAGTCGTCAGTGTCTAGAGGTCTGCTACCCGACCCGAACCCGCGGGTCCCGAAATACTCTCGGGTTTCGGGTCGGGTTTCGGGTTAATGTTTAATGGATAGCTTCGGGCTCGGGTCGGGTTCGGGTTTGTAGCTAAACCAAAACTATATGCAGAGGCTACGCTGCTTTCATAGACGCACGCACACACATATCAATGATCGCGCACAAACAGCACGGAAACTTGTATTAGTAAAATAGCTTCGACAGGCTACTGACTCGCAAGTCACAACATCATATTTATCTGCAATGAGGCGGCAAAATCGCTGTTTTTGAAGTAACTAAGCCTCATTGCTTGTAGAGAGACGCGCAGGTTTACATGCACGCGCAACATTCCCCCTTCTCTCTCTCTCTCTCTCTCTCTCTCTCGCGCTAATTCAAATAAATGATTAATGCATTCAAATAAATACAATCTTATTTAAGATTGTAAACACACTCACTTAATCTTATGTCTGATTTAAAGTAGACAGAATGCTAACGAGCCTTAACTGACAAAAAATGACCATAATTTGTACGGTGGAAGAATTATCTTCATACAAAATTCATAAACTCGGCAGAATGTATGCGACCGCTGCACCTGATGTTCACAAACTGTCATAACTGGTAAATGTTTGTGAAATGGCAGAGCCTTGATTAATCTGTTTCTTTGCATGCAATCGTGAAATGCAGCCTTTTTCCTTTTTTTTTTTAAGTTGGCTATTCGTTGGGGGGGGGGGGGGATTTCGGGTCGGGTTCGGGCTCTAAATTTAACTGTGCCGCTCGGGTCGGGTCGGGTTGGATCAGACAATCTCGGGTACGGGCCGGGTTCGGGCTTCAGTTTTGAGCCCGTGCAGACTGATCTTCAGAAATCATTATATATGCTGATTTACTGCTTATTGAACATTTCTGATTATTACCAATGCAAAAAAAACAGTTATGCTGCTTCATATTTTTGTGGAAACTGATACATTGTTTTTCACGATTCTTTAATAAGGGTTTCATATTTGTTCAAATGTCTAACGCACAGTGTGATTCCAGAGACCACTAAACTAATTAATTATTTAATAAAAATGTATATTTTAATTTATTCATGTTTTAAATTCAACTATCACATATTTAGAAAACTGGTTATTATTTTTAATAATCATTCTAACTAAAGTTAGATGTTTTAGTTATTATATAGATATTTAAACCTTAAATAGCCATTATTTATTTATTTAAAGCATTAATAAATAAGGTATATATTTTAAACTAATCACGCCATTATCTGGTCCAGGAAACTCGTTACAGGGTAACGTGTCATGATGAGTGTCAAAGAGATGATGATCTTTATGTGAACTCTTTGTTATGAAAATGTTCAAGAATTTCCACACTGACCACAAATGATTGTTTGATGAATATTATGAATATTATATTCTTAAACCGTTTTATTTTACTATCACTGAGATAATTATATGGTTTAATTTAATATTTTGAATTTGTTTCTATTTTATATAATTATCATTTTCATTTTAGTTAAGCTATTTTGTTTTGTGATTATATAATTGTTATTATTCTATATATTCTATTAATTTATTTCATTTTTAGATTCAGTACATAAAGTTTTTTGTATTTGATTTTATTTCAGTTAAAAATCGCTTCTTTATATATAGTTTATGTTAATTATACTAATCTTGTGCTTAACATATCAGTAGTTGATGAATATATATGAAAATTAATTATATAGAGGTGCATCTCAATAAATTAGAATGTCGTGGAAAAGTTCATTAATTTCAGTAATTCAACTCAAATTTTGAAACTGTGAAGCTGGCTGTTCACAGAGTGCTGTATCCAAGCATGTTAACAGAAAGTTGAGTGGAAGAAAAAGATGCACAACCAACCGAGAGAACCGCAGCTTATGAGGATTGTCAAGAAAAATCGATTCAAGAATTTGGGTGAACTTCACAAGGAATAGACTGAGACTGGGGTCAAGACATCAAGAGCACCACACACAGACGTGTCGAGGAATTTGGCTACAGTTGTCTTCAGAGGCGTCTTACCTGGGCTAAGAGAAGAAGAACTGGACTGTTGCCCAGTGGTCCAAAGTCCTCTTTTCAGATGAGAGCAAGTTTTGTATTTCATTTGGAAACCAAGGTCCTAGAGTCTGGAGGAAGGATGGAGAAGCTCAAAGCCCAAGTTACTTGAAGTCCAGTGTTAAGTTTCCACAGTCTGTGATGATTTGGGTGTAATGTCATCTGCTGGTGTTGGTCATTAAAGCAAAAGAAGCCTCTACCAAGTATTGAGTACATATACAGTAAATGAACATACTTTCCAGAAGGCCAACAATTCACTAAAAATGTAGTTTTTTTATTGGTGAAATATGAAATATTATACTTATGATACTTTCATAATACTTATGAAATATTCTAATTTGTCGAGAGTGAATTGGTGGGTTTTTGTTAAATGTGAGCCAAAATCATCACAATTAAAAGAACCAAAGACTTAAACTACTTCAGTCTGTGTGCATTCAATTTATTTAATACACGAGTTTCACAATTTGAGTTGAATTACTGAAATAAATGAACTTTTCCACGACATTCTAATTTATTGAGATGCACCTGTAGATCATTTTTGATTGGGTGGAACTCTCATTTCATTATTGAATGAAATAGAGATATATTTACATCTCGCCATCTTGGATGAACTTTAGCACTGAGTTCACTGAAATTGACTTTCCCGGAATGATATCAGACTTTAGACGTTGGCCAAGATGTCTTAAAAGTCAGAGGTGGTGTTTGGACCCTAACTTGTCTCTGTCTCTTGTGTAACATCTCCTCTAGTTCCTCCTCTGTAAAGCTATGTTGTGTAACTCCAGAGAGACTAGCCGCACACTCTCTGATTTATTTATCTCACAAAAATGCCCTTCCTTCACATCCCAAGTGGATTTCTATAAATGCCTCATGAATACCCCTTTTATTCTTATTTATGGGCCAGGCTTTTATAATTGAATAGTAATTAATGCCGCCAGTCTCCAGCCCCGGCTCCGTTCTTTACATAGACGCTTTCAGGTGATGAATGGGGTCCATCTATTTCGCTACCTAACAAGGGCCGGTTCCTCACGACGTTCCTGATTAAAGTATCGTTCCTCCGCGCTCATTTTCACACGAAAAAAGTCAATTTAATTTCAAAATTGCCCTCGATAACGTCGGACCGTTCTCCGGCAACCTGACCACTCAGTAAAATAGATCTCTTGTAAGATTCATAATAGATGAAGAAGAATAGAGGCCATTAATAAAACTGATAACTTCATTTAGGCATTGTGAATTCAGGAGCATTTTACCAGAGGGCCCCCATTACTTTTTATTGTATTTAAAGGAGATATAATTAATGTCCGTGATCAGTGAAACTCCGAAATACCTTGACAGAGCAGGTAATTATGAGTATGACTGATATTCTAATATTCACTTCTGCTCTGTTCTGTAATGTTTCTTTTTAATTGCTTCTCAGAATGACATCACGGTAAATAATGTGCGGCTTAAACGCTGATGAATTCAACACGGAAACCATTAATACCATTAGGAGAGGATGCATTACAGTTCACTGTGAAAAATATATATTATACATATATTGTTGTTTGCATTGTTTTAATGCCATATACTTTCTGAAGGTGCATATATGCATAAATAAATATTATAATGTATTATAACTGGGGTTAGAATTAATAACGAGACCACACAATGCATTATAAGGTGCATTACAAGGCATAATTAATACATTATAGATACTTTTATAATGCATTATAATATAAAGCCTTCGAGTAATGTGTTCAAGCATTCTACACAGTAAAAAAAAATCATATACTGAAAATAATTTTTGTATCTATTAAAAAAAAGCTATAAATAAAACAAAGATTATTTCCTTTTTTTAACCAGGAAAATCTTCTTCCAGAGAGATTATTGAAGAACGTTTTAAAATAATATTAATTTCACCCTGTTGAATGTTAATGTTCTTTCTAGTTGTTTGTTAAATTTACTTGCAATTTCCAGAAACTGATATTTTTCAGTGTATATAAACCTTCGAATATAGCATAATTGTCCATTTACAGCCATGTAAAAGTATGGACATATTTTGAAAAAATACATTGTGTTGAAAGCAAAATAAAAATATCCATAATGTATTACGTTGTAGTAGAATTGTTTACCATTTATGTTTTTTGTTTGTTCATAAATGTGTGACACATACAGTGTGTCACATGACATTTACGGCTCAGGAGATTGGTTAGAAATACAGCAAAGTAGAACCTTTCAGCCAATCAGAATCCTCCTATCACTCCAGCAGAAACACACACATGAACCTGACAGACCACCAAGAGCTGAACACACATCAAAACACTTTGTGTCTCATCGACAGGGAGCCGTTTTAGTTCTATTGTTCTCAACCATCCTCCAAATCTTTCTCTCTCTCTCTCTCACACACACACACACACACACACACACACACACACACACACACACACACACACACACTGTATCAGCTGTGTAATGACAGCATTAGCGCAGGCAGCACGGGCAGCTCCGGTGAACTAAAAGCCACCACTTGTCTTTGTGTTTTCAGCTTGAGTGTTTCGTCTCTGCTGATTATTTTGCAGTTTGTTTCCCTGCTTGGGCTTCTGAAGTGAGGTGTGAGCCACCGAGACAATGAACACCTTATGTTCCGCTCCACCTGTTCACTGACAGGCAGTCGAGCAGGTGTGTGTGTGTGTGTGTGTGCTGTCAAAGTGTGTGTTGTAGTAAACATGCAGAGCGGGTTCCCAGATGACAACACATATACACAAGCACAACACACACACACACCAGCTCACTTTTAACATCTCAATTTAACCTGATTTATACACAAACTGGAGCATGTTGAAATGAGGGCCAGTTCTTGTCATTTCGTGGTTTAGGTGCGACATCTTTCTACACACAGTACACTATCGTTTGAGGTCAGTGAGACTCTTTTTATAGAAAGTAATACTTTTATTCAGCTAGTATGCATTAAATGGACCAAAAGTGACAGTAAATACATTTGTAATATTAAAAGATATATAATAAAACTAAAATATGAAGCAGCACAACTGATTTCAACATAGATAATAATCAGAAATATTTCCTGAGCAGAAAATCAGCATATTAGAATGATTTCTGAAGGATTGTATTACTTTGAAGACTGGAGTAATTACATTTTGTAAATATGTTAAATTAGAAAACAGCTTTTTTTAAATTGCAATATTTCGCAATATTATACTGACTTATTTTATTACTTAAAATAAAATAAAATGCTAAAAAGAAAGTATATATAATTATTTTAAATATAAAAATACAAAAATGTTAACAAAAGTGTAATAGTATCTCAATGACATTAAACTACGAGTATAGTGTTTATTCTATGCAGGTACACAAATGCACATGCGAATGCTTGAACAATGTATTGCGAGTTGTATTTACTTTAGTGTGTGTCATTGCGTTACTGTGGCAGATCTCTGAACTCAAAGGTGATGGATTGTCCTGTGCTATTAAAACGGATGTGTTGTTATTCAGGTAGCTTGCTATAAACATGTTTAGTTGAACTAACTTGCTTGGGTGAGATTCTATAGTTGATTTAAAAGAGAAAGCCTGACTGTAGAAGAAGGCTATTCAAGCTAACGTTTGCTTTAGCGCCCCCTGTGGCCACACTGAGAATGCAAAATGCACATGCATTGCTTTATGAATTCTGATGCATAGAATTGAGTTCATGGCTGATGTTCAAGCTAATATTCTCCTACTTTTGGAAGTAAAACAGATTTTGTGGATTTTTAACTTTCAATGGTTCAATATCCAACGCCGCAGGAACAAAGCCTTCCTGATTAAAATCGCAGTCAGTGTGTTGTTTGATGGCGTTTCTCTGTAATTTGATGACGTGACCCCTCCTGTTAAGTGAGCTATTAGCGCCTAACTGTCCATTTAATACACATAACCAGCACAGCAGAAAGCTTCATTAAGAAAGCATGTTTGGGCTAGCAAAAACACTACATAGATATAAAGAGAGAAGTAATTACTGGAAATTAGCTGAACATCTGCTTGTGGTTTTGGGTTACCCTGAGATTAATTAAATGAAATATGGAGATTTCTGGTGTGTGTGCTTTCCATCAAACCGTGATGCTGCAGTGTGGACACATTGAAATGCTGAGATGAAATGAGATTTTGAAGCTCTTGCTGATTTGTGAACCGCAGATGGACAGTGATAGTTTTGGCAAGCCCTCGCACCTCTGACCAGAAGTGGATCTCCACAGATTTAACAACTGTACTCGAGACTGTAAAAGTAATCTGTCAATGTGGATAAAGGAATATACTTCACCCAAAAATGACAAATTTGCTGAAAATGTACTCTGGGATGTAGATGAGGTTGTTTCTTCATCAGATTTGTAGAAGTGTAACATTGCATCACTTGCTCACCAGTGGATCCTCTGCAGTGGATGGGTGCCGGCAGTATGAGAGTCCAAAAAGCTAATAAAAACATCACAATAATCCACAACAAATGAAAAGCTGCATATTCGTAAGAAACAAATCCATCATTAAATAACTTTAAACCATTGCTTCTGGCCTAAAAAGACTCTCATTCTGACGGCACCCATTCACTGCAGAGGATCCATAGGTGAGCAAGTGATGCAATGCTACATTTCTCCAAATCTGATGAAGAAACAAACTCATCTACATCCCAGACGGCCTGAGGGAAAGTACATTTTCAGATAATTTTCCATTTTGGGATGAACTTTAAATGAGTTTCATCCCACTATATAAGAAACACAATATAAACATCAGGTTTGTCAACCAGAAAACTTGTTCTATTATTTTCACTAACATCTGATGAAATTGGATGTTCGTTTACTACAAACATTAGTGTATTTTTTTTAATTACACTTTATATGCTGATTAGCTAAACACCATCTGCAGGTGATCACTTCCACTGAAGCTTGTTCAAATACTTTAAAATCCTAAATATTGAAACTGGTATGCACATTGTCTAAAAATATATATCTTCCAGCTCACAACATATAGACACCTCAAAACTCTTCATATTATGCTACCAAGTAAAAAAGAAAAAGAAAAACAACATTGATTTTTGTATTTAATCATGCTTGTGTTTTGACCGCAGATGCACTGCAAAATAAATGAGAACTTTGTTTAAATTCTTCTTCTTTTAAACAAATATTATGTTATCTTGTGTAATATTGTTTTATCAAGTAAATATACAGTATCTTTATTAAAGAGTGTTTCGATAAATGAGACAAACTCTATAGCAAGAGTATTAATTAACACACATGCAGGCAGTGCTGATCCTAGACTTCTGGGGGCTCTACGCAAAACTTTGTCGCCCGGTGGGTGGAGGGTGGAGGGTGGAGGGTTGTGGGGTGGGGTGGGGTGGGGGGGAGGAAGAACGCATTTGTCGTGTTTCACTCCGTCTCCAATCGCGCTCACGGAAAGTGCTTGAGAAACAGTATCTCTTCCGTGGCTCGGTATAGACGTTCAACTAGTTTTTGGGGTTTTATCTCGAGCCTTGTTTAAAACACTGTACAACATTCATGTTACACGATTTGACAGATTTTTACATAGAAAGGGTGACAGCGCACTGCATTAAAAGAAAAGATCATGTTTTCAAACGCTGCAAAACTAAAATGAAAACCTTTTTGAGAGCAAGGGCCCCTGGTGTTTCAGGGCCCTACACAGCTCGCGTATTCTGCGTATAGGGAGGATCGGCTCTGCATGCAGGTCAGTCTGCGTTCATTCTGATTAAGCTCTTTATATCTCGTCAGGATGAAGCACAAAGAGGCGTTTGCTCTTTCGAAACAAACCTACATCCCTCCACCCCTGTGTCAGTTGTCTGTTTTTCTTTGTGTCATCTGGGCAAAGTCTACCAGTTGTCATGGCTTTGCGTTTCGAGTGTCTATCATCGGTTCCTCGCCGCGCTCCTCTGAGAGAGAGAGAGAGAGAGAGAGAGAGAGAGCGACTACAGCCATAAACACGGTGACATTTCCATAATAAGCTATATGGTAATGACTGGCTAAACTACAACGGGAGTTTATGATGTCAGTAGGAAATGAGAGGCAAAGTGCTCGAGTTTGAAATAAAGGCATGTGGCGTTTCGAAAGCAGAGACGGAGAGAGATAGAGAGGGGTGGAGCTTTTTCCACCAGCCATCATCCCAGATAATAAGCGGGGAGGTTGGCCCAGCGGTGGGGCTGTCACACACACACACACACATTCGCGCACAGATGAAGGCCAAGCTGAGCTGAGAAGCCCAGGCGGGTCCCAGTGGCGCTGATGGAGCCATCAGCTGCTGGCGTGACAGGTGCCCCCTCGTCCCCGCGCAGAGGTGATCATTTTCTGCCGCTGCATAATGGACCATTGTTCCGCGCTACAGACCCCCCTTCTTGTTGTTTCGCTCGCGCGCTCTCTTTGTCTCTTACTGCCTTTAAGTCATGTAGAATTATTGTATTTACAAGCGCACTTGAGCGCCACCAAAATAGCGTAATTACCGGCGGGCAGCTCGAGACTTTTGCTGCATTCA
Organism: Gymnocypris eckloni scoliostomus; assembly: GCA_027564155.1. Classification (NCBI taxonomy): domain Eukaryota; kingdom Metazoa; phylum Chordata; class Actinopteri; order Cypriniformes; family Cyprinidae; genus Gymnocypris; species Gymnocypris eckloni. The sequence continues at coordinate 21,751,173 of CM050435.1, forward strand.
GGTGCACATAGAAAACGCATACTTTGGAGATGGAGCTATTCGTTGGCATTCATATTCATGTCAATGTCAGTTGCTTGGCTGGTACACAATGTTAAAAATGTGTGTTATGTCAGGAACTAAAGCATGGTCATGTTAACCAGATTATCAGGATTATTATAGTTAACTAAAACTAAAACCATAAAAACAGACACGTTTTTGAATATACTTAAAATAAAAATAACTAAAATTAATTACAAAGAACCTATTTTATTTCAGCTAGTTGCCAAGGTAACATTTTAATTTAGTTTAACTTGCGGTGCCAAAATAACTAAGGGGGCCTTTGCGGACACCCTTTTCAGCTAAAAACAGAAAACGTTTTGTGCGTTTATGTCGTTCATTTACACAATAATGGTGTTTTCGGGGCCTGAAAATGCTAAGTTTGGAAAACGGGTTTCGAAGTTCAAGGTTTTTTATTATGTTCTTATTGCCTCCAAATTTGTGAAAACTGTGATGTCATACACATTCATATTATGTGTTCACTCTAAAGGTATGTGTTTCTTTAAATGTGACATCGCCTACTACTGGCCGGGAATGCATATTACAGCATTTGTCGTTTTCATGCATTTATATAAATAGGGATCATTTTGACAATGTTTTTGTCCGTATGGTAAAGATTTATTCATTTTCAGAACATCACTGTTGTGTAAACGTACTAACAAAACTGTACAAAAACGTACTAACAAAAATTAATAAAAACTATATAGACATTTAAAACAATAGCTAATAAAAATGACAGAAACACAATTAAAATGGCTTTTTTTAACTTAAAATAATTAACAATAACTTTAAAAAATAAAATTCAACAGGAAAAAAAATTATTAATTAAAAATATAAATAAAACTGTACTATTATATAAATAATACTAAAACTAAATGTTTCATATAAAATCTTTTTTGTGTGTGTGTGTGCATATAGGCCTATATATGTGTATTTATTTACTCAAGTCTTGTTTTGTATTTAGATATTTCGTTCTGTATTATTATAATTCTTCATGTGTTATCTTTTTGTTTATTTAAGACTTTTTATTTTGAAGACATCTTGTAAATGTGATCATTCCAACATGACTTGATAAAACAATCATTTCACTTCAAATGTGAACCTTTTACACTTTTTTTTTTTTTTGCAAAGAATGAAAAAGGTTGTTTATTCTCAGTAAATAAACTGCATTCTCGTGTCATCTCACTTTACTAAGTCTCATGTAACAGAACATGCAACCCACCAAACCCATTACACTTGCATGTCATCTCAGAAATGAAGTGCATTTCAACATAACTTAAAAGCATGCAGCAACGGCTCCATAACAACTTTTTACTCTTCCTTTTGTTGCATAGGTCTAAAATGTAAAAAGTGCATTTAATATCACATTTTTCTGTAATTCCAAGTCCCGACCTCATAAGTAGGAACTTCCCAAGAGGAGCGTGTCTGTTTCCGAGCAGCGCCCCATTACGTTCCCCTGCGACCGTCTGAAGTTGTTTGCTGGCGTAATGCTCACATAAAACACACGTGGCAGATGGTGATGCTGAAACGTTGCAGCAGGATTTCTTTGGCTCACAGGAACACAGAAGCTCTTGTCAGATATCAGCAGTCAGGTGAATAGATGAAGTAATTTGTGCGGGTGCAGAAAGAGCAGAGATGAGAGAAGGTGATGTGATGGTCTGGGGTGAGAGTGATGCTTCCCTGGGGGAAGGGTGAGAGGCAGGCGGATCACATGAAGTCCACAGGGGAGCAGATCTAGGGATGTGTCAGGATTCAGGCTCCCGCTCCAAACCCCTTCATCCAGATTTCTGTGCCAGAATCCTCATCTCTGAGAGCTCGACATCAAATCTTTCTGAAATCCATGTATCCTCGCTTTCTTTCTGCATTTCCTTCATGTTCATTTATTTAGAATATCATTTCACATCTGCTTCTGCATCTTACAGATAAATCTATTTAAAATAACAAAGCATTTTCAATGTGATTTTTCTCTTTTCTCCTTGTTTTTGTTTTTCAGTTCTAGATTTAGAAACAACAATAGCATAAAATCAATTCACTTTTTGTAAATGTTTGACAAAAATACATGCATCTGGTGTGTAACACTCTCACACTCAGATGGATATATTCCCTCAGGTTTTTAATATCTTTACGTGAAAACATGTCACATTACAGAATTAAAATGGGTTGCATGGGCCATTTTAAGTTGACTTTGATGTTATTGCACAAATAGGTCAATTATAATATTGTATTAAAAATATTGCCTTGGCTGTTATCTTAAATAAAATAATTTTCAGTTGAAGTATAAAATGACTAAAACTAAAATATAAAATAAATTAAAATAATAAAAACAAGAACTAAAATAAACTATACAAAATTACTAAAACTAAACTGAAAATTAAAACATTAATAAATACTATAAACAGTAAACAATACTAATGCTGATTAAACTAATCCACTGATTAAATAGTTTCTAATGGATGGTCTCCTAAATCAACCAAAAGGCTATTTCTATACAGGTTATGATACTAATCATAACGATAGTGATTTTGATTATTTTATTGTATTTTAGAGAGTAAACTATTTTTTTAACAGAAAAGCATTGCATGGTGTTTTCTAACAAATAGCTCAATTTGAACTTGTAAATTAAAATAGTCATCATTATCCTTAAAATATTACAATTTATTTATTTTGAATGTTTAATTAAGTTTGTTTTAATGTTTTTTTCTGATTTCATGTTCAGACCTGTGAAGTGTTTTATGTAAGGTAATTTATTTTATATATTATGAACATAATTCAGCATATGAAGGTGTTGCTGTTTGATTCTTATGAGTGTTCATAAAATGATTATTATAAGTGAATCAAATCTAGTAAATGCATTGCATGCCCTTCACGACTTGACCCGCAGGAAGCAGACGCGTCAGAAACCCGTCCGTGTCTCTTTCAGACGAGACACCTGAGCAGATGAACTGAATCCTCCCAGCATCTCTCCATCACCGCCTGCCGAGTCGAGCTGTATTGTGTCCCGCTTCATAATGACTTCCAAGAGGATTCATTTTCTGCAGAGTCTCACATACCTGGAATTCATGAGAGCGTCACTTCAGATTCACTCTTTCTTCGACACTCATTACACTGAAACGCTTCTGACCCTGCCTGTAATTCCCAGTCTATTTCAAGGAGAGCATCGCAATAAAGCACAACTCTAGGGGTGGGAGTGAAATCCAATGGGGTCCTGGATTGTGAATGTCAGAGCGAGCAAACAGAGGGGGATGGGCTGGAGAGAAGCGCAAGAACAGAGAAAGAGAGAGCGTGTGATGCTTACTGTGAATACTGTCGCGCCTCTTGTGTTCTATCTGTTATCGCGTCGCTTGACTCGCCTCTTGACGCGTCAGTCCCGACTTCAGAAGAATTCAGGCACCAGCCTTTCACCCCCACTTTACATGCTTCGGAATCGCTTCTGGGATTGAATTAGGGCAAATCCATTATACAGTTGCCATGGAGACCAAGGCACAAATGCTGATAAAGTGTGTGTGTGTGTGTGTGTGTGCGTTTTTTCTCGCCAAATAGGCTCGATGAAACAGACTGCATGCATGCGTGCCACATTCCGCGCAGAAAGACAGCGAAACTTCCTGTGTGTGTGTGTGTGTGCGTGCGCGTGTGTGTGTGTGCGTGTGTGTGTGTGCGTGCGTGTGTGCGTGTTTGCCACGAAAGGTCTGACTCCGATTGGGAATGCTTAAGTAGTCGAGCGCCTGCAGGAGTGCTGGACTTACCCATGCCATCATTGCGGCGCTGAGGCACAATCGAGCTCGGGTGCCAATTAAGGGAGGGTTGGGCCGCTGCTGGAGCAGCCACAAATAATCTGTCACTTTCATTGGACGGCTACAAACGGTTGAGATGGTTATCACTACAAAAACAAGAGCATGTTCAATCAGACAGAGGGATAAATCACGGCGCGTCAGACGTGGAACAAAGGCACCTGAGGTCGGGAGATACAGGCGCTGTATCTGAATATAAAACACGTGCAGTACAGAAGCTCCTGATGCCACGTTTAGAGGAGCAAAATACTGCCTTCTTCTACTTACCTGCACGAGAACATTACATTCCATTACATGGACCATACTAGCTGTCATACCATTATATAATAAAGCATACAGTTGTAAAAAACAACAACTTTTTGGTGAAAACAAAGGACAAAAGATGAGAGCAAACCCAGTACCAAACCTACTGCCTGTATTTAATCCATATTGTATTTTCATTTAGTTTCAGATGAATGGGAATACTGATGCACCATATAGTTAGAAATGTCATGTCTATAGAATTTAGTATTTCATTAATTTTTTTATGGGATTAGTTTAGCCAAAAGTGAAAATACTGTGACTTCCTCACATGTTGCTCGAATCACATTATTTTTTTTTGTTAAATGGGCCACATAGTACAGCAATGATTTTGCTGAAGTTATACTTTGAATTACGTCTACATTTTTATAGCATCTATTAATATGCGCTTAAATGAACAATTCTATGTTAATTCAAGGTTTTGTCGAGTCCAGGTCAACTCAACATGAGGACGTGATAATATGTTGTGTCATCTTTATACTATGGCTGGTGCCATAGCTGTATTATATATTGTAATACATGAATATTAAATATATAATATAATTCCTCTTTTTAGCTTTATTTCATTGCATTTCACTATGCAGCATCATTTTGATATGGGCGGTGCCAGAGTGATTAGCCACAGATGATTGGCTCAGACTAAACTCAAGAAAGCAGCATGCAGGTCAAAATCAGAACTGAATTTAGAATGTCTTTTAAACTCTAATTTGAATTTGAATGTAAGGATCTAGAAATAATTGAAATTCATATAACTGTCATACTCTTGATGTGGCCTGAATTCAGGAAAAAGCCATCAAAGCAGTCACATTTCACAAAAGACAGACCTCAGCCGGTGCAAGGAAGCAAACGAGCATGATTTGTTCCCTTAAAACATTCTTTAGAGATGTGCTTGTGCAGTTTTCGGCAAGAATGATTTTGCACACACAGTGTGTGTGTGTGTGTGTGTGTGTGTGTGTGTGTGTGTGTGTGTGTGTGTGTGTGTGTGTGTGTGTGTGTGTGTGTGTGTGTGTGTGTCAGCATCTGCGTTTCAGTGAGCCGCTCTGTAATCCATGTAACCTCTCTTTGTGTTCAAGCCATACAGTAAGTCAATACTCTCTTTCTGCCGGCACAATCTTTAAACTCTTTTATTTTATGCAGACAAGCAGAATTCCATATTAGCTTATTTCCAGGGGGCGCCGTTGGAAGTCGTGGAAGCACCTCCAGCCATGTCATTATAATATATTATACACAAATTTGCTGCAGATCACTTTCATCCTGGGCAAATGGCTGCGGAGAGACGGAGAAATGAGAGGGAAGGGAGGCAACAGCGCGGCCGTGCGCCACCATTCAACAGAATCCAATTTACAGAGGCAATGAGGGATATGACACATAATGTATACTAATTTCACATCAGGCTAATATAACCTCAAACATGCTCTCTTTACCGAACACGCACACAGAAACGGCCCCGGCCTCATCTGAAGCTTGCAAAGCTAAAATGCTAAAACATCACAGCATGACACTCTCTGAAGATGTTTTGTGAGAGTAATTGGTGACTTTTATTTCCTCAAACTAAACTGAATCAAGCAACATCACAAAGTCAAATGTGATTCGTGCATATTGAATTTTGCCACTTAATTTAATATCGCGGCACTGGTTCATGCATCTTATACCTCAACATGAAACTGAATTACCACCGTATCTTCTGTCTCTGCTGCACCTGTTGACCGTTGAAATGTAAAAGTGGTTTTAGTTATATAAATGACCCAACAATAACCCAACAAGCCATCCAATATATTTAACCCAGATATTGGTACCCAGCGTTGTTTAGAGTGTAGGGAAATATTAGTTAGTTAATTTGTGTTTCCGGCTAGCTAAATTTCACATACATAATAATGTACTGGCTCTAAATCTCTATTTTCTTTATTCAAAGTTGATCTAGAAAAGTATATGGAGACTATCCAAAGTTCTGTTAATCCTATAAAGCAGTGAAAACCGTCTGAAAATTTAATATAAAATTATCATTTTTCTCAGGCTCCTATGTTCATGTTCAGCTATTTTACTTCAGTAGCAGAGAAAACAATCTATTCATTGCCATTAAAGTGAAATTACTGAACCTAAACGTAGGAGACTGAGAAAAATGATAATTTTAGAAGAACATTTCAAACGACATTTAGAGGCTTTTGCATCTGAACTCTTTAATTGTCTAACAACAAGACGAACACGGCAACACTATTAAAGTAATAGTTTGAGGTACTTTAAGGTCATTTTGACTACAATTGATAATTGAAATGTAAGATTCCGCCAATTTTGAATTTGAATGAAACATTTCTGTTTCTAAAACAGTTTCCATTGATGCTATGGATGTGATATGGGACCGCTGGATAGCATGACTGACCAATCAGAATCAAGTATTTGATAAATGGTAACTTATCACTTATTCACTTTCTTGGCAGAAACGACATGAGGGAGAGACGGCGATGACAGAATTTTCATTATTTGGGAAGGTAATTGTTTCCATCAGTGAGAAGACGTGTCCTTGACTGAATAAACCAGTGCATGTTGTGTGACTGTGAAAGGCCCTTTGTCTCTGAGACGTTCAGATAAATGACCAGCTGAAATCCTCCTGTGTGGAGTTCTTTCATATCCACATGCAGCAGAACAGCTGTACTGGTATGTTAGTATGAAGCGCATGTCTGTGTGTTGGCTAGAAGAGATACTGCGCAGCATATGACTGCATATCTCTCTGTTGACATTTAGAGAGTTTGGTATGCAAATGGAATCCATGTATGTGCCATCTGTGTAATGTCTTTTGTTGCGTATGTGCGCCTGTAAATTGAGCCCGAGAGAGAAAGTGAGGCCATTCCACATAATCAGGCACAAAAAACACACAACCAACACATATGTTGTGGTGTCAGACATAAAGGAAGGTTGAAAAATAAAAAATAGCATATTCTAAACTTTAAAAAACTAAAATAATAGCTTACAAAATGTATAAAACGTCATTTTCTAGTACTTTATTTTTATAATTTGATTTTTGTTTAAACGAGCAAACGCTTGACTTAATGTTTCAATAGACCTCAAATTTTGCATTTATTTATTTATTATTTGCTTGTTACTTAATATTTCATATTTTTTTTAAACTGGTTTATTTCATAGGCGTTTTGCTACCTGCTTCATGTTCATGTTTAAACCAACAAGTTGTGACTTCTTCTCTACAGTCTGTATCACCTTTGTTCTAATATGCTAATGTGTGCATATATTAATAAGATTGGGCCTAATTTGCATATTTTACATCTTTAACAAAGCAGCTAAATTAGTTTTCGTGCATTTTGATTTGTCAAAGTTTTGTTTTTATGAAATAACCCTTCACCTGATATTTCTCTCCTTAAAGAGTAGTTCACCCAAAAATCATAATTTTATTTATGCATTTCTTTCTTAAGTGGAACACAAAATAATATTAATTGTTGGGTGGGCTATCCCTTTAACAAAGAACCAAATGAAGCCACGTGAAGACAAAAGAGAATTTCCTCCCACTGGTTTTTTTCATGCACAATCTCTGCCAGACCAAAAGTGCTTCAGAGTTCATTTGTCACTTCACAGATCACTAGTTCCTGTTAAGAGCGGCTGAACGCGGGGGCCCAAATGCACGCCGGAGAGACGTGTCGCTGTTTGTCATGCCGAGAGAGATGCATTGCGATTTGCACAGGATGTGTGAAGCCTCACCCCCCGTCCCGTTCCGTTCCGCCACTTCAGGGGGCCGGCCGCGTCCATGCACACGCATCCTTGATGTGGGGACGAGAAACATCTTTTATCACCATTGTGTGGTGCGGCGCGCGGTCCAGATGGAGGGATAAAACATGCATGAGTCGCCCGCAGCTCTGAAAATAATTATACTCATTTACCAGAGACAGAGAGAGTGCATCCAACCAAGTCACCACCCATCATAGAGACAAGCTCCCAGCATACTAATGAAGATGAGACAATGACTGACCACCACAGAGGGAAACAGCGAGCATGCGAGAGAATGTGTCTGCAACTTTTAAGAAGGAGTGAGAGAAAGTGTGTGAGAGAGATAGACAGGTGTCCAGCAGCCCATGTGCTGGTTTAGCACTGGAGTCAGAAGGAGTTTAATTAACAGTGTCACAGTTCTCCTTAAAGGGATATTTCACCCGAAAATGAAAATCCGTTAAACATTTACGTACCCTCAGGTCATCTGAAATGTAGATGAGTTGTTTCTTTATCAGAACAGGTTTGGAGAAATGTAGCATTACATCACTTGTTCACCAGCGGATCCTCTGCAGTGAATGGGTGCCGTCAGAATTCAAGTCCAAACAGCTGATAAAAACATCACAATAATCCACAAGTAATCCACTCCACTCCAGTCCATCAATTAACATCTTGTGAAGTGAAAAGCTGTGTGTTTGTAAGAAACAAATCCTTCATTAAATAATTTTTAACTTTAAATAATTGCTTCTGATTCCGATTACATGACTTTCACAGGAGAAAGCAATATTATGGATAGAGGAATTGTCTGCCCATAAAATATGACCAGTACTTATGTAAAGAAAGAAAAGAACACCTTTAGGGTTACACACCAACATTAAAATAATGCAATCAACATTGCATAAATCTCATAAAATATAACACAAAACCAAAAAATCATTACGAAAAAAGAAAAGAATCTGGGAATGTCCTTTTACAGTTTTATATCATAAATTATGCAATAAATCATTGTTTTCGCTTGCAAAAATCAAGCATTCAATGTTTTTTTTTTTTTTACAGAAATTGCATTTAATGCAACTTTAAACAATTTTCAGTTTTTAACTGTATATGATAAACCAGCCATGTTTTTACTGTAGCACTTTTTTGACAGTGTGGATGAATTTGTGGTTATATATTATCAAAGAAATTCCATGCAAACTCTGGTTATGTTCAGTATTGGCATAGGCTGCTCTATCCACTGCTGCAATAGACTGAATATTCTGTGTGCAGAGGAGGCACAGACGACCTGCTACATTTGCCAAAAATGTTCAGTGTACAACAGAGCTTACTACATGCCGTGCTGTATCCCACAATGCAATGCTCTCAACTTGACCTTCCATTTTCAATGTTATGGATGAGCCAAAAGTAATGTGGCACAATTCTAACCAGGTAAAAAATATTCAGGTTTATTTTTAGCTGATCATGACACAAACTAAAAGAATGGATAAAACTGCATGGATAACACTTAATGTTTAGTTGTTAAGCTGAAAGCCTTTATTATGATTTGAACAACAAACCATTACAACAATGTACAGTATCTCACAGAAGTGAGTACACCCCTCACATTTTTGTAAATATTGTATTATATCTTTTAATGTGACAACACTGAAGAAATTACACTTTGCTGCAATGTAGTGAGTGTACAGCTTGTATAACAGTGTAAATTTGCTGTCTCTTCAAAATAACTCAACACACAGCCAATAATGTCTAAACCGCTGGACACAAAAGTGACACACCAAAATTGGGCCCAATTAGCCATTTTCTCTCCCCGGTGTCATGTGACTCGTTAGTGTTACAAGGTCTCAGCTGTGAATGGGGAGCCTCTTCGTCCGAACCCCGTACCCTCTTGGGATCTCCCTCTGGTGCTTACGGCATCGCAAAGGGCCCTCTTTGAGCCGATGCAGTCTGCAGAGCCGAGAACTCTGTCAATAAAGACAGTGCTCTTAACTGCGCTGGCTTCCACCAAGAGGGTAGGGGACCTGCATGCATTTTCGGTCAATGAATCATGCCTGGAATTTGGGCCGACCGACTCTCACGTTATCCTGAGACCCCAGCCCGGATATGTGCCCAAGGTTCCCACCACGCCTTTCAGGGATCCGCTGGTGCACCTGAAGCGCTGCCCTCGGAGAAGGCAGACCCAGCCCTAGCTTTGCTCTGTCCCGTTCGTGCTTTGTGCACATATATGTGGACTGTATGCAGAGTTTTAGGACCTCAAAGCAGCTCTTCATCTGTTACGGAGGCCAGCAGAATGAAAAGGCTGTCTCCAAGCAGAGGTTGGCCCACTGGATAGTGGATGCCATCATCTTGGCGTATCAAACCCAAGGTGTGCCCTGCCCCCTCAGGTTGAGAGCACACTCGACTAGGGATGTTTCTTCTTCCTGGGCGTTGGTGCAAGGTATATAGCCTTCATGTAGAGCCAGTGTCCTCTCGTGTACTCGCTTCAAGTAGCCAGTAAGGCTGGAAGAACTGCTCGGTGTCTCGCTTGCTGTGCCATTCCCCTCCACAGACTGGATGCGGACGCTTATTCTGCTCTTCAGTTCAGTTCCCTATACGGCGAACCCTGTGGAGTTCCTCCATCACCCATTGCAATTATCGCATGGCAATGTGCATTGGCTCGTTTAGTTTACACTCGAAGTAGATTGGTCTCTCGAAGCGAGATCCCAATTAATTGGTCACTGATGGTATGTCTCCGTTCCCTCCATCTCAATAAATTAGAATGTCGTGGAAAAGTTCATTTATTTCAGAAATTCAACTCAAATTGTGAAACTCGTGTATTAAATAAATTCAATGCACACAGACTGAAGTAGTTTAAGTCTTTGGTTCTTTTAATTGTGATGATTTTGGCTCACATTTAACAAAAACCCACAAAAAAAACTCAAACTTAGAAAGCCATGGAAAATAAATGTACGTTGAACTTTTAAGAAACACGTCTCGAGACTTTATGGCATATTTTCCCCATTCCACTGCATCTCATGATTTTAAATGAAAAAGTACTCTTTGTGATTGGTTTTCAGTCCTTTGTTTTAAACGATAAATACATACATGATGCTGTTTTGTTTCTAATTGTTTAAGCAACTTGATTAATTATATATGGTTTATAAACATTATTTTAAACATTATGCACTTTTTTCCAAAGATAGTCATGTTATTTTATTGCTTTGAAGAAACGTGCATTAGTAATATTTTGCTCAATATGCCCTCTTCTGGCCTCAGGAGAGAAGCCAAAAGCCAATAATGGTTTCAGTTTTGAAGTAAACAACATCTTCTCCACATTAATGCTCTCTTTTTCTGCAATATTTTGAATGAACAACGTAGCAGCACCGCATCCAGTGGGATCAACTGGATAGGCTAAAAAAAGCATTAAAATGCAATGACACATACATCGTCATCGCATTGTGTGTGCCACTGATAAGGCTGCCTGAAGCACATGTAAAATTAGAATGCAACGTTTTTGCATTTGTGGATTTGTATTTTAAATTCGACGAATATTTGAAAATCTTTTTTTTTTTGACAGCCCTAATATACCATATCCAGTATAGACCAAGTTAGAGGCAGTCATTGTAATGTCTATTTGCTTTTGACACGACGTGACACTTGCAGTCAGCGTAATAAAGCGTCAGCTGTTAAGTAAATGAATGCCAGTGGGTGGGGCCTATGATAAGAAGAAGACTATTCGTCGATGTCTTGCTCTGGAGGCAGTGTTTATGCAAACGAGTGCATCTAGCTGACGTCACCTTGCACCTCAGATCCAAAACAAGCCATTTTTGGAGCTTGATTAAATAATTGCTTTTTAATATAACTAAGGAGGATGTTTTTATCTTATATGCCAAATGGTCAAGGCAAATTTCTCAAATAAAAGTGTCCGCTAAATGACTAAATGTAAATGTAAAATAGCTGGTTCACATTTTCCATTTTTGCATTTGCTGTAAACACGGTTAGTGTTCCATTTCACATATGAAACAAAACTAGCACAGCAATGTGGGGCAGTCATTGCATGTAGAGTTTAGCATTATATTTGACTGCAGAATGATGCAGCTGGGCAGAAGAGAGCCATTTAGTGGTCATTTAAAACCAGCACAGGCTACGGGTAACTCTCGGCCTGCAGAGACCGATCATGGACATTGTGTTCGTGGAGTCATGTGTATTTGGGATGTGCATTCTGCCGCCGGCGCTACAGTAATTGATGATTTAAATGGTGGAATATGAATGAACAGCAGGTCCCCTTGAGAATATTCAGCAGTATTGTAATCAACCCTGCTGATAGTGTCCCTACCTTTGACTAATGGCCTTAAAAGAAGCCTCTTAGAGCTCGGTTATTAAATTTACGATTCACACAGCCAGGCGTCCCATCTCTGACCCAGTCGGACTTCCGTGCAACAGACTGAATGATTAGCCTATAGTTGCTTGAAGACAGGGAAATATTAAACAATATCACAGCTCTGTATGCACGCTGCATTTTGTGATAAATGTAATGGATTTAGACCTCCATAAATGATTCAAACAGAGTTTTATGTTTGTTAATGAAGGTCATACGTTTAAGATTTGCAATGTATTACTTATATGATGAGAAAAGTCTCTGTTGTACTTTATTACATAAATGCAGCCATGATTAAACAGCACTAAATGCAGACAATATAGTGTAGTGTATTTCATGTAATGTTCTTTTGTGATGCCTAAAATATTAATACAATTACAGAGAGGATTTGGTATGTACTAACACGCTGCATAAACCAAGGCCATGATAATGTGCTAGATACATTCTTAAAAATAAACGCTCCAAAAGAGGGTTTCACGGCGATGCCAAAGAAAAAACATGTTCAGTTCCACAAAGAACCTTTCAGTGTGCTTGAAAGAACATGTTTGTGTGAAGAACATTTTACTTATCTAAATAATTCCTTTAAGTTTTTAGACACTGCAGTCTCTCTCTCTCTCTCTCTCTCTCTCTCTCTCTCTCTCTCTCCTTCTCTCTCTCTCTCTCTCTCTCTCTCTCTCTCTCTCTCTCTCTCTCTCTCTCTCTCTCTCTCTCTCTCTCTCTCTCTCTCTCTCTCTCTCTCTCTCTCTCTCTCTCTCTCTCCCTCTCTCTCTCTCTCTCTCTCTCTCTCTCTCTCTCTCTCTCTCTCTCTCTCTCTCTCTCTCTCCTCTCTCTCTCTCCCTCTCTCTCTCTCTCTCTCTCTCTCTCTCTCTCTCTCTCTCTCTCTCTCCTCTCTCTCTCTCGCCTCTCTCTCTCCTCTCTCTCTCTCTCTCTCTCTCTCTCTCTCTCTCTCTCTCTCTCTCTCTCTCTCTCTCTCTCTCTCTCTCTCTCTCTCTCTCTCTCTCTCTCTCTGCACACCAGTGAACCTGTTCAAAAACTTTCCGGACAGAGTTGGGAATCTGCTCAATGAGCCTTGATTTATGTCTTTCGATATTAACACATTTTTCATCCAGAGGCCGGATGGAAAGCAAAGCTGATGAAGGATGGGAGGTAATCAAGGGTCTAATGTGGAGCAATGCCTGACCACAAATGAGTAATGAAGTTTCTAAGAATTCAAATGACATTAGCTCAGACATTATATAATGAATATTACATTGACTTTCAGCCATTCTATAATGTCCCTGGTAAAGTAACGGCAGGTAACGAATTTGTTTGTCCCACTTAGACCATCAACTATGTATGCTTTAGTAGTTTACAGTAGGATTCAAGCCATGTGGTCATGTGGAAAATCACTTTCAATAACATGGTGTCTTTTATATTTAAATATGTATAGATATAGGGATATAAATTGTGTATTAATATATATATAGTCTATTAAGTATATATTTTGCACTTATCTATCTGTATATCTATCTATATCTATAGATAGAATTACAATTTTTGCAAAAATATTGTAATTATTTGATGGCTGGTTAATATTCATGTACAAAACTATTCATATATTAATTATCGCTCTCTCAATGTCTCTCTCTCTCTCTCTGTCTCTATATTACAATCACCGGCCACTTTATGAGTTAAACCTGTTCAATTACTTGGTAACACAAATTGCTAATCAGCCAATCACAAGGCAGCAACTCAATGTATTTAGTCATCTAGATGTGGTGAAGACGACTTGCTGAAGTTCAAACCGAGCATCAGAACGGGGAAGAAAGGGGATTTAAGTGACTGAACGTGGAATGGTTGTTGGTTCCAGACGGGCTGGTCTGAGTATTTCAGAAACTGCTGATCTACTGGGATTTTCACATGCAACCATCTCTAGTGTTTACAGAGAATGGTCCGAAAAAGAGAAACTATCCAGTGAGCGGCAGTTGTGTGGACGGAAATGTCTTGTTGATGTCAGAGGTCAGAGGAGAATGGGCAGACTGGTTAGAGATGATAGAAAGACAACAGTAACTCAAATAACCACTCGTTACAACCAAGATATGCAGAATACCATCTCTGAACACACAACACATCGAACCCTGAAGCAGATGGGCTCCAGCAGCAGAAGACCACACCGGTGCCGCTCCTGTCAGATAAGAACAGCACACGGAGGATACAATTCACACAGACTCACCAAAATTGGACAATAGAAGATTGTAAAAACGTTGCCTGGTCTGATGAGTCTGGATTTCTGCTGCAACATTCAGATGTAGGGTCAGAATTTGGTGTAAAGAACATGAAAGCATGGATCCATCCTGCCTTGTCTCAACGGTTCAGGCTGCTGGGGGGTGGTGTAATGGTGTGGGGGGTATTTTCTTGGCACACTTAGAACCAATCGAGCATCGTCTAAACGCCACAGTCTACCTGAGTATTGTTGCTGTCCATGTCCATCCCTTTATGACTACAGTGTACCATCTTCTGATGTACTTCCAGCAGGATAATGCACCATGTCACAAAGCTCAAATCATCTCAGACTGGTTTCTTGAACATGACAATGAGTTCTTGCATCTTTGTGATGTGGTGGAACGAGAGATTCTCATCATGGATGTGCAGACGACAAATCTGCAGCAACTGTGTGATGCTATCATGGCAATATGGACCAAAATCTCTGAGGAATGTTTCCAACACCTTGATGAATCTATGCCACGAAGAATTAAGACAGTTCTGAAGGAAAAAGGGGTCCAACCCGGTACTAGCAAGGTGTACATAATAAAGTGGCCAGTGAGTGTGTGTGTGAAGGCTATATATATATATATATAAGCATGATAGCAATTATAAAATATTTCACTTAAAAATGAACAATAAATGGAAAATATATTATATAAATATATGCAATTTTCACACTTATGACTTTATTGAGGATAATCTTAATTGAATTAATAATTGGTGCATTGTGGATTAATGCAGTCAATCCATGCATTAATCATAATTGCACTCAGAAACTAACTGTATATGTCTTATGTATAGCGCACACTCCGCACAGGTATAAGCTAGATCCGCTTATATTAAGCATATATAGATTCAGAACAGTACACTAATAAATGCATGCAAGTGGCCTTTTGCAACTGTCCTCTGAGACTCGGCATTGACAAACCTACAAGCAGTAATTGGACCATTACGAGTCCCTGGGATCGGTATTGATTTTTCTGTTTTTAGGGCCCAGTCAAATAGTCATGGTCTAGACAGCAGGGCTTGTTTCTTAAGTCCTTCCGCCATTATCAGCATATGTTGTCTGATCTCTGTTCATTTCCATGTGGAGTTTAATTCAGGATTATGCTGGATTAAAGATGATTATCGTTTCTCTAAATTGCGCTTATCCTCCAGTTTCTTGAGAGAGGGAAACATAAATAATTGGCTTAGGTGGTCATGATAAATCAGGATATTGGACCCCTGTATTTAGATCCAAACAGATCATGATATGGATCGAGAATGGAGAAACCTCTGTTACAGCTTCCATAGTAACCAACAGACCTTGTGATGCCTAAGATCAACTGAATCAGTTTTTAACCCTTGAGCATCAATTTAAAAAAGTTACACATATGTCCAAGTGGACAAAGATGTCCATGTCAAGAAACTGTCATAAAGCATTGAAGCTAGGGAGCTAAGATGGGTCAAAGATGACCCATGGTAGATTATTGTTGAAGTAAACAGTTTAAAAATAGAAGAAAAAAGTTATAGAGGTTCAAGTTGATGAAAAAGCTTTATGAACAATATTTTATATACACTATATGTTATTAAACATGTTGAACTCTAAACCTGCTAGAAAATCAAAGCCATAAATATAATCAAGTTGTGTTCCAAATTTGAGGTTAATATCTCAAAACATTAGCTTTCAGTGAGATTTGTTTGGGCGCAGTACCAAATGTTCCCCATTAAATGCCAGCAGAACTCCGCTGGTGCACACAGTGGTTGGATTTGTGATTTGCAGTGGAGTTTTTCTCTCTCAAATATTACTAGAACACACACATGCACACACACGTTTTTGTTTTATGACACACACACAAACCACACTCTCACACCAACACACCCCCACAATTATAGCTGCATTATTTATCCAATTGGCTCTATGATATTCAGAAACAGAAAACAGGAATAAAGCGAGTATTTGCTTTTTAGGCCAAACCGGAAAAAGGCACATCTGGTAAAAAAAATAGGAATGTTTTTAATTTTGAAGCCTTGCCAACAGAATGAAAGCCTATTAACAAATATTGCATCATTTTACAGTTAAATGGCACTGTGATTAAAATAGCAGGGTTTCAAAGGGAACATTTTTGTCCTTAAGGTCCTTAGAGGAACCATTTAGTGCAAAACAGATTTATTAAAGGAAATAGAATTCCAATAAAAATACACAAATGTGCCAAAATGTATGCAGTTGGTAATAATAACACAGGCAAAATGATAAAAATACAAATAAATAAAACACTGAAAAGGACAAAAATGTTCAAAAGGTTACACAAGGGTTAATGTTCTAATGAGTTTAAATGCAGTAATTGTGATTTGTTTCTCACAAATCTGACTTTTTTCTCTGAATTCTGAGATCACATCTCTCAATGCAGTGTTTTGTCTTCTGAATTATCTAAATTTCACTTCTGTTTCACTCTGAATTCTGAGTTTAAATCTTGCAATAGTTTTTTTCCCCTTCTGAATATTTTTTTTTCCCCACACCAGAATAAAACATATGAAGCGTAATAGCAACGTTTTATCTCACAATTCTGACTTTTTTCATATTCATATTTCACAATTATGACTTTTTTACAATTTCGTGTTTGTATCTCACAATTTGAAATTTGTTTCTCGCAATTCTGAAAAAAGTTGGAATTGCAATAATGGTGAGCTTTCAACTCAGAATTCAGACATTTTTCTCACAATTCCTTAGTTTATATCTCGCAACTCTGTTTATTCTTTTAATTCTGAGTGTATCTCCCAGTTCACTTTTTTTTCCACCATCGAATAAAAAATACAAAAGGTAATTCTGACTTTGTCTCACAAGTCTGACTTTTTTCTTGCAACTGTTTATATCTCACTTGAGTTTTTATCTTGCTTTTCTTACTTTGTTCCTCAATTCCATGTGTATATCTCATAAATCCGAGTTTATATCTAACAATTCTGTGTTTATATCTCACAGTTACTTCTCACAATTCAGAGTTTATAAAAAACAGTGGGGAAAAAGGTGTTAAATTGTGAGATAAAAAGTAGCAATTACCTTTTGAAATGTTTTTTATCCTTGTTTCAGAAACCAGCTTCTATACATTTGTGCTCCATAAATAATGACTATTTCCAAACAGGTTTGCCAGTCATGTAGCTCCGCCCCAAACTCATGCCATTGGTTGAGGCAGAAGTTTTGTGTTCTGAGTGTATAAGCCGAAGCAGAGAGATCATCCAGAGTGTTTGAGCAAGCGTTCTGTAAAGAGTGAGTTTGGGACAGGCCGTGACTTCCTACTGGCTGAAATATTCATCAGCGGCTGTCTGAGGGAAACACATGTGCTAATGCCTACAAGCTCAGTGCCAAGGGCTCTTTTCACATCGTCAGTCACAGGACATCACATCAAACGCTCATCTGAACAAAAGAAAGACCCAGTGCAGCCATAAGCACCAAACCTGCCCACACGCTCCGAGATAAACAATACTCACCGATCCTGACAATCATTACAGACATAGCTCATACGAGTCTCCGAGATATATATATATATATATATATATATATATATATAGTTATATTTGATTTAGTATGTACTTTTATAATAAATTACAGTTTGAATAAATATATATATATACACACACACTGCCGCTCAAAAGTTTAGGATCAGTTTTTAAATTAAAAAATTTTTAAGGGAGTCTCTTCTGTTCATCAAGGCTTTATTTATTAGTTTAAAAAAACAGTAATATTGTGAAATCTTATTACAATTTTAATATACTCTAAAAAAAAAAAATCCTGTGATCAAAGCTGTATTTTCAGCATCATTACTCCAGTCTTCAGTGTCACATGATCTTCAGAAATCATTCTAATATACTGATTTATTATTCAGAATATGAGTGTTGAACCTGTTGTGATGCTTCATATTGTTTTTGGAACGTGATACATTTGTATTTGATTCTTTGATGAATACAAAGTTAAAAAGAGCAGCATTTGTTCAAAATAGAAATCTTTTCTAACAATATAAGTCTTTACTATGACTTTTTATTTATTTAACACACTCCTCCTGAATAAAAGTAATGATTTCTTTAAAAAACAAACCTCAAACTTTTGAATAGTATTATATATTGTAACACAAAATTTATTTTATAAATGCTGTTCTTTTTAACTTTTTATGAAATCAGAGAATCCTAAAAAAATATATATATAATTAAAATAGAAAACTTATTTTAAATTGCAATATTATTTCACAAAATAACAGTTTTAATCTGTATTTTTGATCAAATAGATACAGCCTTGATGAACAGAAGAATGATCATATTTAACATGGGTGCCGATATTTTTGGCCATGACTGTATACACAGGTGCATCTCAATAAATTAGAATGTCGTGGAAAAGTTCATTTATTTCAGTAATTCAACTAAAATTGTGAAACTTGTGTATTAAATAAATTCAATGCACACAGACTGAAGTAGTTTAAGTCTTTGGTTCTGTTAATTGTGATGATTTTGGCTCACATTTAACAAAAACCCACCAATTCACTCTCAACAAATTAGAATACTTCATAAGACCATTTTTAGTGAATTGTTGGCCTGTATATGTACTCAATACTTGGTAGGGGCTCCTTTTGCTTTAATGACCAACACCAGCAGATGACATTACACCCAAATCATCACAGACTGTGGAAACTTAACACTGGACTTCAAGTAACTTGGGCTTTGAGCTTCTCCACCCTTCCTCCAGACTCTAGGACCTTGGTTTCCAAATGAAATACAAAACTTGCTCTCATCTGAAAAGAGGACTTTGGACCACTGGGCAACAGTCCAGTTCTTCTTCTCTTAGCCCAGGTAAGACGCCTCTGAAGACAACTGTAGCCAAATTCCTCGACACGTCTGTGTGTGGTGCTCTTGATGCCTTGACCCCAGCCTCAGTCCATTCCTTGTGAAGTTCACCCAAATTCTTGAATTGATTTTCTTGACAATCCTCATAAGGCTGCGGTTCTCTCGGTTGGTTGTGCATCTTTTCCTTCCACTCAACTTTCTGTTAACATGCTTGGATACAGCACTCTGTGAACAGCTTCTTTGGTAATGAATGTTTGTGTCTTCTCCTCCTTGTGAAGGGTGTCAATGATTGTCTTCTGGACAACTGTCAGATCAGCAGTCTTCCCCATGATTGTGTCGCCTAGTGAACCAAACTGAGACCATTTTGAAGGCTCAGGAAACCTTTGCAGGTGTTTTGAGTTGATTAGCTGATTGGCATGTCACAATATTATAATTAGTTGAGAGTGAATTGGTGGGTTTTTGTTAAATGTGAGCCAAAATCATCACAATTAAAAGAACCAAAGACTTAAACTACTTCAGTCTGTGTGCATTGAATTTATTTAATACACAAGTTTCACAATTTGATTTGAATTACTGAAATAAATGACATTTTTCACAACATTCTAATTTATTGAGATGCATCTGTGTGTATATATATATACACCTGCAAAGCTACCTGAAGAACTCTGTTCAAGTGCACCGAGGGCAAAAGCTGCTTTAAACACAAAGGATGCTCACACCAAATGTTGATTTATTTAGTTAATAGAAGTTCATTGATAAAGAAAATCTATTTATGACATTATTTTTGACAGCATCCTCATTTTACAGCATTTTTACACAAGTGCCTATAACTTTGAACAGTACTGTAGCTTTGCAGAAGGATTTCTCGAAATGTCTTGGAGACGTCACAGTTCTTCTGGATTTACTCTGTCTCAGTTTGTTCTGTTTCTTCATGTTATTCAGACAGACTGGATGATGATCAGATCAGATCAAATCTCACTGGATTATTACAATTAATGGCAAAATCAATGTTTGGAAATGTAAACCGACATTTCCTACTGACACACCACAGCAAAAGATGAAAATAACCAACTTAAAACCATTTTTATCTGCAGAAAATACTATAATCTAATAATTCTGGCCACCAGATAGTATATCTATGGATGGATGTATATTTTTTTACATTGATTTATGGGGTAAAATATAAATCGAACACGTTCTTGATAAACTGTTGGAAATTTTCAGACTGAGTTTTATCATATCTGTTGACATTTAGCTTTTTTGTTGACATTATATTTAAAGAAAATAAAAAGGATTTACTTTTATATGGATGTCTTAGAAATTATAATTTTATATAATGTATTACAATAAACCTATTTTAATAAGAATTATATATATTATTTATATATTCTATAAAATATTAAAGTCAACTGAGTAATCAAAATGTTTTATTGTTATTAATGAAATAGGTCATATTTATTAGATATTTTATTTGTAATAATGAAATGTGGAATTACTTGGATGAGATGTGCAACACTTAAACATAATGTCTCTGTAAGAAATGATCAAATAACACGGAGTGGACCGGAATATCTTTTTTCATGTCAGTCTTGGCTGTGTTTACTGGTTTCAGTCCGCTCAAGCTAAATTAGCTCTCTGTATATTTCCACAGTTGGCCTTAAAATAGCAGACGCTGTAAATGTTTTATTAAAAAGGTCAATTTATGGCAAAGTCTAATATCTACAGATATCCCAGGATTCAGTTCTCCAGCTCTGAGAGCAGGCAGGGCAATATGACACAAGATAGATGCATCTCATTTGAGACGAGCTTTGCATATTCAGGAGCCGCTATAATAAAGTCAGATGGATGGGGTGTGCGTCGTTCATGATAGGTGAGGAGGGGATGAGAGAGAGAGAGAGAGAGAGAGAGAGAGAGATGTAAACAGTGAGTGACACGGTGCTCTAAAATAAGCCCTTCATAACCCTTGTGTCTCCTATCTGACAGTGGTGGTAAATCCCAAATGTAATGATGATACCGCTGCAAAAGCAGCTCTGTGAGGCCGCCGGATACAATATCTGAATGTGAGCAATAATTCAAGACTTGAGCGTAGGCCTTCCTCTTCTTCAAGGCTTTAAAAACTGATCAAAATATAGCAATGCATAATGACTGCCCTTGACGGACTCACTACCCACCAGCAACCCTATAAACCGCACACGCATCTGCTTTTCTATACAGTCTTTGTTTGACTTTTATGCATATGTCTGGTTTTCCAAATTGGCAAGATTTGAGAAAGTCTGCGTTATGTAATGCAGCAGTCTTAGACAGATCAGATTACATTCTCCAATAACCTGAGCAGCCGAAGCGGCATCGCTTGTGGATTAAGTTTTATTTGATGATGAAAATTATTAAGGCTAATATCATGCACTGAATAATCAATAATTTATAATATAAACAAGATGTGCAATGTTTAGATCAAAACATATTTTATCTTTTGCTTTTATGTAACTGATTAGAATAGTTTAATTATGAAAAAACTTTGAATATGAACATTGCATATTTATTATAGTTAAATAAAATTAAACCATTAAAAACATTTTTGTTTATTGAAATGAAATAATTGTTAACTAAAACCAGATTTAAAAATATAAAAACTTAAACTTATTATATTTCTGCTAGTTGCCAACGTTTCCCATTTTTGTTTACCTTGAAGTATAAATAACTTAAAGTAGTACATATTTAACTATTAAAAACTAATAAAATGACAAAAACACAACACAATGACTAAAACTAAAATCTAATCAAATTCAAAATATTAACAAACTATAAATTGTGCTTAAATAACTCTGGAATATTTCTTATATAGCATGAAAATGGCGTCTTACACTATGTTTTGATTTCTGTTCAAGTTGAAATAAAATAACTATGTTCAAACTATTTTTTATCATAGTTTACCTACAGAATGCGTATGTTCCCAGCTAACAACAACGTGTTCTAAGAATGTTTTACTAACATTCCCAATAACTTCTCTAACATAATAAAGTTCCAGTTATTAAAATCTTTTTAAAATTTGTTTTATCATGCAAATATTTAGGAAACATTCAATTTGATCATTTTGGCAACATTTGGAAACATAATGGGAAAGTTACTTTTGAATGTTCTCTGAAAATTATATAACAACTTTTAACATTAAAACAACAAAACGTCATTGTCCTGATAACTTTGACTGGATGTTTTCTGAACATTACTGGAACAATGTTTGTTCAGATCTTTGAGAGAACGTTCACCAAGGTTCTGAAGGTGTTCCTTGTTAGCTGGGAAGCATGTTTAATTTACAAACTGGTGATATTTGAGGCAAGCAGTAGGCTAATGCACGTTACAATTTTGTGGCAAGACATCTGTAACGTTCAAATCACAGTTAAGAAAGAGATTTGATATTGCTCCAGTTTAAATGACTAAATAATGTAAATGTAAGTTGAGTATATTGGCTACTCCACATTTACATAAACGTATTTAGGTATACACACATTCATAAAGAGAGTATTCACAGGCTGTGCATAAGTAGTGTATTTCCATTGAAGAATGTGTGGTTGTGAGCGCCACCGCGTGGCCTGAACCAGCACCTGCATGTCCAAATAACACAAAACACAGCTGCGCGAGCATGACTGTCCAAACTGAGGCCTGAGAGTAATCATCGTAAAGTAAGTCATTTATTTATTTACAAATTCCTCTGTTCTTTTTGATCTTAAAAATGAATGTTGTGCCGTGCACATTGTAGTTTATGTGATATCAGAAACTTCTGCAAAGCCTATCAATTATTTCTCAGCGTCCCTTTGATTCCCCAAAACGACTTGTATGCTTTTCCTACACAGCCAGGAGCTGTTCTTACGCAACTCGGCATGCATTTTTTAAAAGCAGTCTTATGGTTTTAGTAGTAATTCTGAAGCTGCCGTGCATGCAAGTTTAATGGGAAAACTAGTTTAGTCATTGAATTCACTCGGTGGAAATGCGTAAAATCACTTCACAGCAGATCGAGATGTCTGGCATGTTAGACTTTGTTAAATATCACGCTTACTGATGTTACAGCAGCACTTGCACCGAAAGAGCTTTGCGCGTCTGTCACAAGTCTCGTTTGGGAATTGCTTTTATTTATTTATTTATTAGGCAGAGATGCCAAATATCAGTATAAGTTAGATTAGATGGAGATCCGCTTTGAGCTCTGACAGTAGTGAATAATTTACAGAGACAAACATGCAGATTTAACACAAGCAGTGATCACACCAGTCTGTAATGTCTGATAACACGCTGTCACGTGAGCGCGCAGGTGCGCACTTTGTCATTTTAACATCAGCTCCTCGCGCTTTGTTGATGGAGTATCAAATGCGTTCAGGATGAAACTCAGACTATTCTGAATGGAAATTGACAAATAATGTAAGCGTATGCGTCGAGAAAATGAATAGCGTCTCACGCTGAGCTGAGGTGTGACAGCGCGTTGAATAGAGGAGGAGATAATGACTTTATCATCAAAGCGCCGTGTCAATGACAGCCAGCAGACTGTAAACGAGAAATCAAGCGCCTTCACAAAACACACAGGTCAGCTGATGACGAGTCTGCCTTTAGTTGTTGCCTCGCTTTTATTTGAATGATGAAAGCTGAGGTGTGTATGCTTGTATTGAGTTTTAAGACGCGGAATAACTTTTTAGATCACATTTAAACTCCGTTTTGGACGGATTCACATTTGAATGCACCGCCTTCTTCCCAGCTAAACGATTTCAGACTAAGTTATGAACAAACCACAAACCAGTAACTTTAATAGAACGTTGCATTAAATGATCTGCGTGGCCTTGAATAATATGTTCTCTTCTCAGAACGTCAGAACGGTTTAAATGTTACAAGCAATGTTGGGGAAAGCTACTTTTAAAAGTAACGCATTACAATATTGCGTTACTCCCTTAGAAAGTTACGTTACTTTCGCGTTACTTTTCAAATATGAGCAGGGCTTGATTGTTTGTTTTTAATACAAGAAGTTCTATTTATAGCAAATATAAAAGCCTTTCACACCAAAAAGTGTAATGAATAAACCTCAGACTGAAGGACGAGTAAATCACGTCTGTACAGAAGAACACAGAGAAGATTCACTCTTCAGCAATAAAACAACAATGAAGCACAATTATTAGTTTATCTAAAGTCATGTTTGATTATTAATATGGTTGAACTGATCATCGAAGGTCAGCAGCAAACACATCGGTTAATAAAATGAGATTAGATATATTTGTGTTGTTTAACATATTTAATTATTGCAGGTTTGCGTCATATTCTGAGTTTGCTTTTCACTCATTTAATTAATTTTGATGAATACTGAATCTATTTTTTGCGACTGCAGTAAGATCATGTTCATGTTCAAATGGAAAAAAAGTAACTGGCGTTACTTTTTTGAAAAAGTAACTCCGATATTTTCTAGTAAATTAAAATTTTTTAGTAATGTTAGTAACTAGTAATGCATTACTTTACTAGTTACTTGAAAAAATAAATATTATTACGTAACTTGCGTTAGTTGTAATGCGTTACCCCCAACACTGGTTAAAAGTAACATTCCCATAATGTTTGCAAAATTATCAAATTGAATTTTCCCTTTTTTAATTGAAAAAATAAAAGCAAAGGAAGTCACTTAGGAAAAAAGCATTTGCCAATTACATAAAAGTAACTGAGATACATAGGCCTACTGCATGTGATGCACTTAATACACCCTAATATGAAGCGAATCAAGCGCAATGCATTGTGGGATAAGTCATGCTGCACATTTTAGTAGGGCATGCACAATTTTTGCATACTGTGCACAGCTTACATTCTCTCTATGAAAGAAGTATGCTATTGTGATCAGTCTGTCTCTGCACACAGAAAAGACCAGCACTGGCTCGCTGCAAATGTGTGTTGAAATAAACGCTGGACATTCAGTTTTGCTGTTTTATATTAGATTTCAAATGTTTGCCGTGATGTCCTTTGCTCTCTTTCTGTGCGTGAGGCCTTTGTAATCTCGCACCGGTTGCAGGGGTGAGAAAGCACGAACACACTACAAACAAACGCATTGTTTTTCTGCAGCACACAATCTGATTCTGCACTTCAGAGTCTCTGGAGGAAGTCTTTCAGTCGCCCTTCACCTCGCTGTGGGTCCTGATCAGCCCGCGTGTCGTCTGTCAAATCTCCACGCGGGAGAAGAAAACGACTCTGAATGAAGGAGCGCCGCATCCCAATCCATTCCCCGGGTAATTCATCTCCTGCTGTGTAAAAGAAAAATGAGTGGAAACTGAAAGAAAGTAAATACGCTCCATTCAGAGACAGATGCATCATGGGATGCGTGTTGTCTTCCTCTCCACTGCCTCAATCATCTAAACAGAAACCGTGCCGAGCCTAGACACCCTGATCAGAGGGAACACAATGAAATAACGATATTGGCCGTGACATTTTGCTGTGATTTTCAGAGGGATATTTAATTGTATTCATCACATAGAGCCGACAGGAGCAGAAGATGCAGATTCTGACCGGGAAGAAGCCATTAGTCAAATTACACACACTGTCTAGGTCTTTACAAAAGCCAATATCTGACACCAGCCTCTTTTATTGCAGAAGAATGATGGCAATTCTAGCGTGACACATTCATTTCTTTGGTTCAGACGGACTGTGTAAAGGGCTTAGATGAGGAATTTCTTTGTCATCGCAGAACAAAGCCAAAACAGACACAGCTACATTAAGGAAATATAATATTTTGTAAGAGGGAGTTTAACTATATCATGTGATCACAGCGGAGTGCCATATGGTTTGTTTACTGCATAAGTCAAGTACTTGTAGCTACACACTGAAGGAAGGTCATGGGTTCAATAGTTGACTTTTTGATCGCCACAGAAAATGTATTCGATTCATTCTTCAGTTAGTCTAAAATAACGTTCAAATCTCACATTTATGTTATGTGATAAACAGTCAAATAAATGCTATTTTTAAAGGGGTCATGAACTGAGAAACCAAAATTCTCTTAATCTGTTGACATATGCGTTCCATTGTCTACAAAAACGTCTTGTAAGTTTCAGAACTCAAAACTTTGTTGTTAAGGTCAATGCACCTTGAATCCGAAACTTTCGTCCAAAATGTTCGCATGTTGAAAAATAAATACGATTATGTCAACCACGTTTACACACTGCCTCCAAAATTTCCGTCCGTTATAAAAAAATTCGGATCGGATTCGATTTTTTGCGTTTTTCGTATCCGTGGCAAGCATTTTGAGAGGTGTTTTGACAGTTCAGAGCCACCGTACAAGCGAAACGCCAAAATCCAGAATGCGATTGTCAAATTCATCCACTTCGTCTCGCAGCACAAAGCACTGTTAGATCCTTGCACACTGAGTTCACAGAAATTGGTGGTCTTCCTTTTAATATGTGGCTCTAATGTAGCTAGCAAAGCATCAAACTGAGCCACTGACATCCTGAAGTAAACTTTGAATCGACCGTGATAATCCTGATGATCCTTAATAAGGAGGAACTCTCCATCCTCTCTATATTTTAGGATTGGATGGACCCATCATGGACCCAATATTTCCTTTCTTTTTCTTATAAGAAGCGAGAGGACAACCAAATCATCCTCAATGCATTAAAGAGATTTTGTATCGTTTTTGTAGAATTTTTTCTCTATGGATTAATTAATATACATCGGACTCAGTGTGCAAGGTTTCTGTGCGTGATGAATTTTTAGGATTATGAATATGAAAAAACGCATGCGTCATTTTCGGACTCAGTGTGCAGGGACTTTAGTCTAAAAACAGCTGAAGTCAGTCTGCCAAAACCACAGCTAGTGGAATGTGCCACTCTATGATGTAATAGTGTGGATAAGCACCGCCTCCACAGAAGATGATCAACGCCTCTTCTACATCGCTGCCTGTTTCTCCCGCCCACTGATTCACACATGTGGTGTTTACGAGAGAGGCGAACATGCAGGTCTACACAGAAACCAAACAAAAGATGGCTCTGAAGACAAGACGACGCTGTGCGGTGCCAAGTTGTGGAAAAACACCGTCTTTGCATTGCCCTCTTTATGAACCCAGCGTTAGGAAAGAGTGGATGAACTTTATAACCTAAATCACTGCAGCGTCTGTCTGTGAAGGATGTAAAAACAGGACAAAAATAGCCTATTACTTCTAAATGATGATGTTTTTGATGTCAAAATCTTGAAAACATCATGTAAGTGGACCTCAAGAACAGTACAAAATAACTAAACAAAGGCAGTTCATGACCTCTTTAAAGTATAACTACAAGAATTATACATTAGTGTACAGACTTTAATATTTCTGTAATTGTGCATACCACAAATAAAAATATCCACAAATAAAAACTTACATTGTTATATAATATTATTTTTAACTAACTGAGGGATGAGTCCAAATAATATTGATTTAAATATCCAATAGGCCAAAAAATGAACTTACAAAGCAACTGTACAAATTATTATTATAATTAATAATTATATTAATAATATTATTAATTGTGTTATTGTATTATATAAAAAATGTTTACCTTTGCTTTGCAAGTTTTTATTTTATATTTTGTTGCCTTGTGGCGATTAAAAGAATAAAAATGATTTTTTACAAACTTAAAATGTTAAATTTACAAAGAAATTGAACAAATATAAAAATATAATATAAAATAAAATATATTTGCAATATATATATATATATATACTATTTTAATATAATATAAAATACTTTTTTTAATCAATAATTGTTTAAAATATTTTAAAGTAAAGAATAACTTGCAAAGCGACTATACAAATATAGTTTTTTAAATGACTAATTAAGGGACAAGTCAAAATTTATATTTATTCATTTAATCTCCAAGAGGTCCAAAAAAGTACAAACTTATAATACAACTGTAAAAAATGAATACAATATAATATTAATTATGAGAGTTAAAATAGTTTTTTCCCCGTTTTCTCCAAAAAGTAAAAAAAAATATAAATAAATAAAAAATTCTAACGCATTTTTATCCCTTTTGTAAATATGTATGTCATTCTTTGGTCAGTGAGTTTTCTGAACTAGTTCTAGTTTCAGATATATGACAGCGAATAGTCTTGTTCTTCCATTCCATGCTGGATTTTTAATCAGGTCTGACCTCAAACAGACAGTCGGTATGATTATGTATGAGAGGCCAAAACATATTAGTTATGATGCCACTGCAAACAAAGAGAGGAGGGCATAGTTGTGCGCTGAATCTCTGGGGTGTTTTACAGCTCCGGTGCTCAGGAGTAAGGAGCACGTCTACCGTCTCCCATTATTCATGAAACCTCTCTTTCCCCTCATTTCCACTGCGAGTCTGAGGAGTGTGACATTAATTAAACCCAGGAAACCTGCCTTCATTTGTTTGCTTCTTTATGAACCATTGACTTTAGTGACCAATGAGATGAACGCCAATCTGCTTTTAAACTGTTGCTTACATTTGTCAGATCTAAAGAAAAATAAGACTGCATGTGTGTTACAGATAAGAAGGTGTTAAAACCACATGCATTTAATTGTTTTAGGTAACAATATGGTCCTGTATAAACGCCGTTCTCTGTTTCTGGGGAAATGATGAGTGACGAGGAACCGTTCAGCTGACAGCGAGAGATGGATATCATCATACAGAAGAATGAAGCACAGTTCAAGACCGAGGAGGTGAGGACGTGTCTGCGTCTGACCGATGTTTCCAGCTCACACCAACAGCACATTTGACCTGCGTCTAGTGTTCACTTCAAACATTGCACGCTGTAACACTTTAGGGTTCAAACTCAATCCAATATTAAATGTGTTTCTCAGGTGCTAGTTTGATTTCTGTCTCGGTAAAGTAAAAGTGACATATAAATCATTTTCCAAAAGAGGAAAACAAGACAGTTAAGTGTCAGATGTAGTTTAAAATATATATAATGATATCTAAAAATATGCACATATAGTATACATTTCATTCTATTGTATCCCGTACTGTACACGATCATTCAGAGTTTTTAGAGTAAGTTTGAAGTCTCTTTTGCTCTTTTTATTTAATAAAAAATACAGTAATATTGTGAAATATTATTGGTATTTAAAATAACCGTTTTCCATTGTAAAATATTGTCAAACGCAATTTATACGTGTGATATCAAAGCTGAATTTTCAGCATCATTGCTCCAGTCTTCAGTGTCACATACTGTACGAAATCCAAAGTTGAGAAAATTACAAGTTTAAGGCAAGCAGCTTTAGCAGATTTTTGACGTTTCTCAACTTATTTTTGTATAAACTGAATACAACAAGTTAATAAAACACAAAATCTGCTTCTCAAATTTTGATATTTAACAGTACATGATCCGTCAGAAATCATTCTAATCTACTGATTTCTGCTCAAGAATCATTTATGATTATAATCAGTGTAAAAAAAAACATGAAACCATTTTTTCAGTATTTATTGATTAACATAACAGTAAAGAACAGCATTTATCTGACATATTTTTGTAGCGTTATAAAAGTATTGTCTCACTTTTGATCAATCTAATGCTTTCTGGATAATATTTTAACAGATCTTACCGACCCAAAACTTCTGAACAGCAGTGTATATTTTTAGTTACTGAATCCATACATTTTTATTTTATAGATTATTGTTCACACAAAAGTTGCTTACTTATGTTTTAAAAGTTATGTAAAACAATAAATCACTGAACAATGAGGTTTCCTCATAATGAAACTGTTTTATTTCTCACCGATGTGGTTTCTTTCAAACCAGCCCTTTGCTGCCATCATGTGCATTTCTGAAAAAACACGATATGATTTAAGTTACATCCTTAGGATTAGGAATTAAATATTTAAATACATTTTATTTACAGTTTAAATGGAAGCAATTCAACAGATTGTATGTCAAGTTAGTAGATTGAATATAATATATAATTATAGTTTATTAGGAAGAAAGCATAATTTTCTTTTAAATGTTTTGACATAGATCTTGTTTTATTTATTTTATTAAAATAATGTTAATTAAAAGCAATCTTGCTCAAGAAAATG
Source organism: Gymnocypris eckloni scoliostomus (assembly GCA_027564155.1). Classification (NCBI taxonomy): domain Eukaryota; kingdom Metazoa; phylum Chordata; class Actinopteri; order Cypriniformes; family Cyprinidae; genus Gymnocypris; species Gymnocypris eckloni. The sequence continues at coordinate 21,781,429 of CM050435.1, forward strand.
AAAATTATAACATAAAGAAACAGTTGGACAGATTGCGTCCAATGCATCTAGACAAAAGAGTCTGATGTGACACTGTGATGGGTGTGAGAGCGCTCTGCGCATGCGCGCTCATCCTTCTCCCTCCTGACCTCCTCCCGGTTTCTGCTGCGCCGCTGCCGCGGATCAAAATCCTCCTTACAGGTCCTGGCACACACATGAGGCATGGCAGGTCTCTTCGGGAAGATCCAGATCGGCATTTATGTGGAGATCAAGCGCAGTGATGGTGAGTCACACCCAGCAGCAGCTCGTTTATCAGACTGAGATGCAGTTTGTCGGTGCATCATCTTTGTGTAACCCGGGAAACCCGTTAAACGCGAGACATCTGGTGCAAACGACGGGAGAGGCTCGATATAGGCCTGTGCATAAACATACAATACCCTTCCGTCCTTGGCACGCCGTTGTATTGCCTGTTTTTGGGATGCATGCTCCTGCTAACCCGTTAGCGAATTTACGAACGCTACTATGGCGGAGGGGTGACTCGTTAATATTAATGAAGTCCTCCTGACGTTGCTTGGTAACCGTGTTCGAGCGTCTAGAACGCTTTACTCGCTGATGTGAGGATTTCAGCCAATCAGAGAAGCGTTCTGGGGAAACGTCACGGAACGTGATTAATATTCATAAGCCATGCCTTCACCATAGTACATTAATAAATTCGCAGTGTGTTAGCATCATCCACGAGGAAGACGCCCAGAGACATCTCCTGAAAAACTCGTTTGTACTGCTCTTTTAGTTTACTTGGTGTTTTAGTTTAGTTTATTGTAATTTCGGGAATTTGCAGGTCTAAAGTTAAGCCAAATTTCGTTTCTGCCGTGTATATTGCAGAAAAGACAAATCATTAATTTGAAACTGTTGTACAATAACGTTAGTAAGCTAATAATTCAAACTTGTTAATTATATATAAACACAAAATAATACACCTTTTACATAATGGCCCGTTTTTAATACAATGCAGGTGTAGTTATGCAGGCTTAGGGTCTGTAAGTGGGTTGCAGGTTTGAGACCCGAGTACACATTTACATTTGCTTAACTTCACACACTCTCAGGCCATCTGACATGTAGATGAGTTTGATTCTTTACTTGCTCATCAGTGGATCCTCTGCAGTGAATGAGTTCCTTAAGAATGATTTCAAACAGCTTTCACGTTCAGCTATCAATCTGCACTGGCTACCAATAGCTGCTCGCATCAAATACAAGACATTAAGTGTTTGCCTAGAAAACCACCTCTGGCTCAGTCTGCACCCCTTTACCCTAAATTCATTCCTTCAGACTTATGTGCCCTCTAGAAGCTTGCCTTCTGCCAGTGAACATCGCTTTAGTGTGGACTTTTACATGAACTGCCCAACTCAATCCCAGCAGCTGAGTCTTTATCCATCTTCAAGAATCAGCTGAAAACACATCTCCTCCATCTTTACTTGACCCTCGAACTCTAACACTCTATTTATTCTATTCTAATTATTCTAATTCTGTTCTTTAAAAAATTTCCCTTTTAGACTTGCACTCTATTCATTTACTAATTGTTTTCTTTTTATTTATTATATAATAAAAACCTTGCTATGTGTACTGTTAGGCTAACTGAGATTTGTCATAGCACTTGCATAACACATTTGTTGATTTTGATTGCTTCCATTTTCCTAATTTGTAAGTCGCTTTGGATAAAAGCGTCTGCTAAATGTAAACATCACAGTAATCCACACCACTCAGTCCATCTATTAAAGGGATACTCCACATTCATGGTTGTTTGTCTTTGTAGTTGTACATCTGTAATAGAGACACACAGATACAACACTGATGTGTCAGGATCAAGGGAGATTTATTCTAAAGCAGCTTTTGTACCTCTGCCTTTAATAGCTTCCAGGTTTATCAGCGGTCTTTAGTTATTAAAGGCTGTGCATTAATGTGTGTATGAAATTTAAAAACCCGGACAAAGGTTTTATTGATCACGTGTTGCTCTATTACAGCTAAATATCAACTTAATCTCAGATGTTTCTCCAAGCAGTCCTCATGTGAAATAGAGGTATAAAATGAATATGGATCGCAGCTCAGATCATTTAATCCTGAAAGAGTTATATTTGAGTTCATACTGAGATCTGAGGCAAATCTGAACACACTTTCTGATCTTCATTACTGTTCAGGAGAAACAGCTGAGATAGTGAGATCTCGTTTTTTTTTCCCATGGGATGATTATTTTTAGCAGCTTTTACAACTGTGGAAAATCCTGTGTGCCGTGAGTAGAAGTGCTTTTGAAACTGACAGCCGGATGCTCGTGCTCTCATTCTCCGTGAACAGATCGATCTGGAGAGCATATTTGCACTAAATCTAGATGTTGCACCTGAAGAGGAAATCACACAAAGTCCTGAGACCCCTCCGCCGCCCGTGTCCAGTGCCAACAAAATCAACAAGATCCCTCAAAACAAGGTCTGTGTCCATTTCGCTACACCTTAATAGTCATAACCAAGAGGAGGAATGAGCACAGAAGAAGACAGACAGATTATTGTAGCGCACTCAATATGGTTTTTATAACTTCTCAGATGGAATTCTAGACAAGAGTCATAAATTCATATAAAATCTGTTTCAAGTTTTTATGGTGAAATTAATAAAGGCTGAGTTATTACTAGTCATAAACACACAAAAAAACACTAAAATACCTTGCATTGTGGGATCCTACGTTACCCATAAGCCCTTGCATGTGTGTGTGCTTAGATCTATCTATAAAAATATACTGCAAAATATAAAATATTTGTTTTAAAAATAGTTTTTCCATTTTATGGATTAAGTCTACCATTGGGAATTACTGTGTGTGTATATATGTAGCAACTAGTAGATGAGGTGGTAATTTGGCATACATTTATTGTGAATGTTTTATTGTGTAGATGTATATTGTAGCTAAATGAAAAGATGCTGAAAATTGGATTATATGAAACGTTTATTTTCTTGGATTCATCATTTCTAGAATCGTCGAACAGTAGCGCCACCGAAAAATGAAACGCCTGCGAGGGATAATCGAGGTATGATGTTATGCAAAAAAATGATGACACTTATTTATTCATTTCAGCTTACTCTGGATTTTATAATATTTTTATATGAAAGCTTGAAATCTAAGTGCTATTTAGTATTATTTATGTATTATAATAGTTATTATTTTTCTAAATTAAGTTTTATTTTTCTTTAGAATTTTTTTGTGTATTTTTTTTTGTTCTTGTACATTTCTATTTAGCTTTATTTTTCTTTCAGTTTTAGTACTTTAACTTAAAGAGTTCCTATTATGCTTTTTCCCTTTTTGAATTTTAGTCAGTGTGTCGTGTGTGTTTGTGCAAAAAACGATCTACAAAATTAAATAATCTCAAAGTCCATTCCAAAGGGAGATATTTTTTTTTTTTTAAATCCCTTTTCAAGAACTACAACGAACGGCTTGTTTGGACTGCAGACTTTTTGGGGTGTTGTGATGTCACAAAGCGGCCCATTAGAATATAAAATAAATCCGCCTACGGAAATTAGAATGGTTGGTGGGTGGAGAGGGGCGAGGTCGTGGTTAGAACGCTTGCTTGAGTGCGGGTGTGCCTCAAATGTCTTTAAAAGTGAAGCTGCGGGCTCTTTGATCGCCCCCTGGTGGCTGGCTGCAGTACAGGACATAAACCCCGCCCTCTCCATGTAAACGAATGGGACATGAGTAAAAAACAAAATAAAAAAAGTAATTACATTTCCAATACAATTTTCCAAAATATGGTTTTGGTCATTTTAGGTAGTTGTTATCACGCTGATATATGTTCAATTGTTCAGTTTTGTGATAAGTTTGATCTTAGCTAGTAATTTGATGCTATAAAACTGGGGCGTGTCGTTAATGTTGATTGGGTCTGCGGGAGTTTGATACTGCGGCTCCACCTCACGACTCTACTGCGCAGACTTGGGCTCCACCTCACGACTCTACTGCGCAGACTCGGGCTCCAAACGAATCTCTACTGCGCAGACTCGGGCTCCAAACGAATCTCTACTGCGCAGACTCGGGCTCCAAACGAATCTCTACTGCGCAGACTCGGGCTCCAAACGAATCTCTACTGCGCAGACTTGGGCTCCAAATGAATCTCTACTGCGCAGACTCGGGCTCAAAGCGAATCTCTACTGCGCAGACTTGGGCTCCAAACGGATCTCTACTGCGCAGACTCGGGCTCCAAACGAATCTCTACTGCACAGACTTGGGCTCCAAACGAATCTCTACTGCGCAGACTCGTGCTCCAACGAATCTCTACTGCGCAGACTCGGGCTCCAAACGAATCTCTACTGCACAGACTTGGGCTCCAAACGAATCTCTACTGCGCAGACTCGGGCTCCAAACAAATCTCTACTGCGCAGACTCGTGCTCCAAACGAATCTCTACTGCGCAGACTCGTGCTCCAAATGAATCTCTACTGCGCAGACTTGGGCTCCAAACGAATCTCTACTGCGCAGACTCGGGCTCCAAACGGATCTCTACTGCGCAGACTTGGGCTCCAAACGAATCTCTACTGCGCAGATTTGGGCTCCAAACGAATCTCTACTGCGCAGACTCGGGCTACAAACGAATCTCTACTGCGCAGACTTGGGCTCCAAACGAATCTCTACTGCGCAGACTTGGGCTCCAAACGAACCTCTACTGCGCAGACTCGGGCTCCAAGCGAATCTCTACTGCGCAGACTCGGGCTCCAAACAAATCTCTACTGCGCAGACTCGTGCTCCAAACGAATCTCTACTGCGCAGACTCGTGCTCCAAACGAATCTCTACTGCCAGGGCTCTAGACTAACTTTTTGCACTGGGTGCACTGGTGCGCCTAACTTTTTTTCTTAGGTGCACTGGCACAAAAGTTAGGTGCACCCAAATTTTTATATAGGCAATATTGACTAGTAAACGACTAACTAACAATCTGGTCAACATAAAGTTCTTTATTTGAAGCACAATTCTACAAGAAAGGTAACTTACTGAAAAAGTGTTGGTGCTTAAAGTGCTTCACTGAGCAGAGATTTAAATTTAAAAACGTCTCAAGATAAATTAAATAAAATCTAAATTAAGTGTTTGAAGGGCGTCAAACTGAACATCTCGTGGCTCAATGCATTATGGACTATCCTCCATTGCAGTTACATGCCCCTCGAATGGCCAACTCCTGTAGTTTAGCTTTCTTGATCTTTGTCCTTGGCTAAACCAGCTGGCCACACTCTCTCTAGCATCAACATCTTCCAGACTTGCCCCTTCTCCACGGAGTCTTATCAGATCTTCCACTGTGTCTGAACGAAGGGATGCTCTAGTGCAGTGCTTCTCAAACCCCCCCCCTTAAACCCATAAAACAATCCTGTGCCCCATCCCACCACAGACTACCAAATAATTGCACTAAACATAATGAAAAAATAAGTATTTACAGTTTTATAACCAATTCTTACTATGCAAAAAAAGTATACTTAGGCCTTTAGTGTTATGTTAGAAGCATTTTATACTCATACCTTTTCTTGATTTAATATTTTGACATTTTTTAGCTTTATTTTCATTTAAATGTTTAGTTTTGAAATGTTGTATGCATTTGTCATGTTTATTTCATGTCTTTATCTTCTTAAATGTGTGTATATAATATGTATAGTTTTAACTTTTAATTTTAGTTACTTTTTCTTATTTGTAAGCCGCTTTGGATAAAAGCGTCTGCTAAATGACTAAAAGTAAAGAAAAAAATAACTGTTCTGTTCTGTCTAATCGTCTCTCTGTACTCATACTGTATTTTAATTAGGGATGGGTATCGTTAAGGTTTTAACGGTATTACTACTCTTATCGATACTGCTTATCGGTCCGGTACTTTAACGGTATTCTTATCGGTACTTTTTGTTATTTATATATATATATACATACATACACATATATGTATGAAATATATATTTCTATGATAGATTAGCAGCTTAATTAACATGGCTTTATATTCTGAAATGTTAAATAAATATTTCATTAAATAAATATAAAACATCAATTTGTAAATGCACCAGTGTGCAGGCATTTTAGTGTTTTATATACATAAGATAAGAGAGTAAGAACATGAACAAAGAAACAAAGTTAAATAAACTGACAAATATACCATTTGTCATACCATAAAACAAATGTACAAATGTAAAAAAAAAAAAAAACTGCTTTCATTTATCTATGATGGTCTACTAACATTAATGTTCAGGTAAGTAATAGCTACAAAATAAATCTGAAAGTGATCAAATATAAATGAACACTGCATAGTTTTCACTGTATATATTGATAGATTAATGCTTATTAAAGCTATTACTTTATTCAGATTAAGAGCTGTGAGTGATTTTGTCTTTGTATTTTGTTCTTTGATTAACATTGAAGAAGCTCCAATCTGTCACTGAGACAAAATATTGACACACAATTTTCTCCCAACTGTTCTCGTTCACTTTAAGATATAAACTGTGTTTTAAGTGAATACTCTCCAAGCCGTCCGTTTTTACATGCTTTGTGTGTATTTGATCGTTTGACGCGCCAAGCTCAACGCTGCACTTTGCTTGTCTGTTTTGAGCGCCAGCACGCCGCACACACACACACACACACACACACACACACACTTCAGCCTGAGGAACAGCGTCTCTCGTGTGGATTGTACTTTCAACGTTTTATTATCAAACATGTCCAGCAATTTAGTAACTGTAAAGACGGTATTTTACAGCAATCGACAGACGATTGATCTGATTCTGACGTTAAGTTTTGGTCAGGGAGGAACGAATGCACGCCGCTGTGAAGAGAAGGAAGTTGTGTTAGAAGAAACACGGCTATAATCTTTAGAAGCTAAAAAAAACATTAAATTAACTCAGTTTAATATAACAGCCACAGGCCTAAAGTGTAAGCATGTTTTAATGGTTAGTTCTCTCTTCTATCATAAACAGGGCTTTCATGTTGCGCGTGCTGAAACTCATCCACGTGAGCGCGATCTGAATTGCGAATAGCAAAAATGCATCATAGACAAGAGTTTGAATATTATTGCATATAAAAACAGCTGGTGACTCTGGCGGGATAGAATTTGCAAGATAATGTGTATATATATATAGCAATAATAAATGTATGTGTGTTTTCTTAATTTCTCCAGTACCGATAACAGAACCGTTAACGTCAGAGCTTATCGATACTCGGTCTTTCATAATTTAGCCCGAGACCGATTAAATACCGGGTTTCGTACCCATCCCTAATTTTAATGCAGCCAAATTCTCAATAAAACTGTTTTACTTTATATATTTGACTGTTTATGTTGTTAGTCAACAGGATAAATATGAAATAATGACCGAAACACGTCCCTTTAAGAATTCATAACTAGCTCTCCTTCCAAGAAGCTAGTCTGCACAAAAATACTAATTTATAATTGTATTGAGCCGTTGTCTGATGAAATCAAATAAGACACAATATAAGACAAGACAATTCCAGTGCTGTGATTTCTTCTATATTTGCATGTACATTTAGAGAAGCAATAATATCTGTTTTAACTGAGCACGGGCTCCTCTCAGACGCCGCTGAACAGAGCAGATGCAGAGAAAGCGTGCTGATCTCGCGCCGTTGCGGCGATCACAGAGACACTCTGAGAGACTCGATTTGTCACTAGTTGCTTTTTTTGGAAAACAAAATGTTGCTATGGGGGTCTACAAAGGCGCTAAATGTCGCTAAGTTGGCAACACTGCACGCATCTCTACTACTCACCTCTTTCTCTCTGTCTGACTGCGGCAGCACACGTGACGCATTTGTCAACGCCACACACACATACAGAAATATCTGGACCACCAATCAGAGGGGGGGTCCGCCCTTCACTATCTCTGATTGGTTTAGACCACGATAGAAGCCTAACGGGAGTGTCTTTTGTTGAACCACATAGAGTTTCTGAGTCGCGGATACTTTTTTTTCTTTTCTCGAATGGCTGGACGCACCAGTGCACCCTGGGATTTTTGTTAGTCGCACCCGAGAGAAATTAGGTCGCACGTGCGACCAAATTGGTCGCACTCTAGAGCCCTGAATCAAGTTCAAGTCAAGTCAAGTCGATCTTTATTGTCATTCTGCTACATGTGTGGACATAGAGTGGAACAAAATATCATGTCTCGCAGGACCACAGTGCTACATACTAGTTAAACATGAGATAAACTTACAACAACGCAAGTATAAGAAAAACTATAGAGCAATACAACAGTGCTGCGAGACAGTTAATGACAATTTAGTCACGGTGATTGTGTGTGGATTCAACGAGCTGTGGATGAGAAGGTGGAAACGTTATTTTAGAAGTTAGTTGTATGGATGTTATTTTCTGCGATTTACCTTTTATCGCTCTTTTGTTTCCTCGAGAAACCGCTTTTGATCAGCGAAAATTATTATTTAACGATGGGACATTTCTAATTTCTCTGTCAGCCTAGTACTGCACACACTGCTCCTGTACTGGACAGCCAGGTCATTTCAGGGGCCGTCAGGGCCTCTGCTGGTCCTACAGCCCTTTAGACCATCTCTCTGGGGCATAGACGCACTCCAGAGCCCCTGCATGGACCATTTCCACCCAGCATATGGCTGCTATTAATAAAGCAGTGGTAGAGGGAGCATATGCAGGGCTCTAGACTAACTTTTTGCACTGGGAGCACTGGTGCGCCTTTTTTTCTTAGGTGCACCGGCACAAAAGTTAGGTGCACCCAAATTTTCATATAGGCAATATTGACTAGTAAACGATTAACTAACAATCTGGTCAACATAAAGTTCTTTATTTGAAGCACAATTCTACAAGAAAGGTAACTTACTGAAAAAAGTGATGGTGCTTAAAGTGCTTCACTGAGCTAATATTTAAACTTAAAAAAATCTCAAGATAAATTAAATAAAAAGAACATCTAAATTAAGTGTTTTAAGGGCTTCAAACTGAACATCTCATGGCTCAATGTATTATGGACTATCCTCTATTGCAGTCACATGCCTCTCGGATGGCCAACTCCTGTAGTTTGTCCTTCTTGATCTTTGGCCTCGGCTAAACCAGCTGCCACACTCTCTCTAGCATCAACATCTTCCAGACTTGACCCCTCTACACAGATTCTTATCAGATCTTCCACTGTGTCTGAATGAAAATGCTCTAGTGCAGTGCTTCTCAAACCCTCCCATTAAACCTATTAAAAAATCCTTCAAAATATACCACAGACAACATTCTTCTAATATTGTTATGACTTTTCTGACTTCGAGAACCATTGTAGGGCTCCAGACTAGACTAGCATTTAAGGACACCAGCACCAGTGCCTTTAAGTTCTACAGAAGGTGGCACCAGCACCTGACAGTAAAGCACTCACCCTAATCACACATGTACATCTTGTACACACATGTACAAGACGTCTTACAGATATACTTGTGCTGTCTGGGTAGTTGAGATGCAGTTCAAAATTAACTTTTATCAATGTAATTCATAATGTCTAAATATAATTTAATAAATACAATATATATATATATATATATATATATATATATATATATATATATATAATTTAATAAATACAATATATATATATATATATATATATATATATATATATATATATATATTAGAGTGCAAATGGCTGATAAGCCTATAAGTACTTCTCTGCAGCCATCTAATAGTGGTAATTTAATGTATTTTTTATTTTTAAATAAGTGGTTGCTTTCCTACATTATGAAACGTTTAGTTTTATAAATGGGAAAACCTATGAAGGATGAACAAATAATGTCATCACATTAAAAATAACTTTAAAATTCGGTAATACTTAAAGTTTGAAGTGCTGGGAAAAGTTGTGTGAAGCATTTAAAACACTTTAAGACATTCGACCATTTCTGTCACAAGTTGTTCCTGTAACGTTAGTTATATTAAATTAATGGTGAATGGTGGAGATTTGTGTTTATTGAATAACGTTTCTCCTGTTTTCCACATCAGTAGAGTTTGTTCTGATATCTGTAGCTTTAACATAATTATGTGCGAATTTGAATGCTTCTCACAAGATCTGACAGAAATGTTATGGATTCTGCGGCTAATTCTACTACTTTCTTCACTGTATCTCCCAGCGCTGTGTATAACGGTGTCGCGTGATCGAGAGCAGCCCGCGGCGCCGGTCCGAGCAGATAAACGGTCTGTAGCCCAAACGAGTAGCGCGGATTTGTTCCGCCGTTCGTTTGTCCAATGTAGCTCTTGTAAATCGTGCATGAAGAGAACGCAAAGCTGTTCATTCCATTTTTGAACTGAGAAACAACCTTTCTTTGACTGAATGCGCATTGCGATAGCGTCACAAGACGCGTCTAAGAGCAAAATCTGCAGCAATTTGGAAAATAGCGGAGTTTGCATGATTTTGCGATAAATTCAGCGATCGCAGAATCCTGGAGGGACTGTCAGACACTCACTGAACAGATCAAATTCAGAGAAAGAGCTGCCTGCATCTCTACTACTCACCTCTCTCTGACTGCAGCAGCACACGCATCTTCAAACGCACACACACATACAGGAATATCTGGACCACGGCCAATCAGAGGGGGGGTCCGCCCTTCACTATCTCTGATTGGTTTAGACCACGATATAAGCCTAACGGGGGTGTCTTTTGTTGAACCACAGAGTTTCTGAGTCGCGGATACTTTTTTTTTATTTTCTCGAATGGCTGGACGCACCAGTGCGCCCTGGGATTTTTGTTAGTCGCACCCGAGAGAAATTAGGGTGCACGTGCGACCAAATTGGTCGCACTCTAGAGCCCTGACTGCACAGACTTGGGCTCCAAACGAATCTCTACTGCGCAGACTCGTGCTCCAAACGAATCTCTACTGCGCAGACTCGTGCTCCAAACAAATCTCTACTGCGCAGACTCGTGCTCCAAATGACGTCATTTACTCACGATGGCAGCAGCCATACTGAGATGCTTTGGCTTCACTTTTCTATAGTGGAAGGTAGCCATCTTTTTACAGTCTATGCTTGAGTGCATCAGACAAGACAACGACGATGAGGAAGAAGTGCTGCTGTAGTGCCAAGTTTTCACCATGTCGAAAAAATACAGTTTTTTTCACCCCCGTGTCCAAACATCTTTTACTTCCTAAAGCAGACAATGTCAGGAAACGGTGGTTGGCTGCAATTTATTTTTAACTCTGTTCCTGAGCATTATAACCTCAATTTGGTACTGTGTGCTGCGCAGTTTACTGAGGACAGCTTCCACAACTTAAGGGAGTACGGTGCTGGTTTCGCCAAAAAGTTTTTGCTGAAAGACGGATCAGTTTCTACTTATAAATTGCTGACAGTACAATACTGGACAGTGAGGTAATCTGTAGAATTTACACTTCAATTATGAGACTATGGTATAAATAAATTCAACTGTTTAACAGTTCCACTGCAATTCATGTTATAATGTTAGAATTAAAGAACAATAAACATAATACGTATTATCTTTGCACTTATCTGTATATAGTCAATGCAGTTATTTTTAAGCGGTTGTTGACATTGTATCTAAAATGTGATTTAGCCCCAAAAACAATAAGTTACCACTCTAATATGTCTTCCTATATCCGTGCGTGCAAAGGTTCTGCACGATCCTCTTGTTCAATATTCTCGGGGTCTATATCTGGCTCAAATTGATATGGCAATATTGACACCATCCTTAATGTTACCAGAGCGGACGGAACTTGCTGCTTTGGCAAGGGGCGGGGCAAAACTGAAATGCTATCTAAGCTGTTCTCCAATCACAACACTCTGGGACAGCTAACCAATCACAACACATTTAGTTTTTCGGAAGGCGGGCCTTCATCAAACTCTGAACTAATCGAGTCGTTTGTGTCAGGCTGGGCAGAAAGGTATTGTAATAATGTACATTATGCAGAAAAATAAAGCGTTTTTCGAACCACCAAGCATGAGAGCATGTTCTAATACACCCCCAAAACAAAATCAAGACTTTGTAAAAAGAGCATAATAGGACCCATTTAAGTTTATTTTAAGTTTTATTTAAGAATAAAAATAAAAAATAATCTACTATTTATATTTTATTTCAGCTTTTCAATTAAGGAAAACATTTTCATAGACAAAGAGAAAAAATGCCTTTACGTTTTTTTCTTAAGGGGTTTAAGTTGTTGATAGAGTAATAATTTAATAAAGGAAAAGCATTAATAAGCGCACCTGTTCCTCCTTCAATACTGTTAAAAGCATCCCAGGAGGCACTTCATGAAGTTTTCATTTGTGTCAAGTTTTGAACAACATTCCCATATTTTCATTTGTTGTTTCATAATTTTGAATACTTGCTGTTATTTTAACATGAATGTTATTTAAAAAGCTTGTCTGTCTACATGTTTGTCTTGATCTGTCAATCTTTTTATGGTCCGTGATGTGATCTCCATTATTCAGTCACTGTAGGTACGACTCGAGCGCGGCCGAGTCAACAGACCGAACCTCCTCCATCAGCGCCCACCCCGCCTCCACCCATCCAACACCAGACCCTACAGCAGCAGAACGGTACCACACCTCACTAATGTTTTGTGCTTTTCAACATTGATAATAATAAGAAATGTTTGTTGAGCACAAATCAGCATATTAGAATGATTTCTGAAGGATCATGTGACACTGAAGACTGGAGTAATGATGCTGAAAAATAAAAACAGTTAATGATTCATTTATAATAATATTTCACAATATTACTGTTTTTACAGCATTTGAGACTGAATAAATGCAGCCTTAGCAGAAGAGACTATAGACTTAAGAAAAACGATATAATCGCACTGACCCCAAACCTTTGAGCAGTACTGTAATTACTGACACACAGCATGTGTGTGTGTTGTGAGGATGTTGAGAGTGTGTGATATGAAGAGGAGAGACTGAGGGGCTCTCAGCGCGTCACACAGCGGCCGTTGTCTTCGTCACATCAGAACAAAAGCAGTATTTAGATTTGTTTTCCAGAGATGAGCCCTCTTGTTGCCATTGTTGAGGGAATCACTCAGACACATTAAACTGCTACTAATTCACACTGATCAGTATTATTAATGATAAATAAGTGTTTGTAAAATATTGAGTCTGTTTCCAGTGTCAGAGTTGTGTGTGTGTGTGTGTGTGTGTGTGTGTGTGTGTGTGTGTGTGTGTGTGTGTGTGTGTGTGTGTGTGTGTGTGTCTGCAGCTCGTAAGAAGTCCAGCTGTGTGAAGGAAGTGGAGAAGCTTCAAGAGAAGCGGGAGAAGAGACGATTACAGCAGCAGGAGCTGAGAGAGAAAAGAGCACAGGTGACAGAAAACACTGGAATACTAGTGTTGCTTAATGCATATTATAATTAAAAATGCATTAATTAATATGTATATTTGTGGTGCTTGTGCGTTGCATTTTATTGTAATGTTATTTGTGACCCTGGACCACAAAATCAGTCTTTTAAGTGTACATTTTTCGAAACTACATCATCTGAAATCTGAATAAATAAGCCTTCCATTGATGTATGCTTTGTTATGATGGGACAATAATTGGCCAAGATACAACTTTCCAAACAAAATGTAAATATTGGGAAAATCGCCTTTAAAGTTGTCCAAATGAAGTTCTTAGCAATGCATATTACTAATCAAAAATTAAGTTTTGATATATTCACGGTAGAAAATGTACAAAATATCTTCACGGAAAATGATCTTTACTTAATAACCTAATGATTGAAAGAAAGATAAAAGAATAATTTTGACTCCTACAATGTATTTTTGGCAACTGCAACAAATATACTCCAGCGACTGGTAATAATAATAATCTTGCTTATTGCACATTATAATTATCGTTATTATAATTATTACAACTTTTATTTCAGCTTGTGAATAATGAATTGAAATGACTATTCAACATTTCTTGTTTTCACTTAGTTTAACCTAGTGTACTAAAATACCTAAAACTGAAATTAAGATGAATAAAAACTATATAGACATTTTAATTATTTTATTTTAATTATAAAATGACAAAAATTAGTGGTGGGCATAGATTATTTTTTAATCTAGATTAATCTCACTGTAATCTTGGAATTAATCTAGATTAAAATGGCTCATTTGAATTCTGCCGAAGGCATTCAGAATATGTGTGCTACCCAAATAATGACTAAAAGTAAGTCTTTGAGAACGGGTGAGCGTTTGGATGTCCTGCCCGATTGTATTACCACATAGACCAGCCGTTAACAATCTGTCCATCACGGACTGCGTCATTCACTTAACCAGCCACACCAAAGCAAACAGGAGGAGAGCATAAAGAGACAGGGCAACTAGAATTGAGTTCAGAATTAAAATATACACTTTATAGTTTATTTATATAAAAGGTATATTTGTGTGTAAAGTTGGGTATCATTACTATTCCCGGTCCCGCCCACTCGCGATTAAATATTTTCCTCTCCCGTCCCAATCACGTGATTCGTAGCGATTTTGTTTCCCATCCCGCGGGATTCCCGAAAAATGCCAGCCTCTAGTTCAAGACTGCTCGCCCCCCACAGTGCAATTCGCTAGGTATACATCCGCGCTAAAATATCAGGGTGAAAGTCATCATAGCTTGCGTAGTATAGACCCAGCTCCCAACCCAACTTTGAGAATAGATTAACGGCGATATTTTTTTTATCGCCGATAAGAGTCTCACGTTAACGCAGCACGTTAACACCGATAACGGCCCACCACTAAAAAAAAATACAAAAATATAAATAATAAAAAATAAAAAAAATGTAAAAAGTAACATGAAAGTAGTTTAAAATATTCATAATCAATAATACTAAAATAACATTGGCATCTGCTAAATAAACATAATTTACAAAAAGTAAGCCGCCAATTTGCGTTACCCACCACAGATAATTTGTATCAGCATTCGGCAGGTTGTCGGGTGTTAATTTCAAACCCTGCTTACAATATTAACTGAGTTTTTTATTACACAGGAAGTCGATGCCACAACCCCTAATTATGAAATCATGTGCATGATCCGAGACTTCCGAGCGAGTTTGGACTACAGACCGCTGACCACTGCAGATCTGGTGAAGAACTGCATCACACACTTATTTCATTTCTTCCGTGTGATACATTAGCTGTGTTGCATGTTATTATAATAGATATGTCCTAATAATTTGTATATGTTCTCAGATTGAGGACCACAGGATATGCGTGTGTGTGCGGGCGCGTCCTCTGAACAAGAAAGGTAAGGATGACATCTGGTGATTCTGTATCGTCAGTGTGTTGTGTTGTTCGTGATGCAGCACATCATGTGTGTTGACTCTCAGAGCTGACCGTGAAGGATCTGGACGTCATCACCATCCCCAGTAAAGACGTGGTCATGGTCCACGAGCCCAAGCAGAAAGTGGATTTAACCAGATACCTGGAGAACCAGACGTTCCGCTTCGATTACGCTTTCGACGACACCTCGACAAACGAAATGGTGTACAGGTCAGTTATTTGTTGTTTGACAGAGAAATAGTGAGAATGAAAGACGAGAGAGAAAAAAACAACCTGTTCAGTCTCATGCTGTAAAAAGTACATATATATTTTGTAAAACTAAAATATATAAATATTAATATTAAAAATGTAAATACAATTGGTGTAGTCTCACACTATGCAAAGTAAAAATATAAAAATGTGTAATTTATTTAGGAGAATATATTAATATATGATTTTTATTTTACACTTTACAAAGTCACTTGTATAAAAATATATTTTATAAAAATAAAAAAATATATACAAGTTATTTGTTAAGACACAAGCTGTACAAAGCAACACATTTACAAATATGTGTGTGTATATGTATATATATATATATATATATATATAAATATAAATAAAAATAAAAAACATCTATATTTTTAAGAAATATTTTTCAGTATTGAAGTGTAAAAGGTAACATATATTATATAATATATATTATATAATAATATGTTATTTGCTCAGTTTTCTTTGCACTAAATATATAAAATGCCATTATTTCTGAATAAAAGACCGTATTCTAATCTGTTAATATTGTTTTTTCTACCTACACTGCATAGGTACCATTAGCAGACAAGAACATTTATTTTAGAAGCGAGAAAGTCATTTCATTCTAGGCCTGGACCAGATTATTCGAAATATCTAACCTACATGCTATATTCAATAAATGTTTGCAGGAATTTCCCTCATTATAAACTCGAAAGCTGCGGGAATGAGTGAAACTATGCGATATACACACAAATTCAGGACCTGATTAAATATAACTATTATACAGAGATTTGTGAAATATAACTCCATGACTTTTACAAAACCTTTCCAGGCCTGGAAATTGCTGTTTTAAAATGAATTTCATAGCTTTTTCATGACCGTACGATCCCTATAAAAGCAACTGATGCACACTTTCCTCTCCCTCCTCTAATCACGGGCCGGATCCGTCACCCCGCTTTATTCCGGGACCTCTCAATTTACAAATGAACACTGGGCTACCTCATTAAAAGTATTGCTCTTAACAGACCTGTGTGTTTTGTATCACTAGTGCAGTGTCCGTTCTCGGAGCATATATAAACCGTGCCGCTTCCAGCTCGCTGATCTGTAGTTTATTCAAAGTGTATTAATTCTGAATGTGTAGCATGTCCATATTGCACCAAAATGCGACACTGCACTCCCTTGGGTCCGCAGCAACACACCCGCCACACGTGAAGTCGATTGGATGAACGGTGCTCGACATAATAAAAATGCAAACAGACACACAGAGATTCCTGCCTTTATTAGAGAGAGGAATATGTTCAGCCCCTCCTCAGAAGCTTCGAATATGGTATTCGGATCAGCCCTATTGCATTCTGAGGAACAAATTATGAGAAGAACCATTTTTTACATTAGAATAACATGCATTTATGAATAATAAGATTTTATAACACATATGATATAAAGTGAAGTCTCCGGGTGTGATGTGTTTCAGGTTCACCGCTCGGCCGCTGGTGGAGACCATATTTGAGAGGGGAATGGCCACTTGTTTTGCTTACGGTCAGACGGGGAGCGGGAAAACTCATGTAAGCAGATGACATCACATTACAGGAACAGATCTTCCCAGAGGATCCTCTATTTGTCATAATCCATGTCCCTCCATTCCAGACCATGGGAGGAGATTTCTCAGGGAAGAACCAGGATTGCTCCAAAGGCGTCTACGCTCTCGCTGGTGTGTGACTGACAGGCTGTCCTTCTGTTCAAGTATTGACTGATCCTTCCTGAACGTGACTGTGCTCTTCTTTCAGCACGGGATGTTTTTCTCATGTTAAAAACACCAAACTACAAGAAGTTGGATCTTCAGGTGTACGCGACGTTCTTTGAAATCTACAGCGGGAAGGCAAGTTCTGTGGCCCACATTAATAATTCATGAAATAAACCAGTTAATGACAAATATAAACAAATATTGATTATTATAAAAATAGCAGTGTTATTTATTTATATATATTATATACTATTATGATTTTTGGAATACATTTTTATATTTTCTGCTTTATTTTCATTTTAGCTTAGTAATGTTTTGTGATTTGACATTTGTATTAATTAAATATTTGTATAAACAATGATTAGTTATATAGTATATATTTTTTGTAACTTGATTTTTATTCAGTTTGTGTATTCAGTAATTCTAGTGCTTAGTTATTATTTATTTTATTACTGATTATTATGTTTATGTTCTTTGAAATCTCCTTTGGAAAGGCAAGTTCTGTAGTTCACATTAATAATTAGTAGTTAATTGTGTTCATTTGTTTAAATATTTTAAATATTTGAAAATAGTATTATTATTATAACAAAGCAGTGTTATTTTAGTATTATTTATAAACTATTATAGTATTTATTAATTTGATAAATTACCTTTTAATTTCACTCTTTGTTTTTAAATTTGAGCAAAGTTATGGTGCTTTTATCTTTTTAGTTTGAGTTTTTATATTTGTTTTTAGCTTGAATTTAAGTTTTAATTTAATTTATTCAGTTCATTTTAGTACTTCAACTTCAGGAGTACGTTCTTTGATCTCTACAGCGGGAGGCCAGTTTCATAGTTCACATGAATAATGAAAGTTCATTTGTTGCAGGTGTTTGACCTCCTGAACAGGAAGACGAAGCTGCGTGTTCTTGAAGACGGGAAGCAGCAGGTTCAGGTGGTCGGGCTGCAGGAGCGAGAGGTCAAATGCACCGAGGACGTGCTCAAACTCATCGAGATGGGCAACGGCTGCAGGTACCACCATCCCAAGAATTTCAAAATAGAATTCAGTTTAAGAATTGCATTTCTATAACGTGTTAAAAAAATATATCTTGTTTCACATATTTTGCCTATTGTTATGGTTAGGCTTTCAGCGTCATGTTCATCCTTTCCCGCTCGTTAACTGACAATCACTCAAGACAAATGCAGTCGCCAGGCTGTACCTGTTAACCAAGGCAAACGTTCCAGAAAATCTACATTTCAAGAGCTTTGGCTACAAAACGACCTCTTCAAAGACTAGGTGTAAAAACAGACGACAGATACACTAAATGTAAAGTTTGTAAAACTACTATTGAGCTAAATATGGGAAAGGGAACACAACAGCGGCCTGTTTTCTGTTCATTACAGGAAATTCAGCCTTTTAGTCAGTGAAAGTCAGGGAATTAGATATTTGGCTTCGAGTGGGAACCCTGTATATTGTTAAATGTTATTTATTTCTGTGATGCAAAGTTGAATTTTCAGCATCATTCCTCCAGTCTTCAGTGTCACATGATCTTCAGAAATCATTCTCATATACTGATTTACCATTCAAGGAACATTTATTATTATTATTATCAATATGTAAAAGTTTTTCAGGATTCTTTGATGAATAGAAAGAATGTTACTTAAAGTTTGTTACTTGTAGATCTTGTATAATTTATTCAGAGATCACCATGAAAATACCCTTGATGCTGGCATGGTGTTAAAAAGTGAATAAATAAATGAATAGAAAGATCAGCAATTATATTAAATAAAAATATTTTGTAACATTACACACTACACCATTAAAAAGCTTGGAGTCAGTATACATTTTTATTTTATTTGGGAAAGAAATTATATACATTTATTTAGCTAGGATGCATTAAATTGATCAAAAGTAATGATGATGATTCTTTGGATCAAATAAGTGCAGGCTTGAAGAGACTTCTTTAAAATCTTTTGACTGGTGGTGTGAATATATACTAGGGTTTGCACCGGCTAATCGACGTCGACTTCAGTGCTCTGCATGACGCTGGTCCTAGAGAGGGCGCAACAGCATAAGAAATACACATTTACACTCCGTTTCCAAACAGTTCAAATGACAAATTAATTCATGATATGATGATTTGTGATTATATTATGCTGGAAATTGAACGGAGAATGCATGTTTTAAACAGTTTATTGTACAGGTAAGTTAATCACGTTCTAATCTAATGCGCTGCTGCACTGTAACACACACATAGCTACAGACAGTAGTGCGTACAATACATCACGCGTAGATCGCGCACACATAGCTACAGACAGTAGCGCGTACAATACATCACGCGTAGATCGCGCACACATAGCTACAGACAGTAGTGCGTACAATACATCACGCGTAGATCGCGCACACATAGCTACAGACAGTAGCGCGTGCAATACATCACGCGTAGATCGCGCACACATAGCTACAGACAGTAGCGCGTACATCGCGCGCACAGAATCATTCAGCGCGGAAAAGTCCTGTCAACACCGTTCTGTGATTTCTCTGTAAAACAGCTTAGAAACTGAAAAGTTCAAGCATATATTTCTTAATAACTCAATCTCGCAGCTTCACTACTAGTAGAGAGACGCTGTCAGGTAGAATTAATTCACACGCAACCGCTCTCACGAAAGCATGCATTCATATGAATGTAATCTTTTCTGTACTTATCTGTATCTGATTTAGAACGAGCAGGAATCTGAGAGAAATATAACGACCCAAAGACTAAAGAACTGATCAAAATAAGCTGTTATAGGAGCAATAGTCATGTTTCATAGCTGTGCACAAGGTGTTTGTCACAGCTCCAGACTTATTTGTTCATTAATAACGTCATCAGCGACTAGTCGACTTCGACTTGACTTTCATCACATAAAAGTCGTTTTTTAAAAGTCTTTCAACCCCTATATATAAATGTAATTATTCTAAAATTATTCTTAATCAGTTTTTGACAGTGACATCGTTAAAAACAGTCCTAGTATGTATTAATCTTGTTTTTTGTGTGTGCTTTTCCTCAGGACGTCTGGACAGACCTCGGCTAACGCTCACTCGTCCCGCAGTCACGCCGTGTTTCAGATTATCCTCCGCAGGAGGGGCAAAATGCACGGCAAATTCTCTCTCATCGACCTGGCAGGGAACGAGCGAGGGGCGGACACGTCGAGCGCCGACCGACAGACGCGTCTCGAGGGCGCAGAGATCAACAAAAGTCTGCTGGCGCTGAAGGTTTGTGCTCCACATCGTCACACGGCTCATGTTTTGATGTTCCTCATGTGTGAACTGAGAAACCGTTATCATGTTAGTATCTGGGTTGATTCATGTTTGTGTGACAGGAGTGCATCAGGGCTTTGGGTCTAAACAAACCACATACTCCGTTTAGAGCCAGTAAACTCACGCAGGTCTTAAGAGATTCCTTCATCGGAGAAAACTCTAGAACGTGTATGGTAAGGACACTGGGATGATATTCATATATTCACTTTCAACACGTAGTAACATTGGTGTATTTGTGAGTGATTTCAATGTGTTTGATCTTTTGTGAATAGATCGCTACAATCTCTCCTGGAATGGCATCATGTGAAAACACATTAAACACTCTGAGATACGCCAACAGGTACGCATGTGAGCTAGGGCTATACAATTAATCGAATATCTAATCACGATTATGATTATGGATGATTACATAATCGTTCAAAGCCGCGATTACAAAAATAAATAATAAAAAATGCCCACTTGCATTATTCTGTGTGCTTAAGAGGTGTTTGCAGCGCTGGGTTTAACAAACTCAAACACACTGTATAAAATACATTTGGTCTAACTGATAACGCACTCTGTTGTGCGTGATGGATATGTTAAACGCCAAACGTGTCAAAAGCGGAACAAAATAGCAGTATTCGTTTGAACTACGTGCCACACGGACCTTTTATCCGCTCGCCTCAGAAGAAAACAGCGTAGCACGAGCTTAGAGCGTATGCGTTTATTACAGACCAGTCGCGATCACTCACTAAACAACGCTGTGAGATCCAGTAAGAAGCACTCGAGTTCAGCACAGAGTTCTCCAGTACAAATCACGTCTCTTTAATTTAAACTAGTTAAGCCAAATCAATCTGAGCTGTTATTCTCATCAACACTGATGCAGAAAGCAGCAGAAACAGTGCAACAACGGTCCAGTTTGAGCCCATGAGACTCGGCAGCTGGTGTTACAAACACAGAGTGTTGGATACACTACATAAAGCCCTTCACTGTATCCAAATATTTGCTGAATGTTGTTTAACCCAACTTTCTACTTTTATAAAGCAAGTAACCAGACAGTCCCATCCAGTGAGATCTGGGGGCTGTGATTAATGAAAAAAAAAATCATATTTTAATCATTTACAAAAAAAAATTCACAAGAATATAAAAATAGAATTTTGAGTTTTAAGATGTATGTAAAATTGAATATATTTATATTATGCACAATGTATTTATGTACATATTCATACATTTACATTATTTTCTTATTAAAATTTATGTAAAACATTTAGTACAATTCTGAAATTATGTATAATTCATCTAATTTTATGTATTAATACACTTTTTATAATTTTATAGTTTTTATTTAAATTGATTATGCATACTTTTTTACAAAAATATAAAAACATTGAGTTTAAATAATTTCATGTAAGTAAAATATATAGTAATAAAAACATTTGTATTATTTATTTATTTATAAAACACATGTATTAAAGTATATCTATAGAAGTGTATATACAGTGGCCGAAATTGTTAGACCAACTTTTTTGGGTCTCTAAAACTTGATTTTTATTTCATAATGTTCATGGAACAAGCATATGGTTGTTCTGAGCACAACAAATACCAGATGTCGTACAGTTTTTATCCTTTTTTATAACTTTAATATTTGATGTGTCCACCTTTTGCAGCAATTCCAGCAGCACATGTATCTGGTATAGTGTCTATATCCAGTCTCTCACAGAAGTGTGTACACCCCTCACATTTTTGTAAATATTTTATTATATCTTTATCTGTGACAACACAGACAAAAGTTTAGACATCAATGGCTGTTTGTTGAGTTATTTTGAGGGGACAGCAAATTTACACCGTTATACAAGTTGTACACTCATTACTTTACATTGTAGAAAGTGTAATTTCTTCAGATATAATAAAATATTGTAAAAATGTGAGGGGTGTACTCACTTCTGTGAGATACTGTATTTCCTGAGAACTTCAACACTAATGTTATCCCATGCCTTCTGCAACCTTTGACTGTACAACAGATCTGTCCAGTTTATTGTCCAACTCAAACCCAAATTTGCTCGATGGGGTGAGGTCTGGACTTTGAGGGAACAGTCCATAATTTTCAATTCTTCCGTCACTAGTTCCGGCAATAGTTAGTTTTATGGGTTTTGTAATGGCCAATTCAACAAAGACAACTGAAACCTCTTAAATATGCCAAGGGTTCTACCACTGTAGATATATACACACATTCTATAAATAAATATAATTTTTTGTACATATGAATATAATTATTTTCATATTATTCAAATTTAAACCATTTTAATGATTTTTTTTTTATTCAATTTTTATAATTAAATATATTTTATTACTTATACACATGATTTTATAATGAATTATATGAATACTTATTCATATGAAATTGATAGATATCATTTAAATGTTATGAATCCGGAATGTTCCTGTAACAGCTGAATGTGGTTTGTAATTCCTGTCTGTCGTCCCGTCTTCAGAGTGAAGGAGTTTGGGATCAGTCCCTCCGACATCCCTTCTCTCAGGGGGGCGGCGGCCGCTCCGAACTCTCTCCTACCTATGAGTACGATGACTTTGCTACCTCACCCAGCAGGTCCATCAGGTCTCACCCTTTTCCAGTTTCAAGCCTGTCTCACTTCAGACAGAGCCTCCATACGAGTCCTGTGTTTTTAATGATTTGCTCCATGTGCCTTTCATTTTTTTTCCCATTTCAGGCATGTTTCTGTTTTGTGATGCCGCTGCACTAACATTTTAACACTTTGTGTTTGCCTGTGCCTTACAGAGCGGCTGGAGTCTGTCATTATCATGCTGCATGAACATGTTTATGTAACATTACTCATTTTCCTTGGTTTATTGTGTCTTGATTACCTCATGCTTTCATATGGTGGCTGTGGTGAATTACTATGCATTCTAGGTTTATGGACATATTCATAAATCTACACTTATTTTCTTATTAAAATTCCTTATACAATTGTTTATAATCAATTATATTGCATCTATGTATTTATACACTTTATATTTAATGTTTATAATTGATAGTGTTTATATGCATAATTTTTCACAATAATCTTTTTATAATTTTTATCATCAATATTTTGATAATTCCATGCATGTATTAAATATACGTGTGTGTGTGTGTGTATATATATACACACACATACATTCTATAATTTATTTAAATGTTTATTAATTTCTTTAAACTATATTTAAAGTTTTAAGTTTAAATATACTCTTAAAATTTATTTTAGATATATAAACTACATTAATCATTTGTAACACTTCAAATATATTGATTAAAATGTTACTAAGAATTAATGTAGTTTAAACAGTTAAAATGTATATTATGTCTAATATACTATATCTTTATATTAATATAGTATTATATAAAGAGTTTGTAAAATGCTAAAATGATCAGTTATATTACATATGACATTCATATATATATTTATCATTTATATTTTGTGTACATTTCATGTTTCTGTTGTTTTCGTTAATGATTTTGTGATGCAGCTGCACTAACATGTTGGTTTGTGTTAGCTTGTGCCTTACAGAGCGGCTGGACTCTGTCATCATCATGCTGCATGAACATGCTTATGTAACATTACCCGTTTCTAAATGCTGTTACACGTTGACCGCGGTGAACTGAGACGCTGTCTGTGACCGCAGGGTGAAGGAGCTGAGCATCGAGCCCAGTGCGGTGATGGAGGGGCGCTCCGCCGGACACTCGGTCAGTCAGCTGGACGTCCTGGAGGCGCAGTGGGGAGTGGGCAGCTCTCCTCAGAGAGACGATCTCAAGCTGCTCTGTGAACAAAACGTAAGATCTAACCTCTCGGCTCCGCTCGTTTGGGCTGTATGAATATCTGACACTGTGTTGATGTTCCACAGGAAGAGGAAGTGTCCCCGCAGCTCTTCACCTTCCATGAGATGGTGTCTCAGCTGGTGGAGATGGAGGAGCAGGTTCTGGAGGACCACCGCGCCGTGTTTCAGGTGTGTGCTGATATTCACAGAGGAGAAACTTAGATCGGGCGTATGGAGCACTTTTATCTGTTATTAAACTGTTTTTTTTTTAATGCTAAAATTTTAGTTTGACAAGCCAAAAACAGTTTTGTGCCTTCCACTCCACAGTCTGGTGGAAATGATGGGGTTTCCCAAAATATATGGTCACATGACAGTAAAAGTGTACAGTTTGCAAGATACAAGGTGTGGGTTAACTTAACCACTGGCTCATCTTACCCCACTCTCCCTATGACATTAACTACTAGGCATGTCCAGGTGACGGACAAAACTCTGGTGTCTGATATATATATATATATTTTCTATAATAAATGTTATATATATATATACAGGGCTTAATGTTCTCCAGCACCCTGCCAGATCTCCAAAATAGTCCTACATTTAAAAACTTGTTGATCGTCACATAATAAATTATACAGGGTATAATCAGAAGTGAAATGTAAATCAAGTCAGGTCCGCTCAGTGGACAGTGCAAAAAATAAAAATTATATAAAAGTAACACAACACAAGAGCATATATATATAAATTAGTGGTGGGCATAGATTAATTTTTTAATCTAGATTAATCTAGATTAAAATAAGGCATTCAGAATATCCCAAATAATGACTAAAGTAAGTCTTTGAGAACGGGTTTCTCAAGCCAGGTGGCGATTAGACCAGGGCTCATCTCCTGTTTCCAAAATGCATCAAACTTTAATCTCTTCCCGTCCCAATCCCACGAAAAACTGGGGAAAATCCTGCTCCACCTCGGAAGAATGACTCCCATTCCCTCCCACTCCCGTGTTGTTGTTTTTTTGCCGATAACTGTCAATTACAGTAATAATATAGTACAGATCACAGCGTCACCTTGTTAGTTGAATAAAACCCAAAATGTCGCTTTTTGTTATTATATTGAACTGAAAGCCATCTTATTATGCACAGTGTTGCACAGTGCATAAACAGTGTTTCATGTAAATCATCCATGCTAACACACACGTCTTCTATTTTGATTTTTAGACATTTCACTCTCTATAGATATATTTTTCAAAGACGGAGTTTCATAGTTTCTCGCTCAAATTCACATGAGACCTAAAGCGCATCCTGTTTGCTTAAAAGCGCAACGTTTCGTTGTTATTCTGAGTGCACACAAACTCCTGAACGTAGAGTCTTTACAGATGTGAAAGATGATTCATTAGGCTACTTTTATCTGTATGACCAAAATGACGGAGATGTAAGAGCAAGTGAGCGCACCAGAGCCTGTCCTGCAGCAAACGCGCTTCCACACAAACACTTCAATAGCGCACATTTCTCTAGGTTAACATCATATTGAGCGGCCATGTAAAGTTGCTACTACATACATCTTTCAGATGAAAAGCCATATTTGAGGTTGATGAATGATAGGTGAGCGTTTGGATGTCCTGCCCGATTGTATTACCACATAGACCAGACGTTAACAATCTGTCCATCACGGACTGCGAGCCTCTAGTTCGAAGACTCGTTCTCGCCCCCTACAGTGCAATTCGGCTAGGTATACATCCGCGCTAAAATATCAGGGTGAAAGTCATCATAGCTAGCGTGTATAGACCCAGCTCCCATCCCAACTTTGAGAATAGATTAACGGTGTCTGATATTTTTTTTATCGCCGATAAGAGTCTCACGTTAACGCAGCACGTTAACGCCGATAACGGCCCACCACTAATATAAATATAGGTAAAAAAAAAGAAGAGAAATAAAGAGTGCAAAACAAAACAATATCATGTTCGAGTTCACAAGTTCATCTACCAATAGTATGAGAGGAACACTGCTTTCACTCTCAACCAAACTAACATTACTAGCCAATCAGAAGTTGTTTCTCTTATAAACACGATATAAACTTGCTCGAAGCCTGGGAAGCTCGAAGCAATGGTCAAAGATGTCACTATAGCGCATATTTACATAGAAAAGCTATTAAAAAAGCAGCAGAGCTTTGTAAACAGCTCATAGTAATCACATCAAAAACTATATGATTGTCAAAATTAATTTTGAAAAGGTGCTGTTCACACATGATCTCTTAATGATAACTTACCAGTAAAGACTGTAACGTTATGTGTGAAAGGTGCTAAACTCTTCCTCTGCATATGCTGTGAGTTTGGGTTACTTAACGGTCATCTGGGAAAACAGTGTGCATTATCTAACTAGATTTATAACGTATATCATTAATAAACCTATATGCCAGCACAGGACAATACATCAACGTATTTGTATATTCGATTTGTTGTTCATCGCGATTTCAAATAAGTTTAAACCCTCGCTCTGAGTTTGCGTGTGAAATGAAATGGATTTAAACGTCGTTGAATCACGCTGTAAAGTGAAACAACACCCGTCCGTTGGCGCCCTCTGCTGGTAGGCTATTTGTTATAATAATGGTTTAAGTTGTTTGCGTGTGAAATGAAATGGATTTAAACGTCGTTGAATCACGCTGTAAAGTGAAACAACACCCGTCCGTTGGCGCCCTCTGCTGGTAGGCTATTTGTTATAATAATGGTTTAAGATGGTTATGTTCAAATTATGGCATATTGGTGTATGGTTCAATAAAACCATGTAATTACTTGGTTTTGATGCTTTATTTAAGCCAATTATTGCCTATTTGTTAGTTTGTATGTAAATATAGTCATATTAAAGCCTCATTTTTCATCATCATTTTCACAGGTCTATTTGTATTACTGTGTCAAAATAATCGTTCGATTACTTGATTACCAATAGATCGATCGCGAAGGCAATGCTGGAAGATCGCGCTTTAGGTCCGTTCTCAACCAGGGGGGCGAGAGATAAAACTACAATATAATATATTCACTAATATTATGACTCGCATGTTAAATAATGTAAAAGCAATTCAAATAATGATTTTCTCTTTGACAATTTTTCAGCATCATTACTTCAGTCTTCAGTGTCACATGATCTTCAGAAATCATTCTAATATTCTGATTTACTGATCAAGAAACGTTTATGAACATGATTATTAGCAATGCTGAAAATGTTTCATTTTTCAGAATTCTTTGAATAGAAAGTTCGAAAGAACAGCATTTTTTTGAAAGAGAAATATTTTTGTAATATTACAAATGTCTTTACTGTCACTTTTGATCAATCTAATGTCCTTTCCTTAAAAAAAACAACTAACAAAAAAAAAAAATTGATTTTTAGTTTTTTTTTGTGCTCCAAAAGTTTGGGGGAAATTTGTCAAAACATGTAATTAAAAATAGTAATACATATTTGTATTAATAATTTACAAAAAAATGTATATACATAATAGACATTCTAGAAATATTATTTAGGTATGCATTCATGTATTTCTATTCAAGTTCTTTTTATAAACCATATTAATTTGTAAAATTCTCAAATCCATTATATTCTACCTATATGCATTTATATAGTCTTATAACTGTAAACAATATATAATGTTTGTGCACATATCTATGTATAAACAAATACTAAAATTCACAAATTATTTATAAGCCATTATATTAATCATTATTTATTTTGTAACATTAAAATGATGAAATATTACGTCACCTTTGAGCTGCACGCTGTATCTTGATTTTGCGTATGCTTCAAAAGCGTGTAAAGATTAGTTAGTTTCTAAATGTTTTAGGAGTCCATCCGCTGGCTGGAGGACGAGAAGGTTCTTCTGGAGATGACGGAGGAAGTGGATTATGACGTGGAATCATTTGCTACTCAGCTTGAGCAGATCCTGGATCAGAAGATAGATGTGTTCACAGAGCTCAGAGGTCAGAGAGAAGAACGGACTGACGGCGTGACGTCATATTTATTTATTAACGTGCGACAGTTTTGGACTTAAGTCTTAGATGTCACCGTTAAATACATATTCAAGACAAAAATAAATGAAAATCAAGTTTCTCCATAAATAACTTTTGTTCTTTATTATAATACACGAT
Organism: Gymnocypris eckloni scoliostomus; assembly: GCA_027564155.1. NCBI lineage: Eukaryota > Metazoa > Chordata > Actinopteri > Cypriniformes > Cyprinidae > Gymnocypris > Gymnocypris eckloni. Next base: position 21,809,799 of record CM050435.1, read on the forward strand.
TCAAAATTAAACTACTTTTTAGATTTTTCATAAAAATTGGTCAATTTTAAAAGTTAATGTCATAAATGGCAAATGTTTTATTATATACGTTAAAACATTATGCATATAAAGTCTATTTTAGTCTATTTTATTTATAGTACAAAATTGTTTTTTATTCTAGAATATAAAATTTATTATAATATATTAATATTTTGATTCTTTATTATTTATATTATTTTAAAATGTACAAATAATTAGCTATTTATTATAATACATTATTGAGATATTTAAAAAAATTATGTAATGTCATGATATAAAACTAATGGTTTTAAAATAACTGTATATGTATAGATTTGTTTACTATAGATTAGTTTATTAATTTTCACAAATTGTAAAATGGAATGTTTATATTCCAGAAATTATAGAATATAAAATATATATATTAGTAATATATAAAATAATGTTTATTAACATCATTATTAGTATTCAAATTACTTATTTTATTATTTATATAAAATGTAATAAATTACATTATATTTATGTGTTCATTTTTATAATCTATATTAATATTTTCACAAGAATTTAAAAGTGGAATGCAAAATGTTTATATTTAGTAATAATATAAATCAATTTTTTATTCAATTTTAAGTGTGTGTAATTACATAGCATTGCCATTGGTTATATTATTTATAAATAATATCAATTATACTCATTAAAATTCTTCATATAAAATATTTATCATTTGTAAAATTCTAATATTTATAATTCTAATATCTATAATTATAATATTATTTATAATATCAATTATACTCATTAAAATTCTTCATATAAAATCTTTATCATTTGTAAAATTCTGAAATGATGTAGAAGATGATCTATTTACATAGAATGTTTTTGTTTAATAGAAAAAGACTGTAGAATGTTTTGTCAGTGATTGAATCTCAGGCAACCGCATGACAAACGCATCATTCTTGCGTCTCTGATGAACTAGTTTTCTTCATGTCAAATCAAATGCGTTGTCAATTGTGTTTGGTCTGATCTCAGATAAAGTGAAGTCTTTCCGCTCGGCTCTTCAGGAAGAGGAACAGGCCAGTAAGCAGATCAACCCCAAACGCCCGCGAGCCCTGTAGCCACACAGCACCAGCAGAACAATCCCATCAGCCCTCATCTCATCCGTGTGTAACCTGTACGTGATGTGACGCTTTCTTTCATCCGACAAAAGCACATTTGAACTGTGTAGATGATGAGTTCTTGCTAAACTGAATGATGATAGGCCATGAGAGGGCGTACGGTGAGCTAATGCATGAACAAACATCTTGTGTGCGCGTGTGTGTGCGTGCGGTGTGTGTGTGTGTGCGTGTGTGTGTGTGTGTGTGTGTGTGTGAGAGAGGGAGAGAGAATCCTGTACATATGTCATTGACTCGTTCATGCTTTTCAGATGTATATATCCTGCTCATCTACTCGTATAACAGTTTGCCAGGTAATGAAATGTGCTTATACCGTCCCGATGGAAAAGAGCGGATACAGTCCAGAAATACTCTCAATTAGGGATGCACTCATGTAGACATTTCTACCACTTATTATATGACTACTAATTAAGGAAGCTCGTTTCCAACACAAGATGACAAAATAAAGGTATCTAATTGTTTTTGGTATGAAAAATAATCTCACAATTCTGCTTATTAAATATAGTGTATATCTCAAAATCCTTTTTTTACTCTGAATCATGAGACAAAGTCAGAATTCTGAGATTTACATCTCACAGTTATGTCGCTTTTTAGTTCTGCAGAATAAAAATAAAAAGGTAATTGCAATTTATCGCACCGTTCGGATTTTTTTCCACCACAATTGCGAGTTTAGTTTACAATCAGGACTTTTCTGAATTGTTTTCAACCGTTTATAGCTCACAATTCTGTTTATATCTCGCTCGACTTCTCATCTCAGAATTAGTAAAAACAAAAACAAAAAAAAGTCACTATTACGTTTTTACATTTTTTTGTAATTCTGTGATGGAAACAAACTTCTACAGCTAATGCTGGGTACACACTAAAAGATTTGTAAGATCTTCAAAATGTGAGAGACCATACACATGAGGACAAAAAATCCTAGATTGAACCGTTGTGCTCCTATAGTGTGATGTGATTAAGACCGCACACCACACACCAACAGATCTTCAACCAAGAGTCCTGACTGAACTCGGGAAACCCCGCAGAATCTCTCCAGATGAGAATAAACAGGATTTGTTTTATTGCAATTTTAGAACAAAGAACATACAAGAGCAATAACATATAAATTACATCAAATACAATAATCAAAAAATAGTACAGCAATAAGAAAATTACATTTCGTAAACAAGTATAAATAATTACAAATGATTCAAAGAATAGTTTTAAGGCTTTAAAGTGATGGCAAAGTCCCAGTCTTTGGTAATGGTATGAAGAAATTGTGATGATAGTGACTTTTTTATTTTTATTGAACATAAACAAAAAAATAAACATATACAGCTCAAAACAGATTATAACAACAAAACTAGATATAGCTTTGATATAAACAATATACAAAGATCTTAAAAATAAAATAAAAAAACATTAAGCCAGGGGAAATATATAAATTACAATAAATTCAATTTGAGAAAAATAATCACTATATACCGCCCTCCCGCACTGATAGTGTCCAAATACGCCATACGTTTGTTATGCTTCCGTCCGTGTCAGCTCGCTTTCTGATTGGATATAGATTCGTTTCACGTGATAATCTGCAGATCGAACGTGCTTTTGTCCTCGGTGTCCCCCCCACACAGCAGGATTTCTGATCGGGGCAGATTCAGGAAAATCTGATAAGATAATCTTTAGATCCACCAAGATAATCGGGACATTACCTAGGATTGTCATTACGGGACATTACCTAGGAAGTGGAGAAACCGGCCCAAAATCAGCCGGTTATCTCGTGTGTACCCAGCATAAGCAGTCTGTAATGTTTCTTAACTCTCTGGTGCTCTTAGGTCATTTTCTACCATAATCTGGATGGTACAAAACTCGAGGGTTTTGCTACTTGCTATGGGAACACAGGAAAAACTAACCTGAAAGATGAAATGGTCCTGAATAAAATGGTCTCACACCATTTACTATGGTGTTTACTAACTGATGGGAAATACATTTCATCGTGTAAAAGTTCGCTAGTGCGCCCAAATCAAATTCTATTGAAAGCTCTTTTTTTTGTCATCAACCTCAAATTTGGAATCCAACTTTACCAACAATTTATGACTTTTTTCTTTTAAGAATAAAATGTTTTGGAAAATATATTTCATATAAAATGTCAAAAGAAAGAAAGATTTTATTTTTAATTTTCATAAACTATTATTATTTTTATATACTTTTGTTGTACTCCAAAGCATTCATGATTTACGACAGTTTAAGGTCTATACTTTTTATAAGTGGTTAAAAGACAAATGGATCAACAATTGCATACATTTTAGTACAATAAAATCTCTTGAAAATACAGGATAAAAAATGATCAAAACATATAGTAAACTAATTTCATAAAAAATAATACAAATTCAGTTATTTTTCACTGACGTGAGGAGCACCAGAGGGTTAAATGATAAAACACTGCACTTCATTTATGAAGCTCAACCATGCCAATTATTTTGAATAAACTGTTTATATATATATATATAAAATGACATGCTTCATGTGAAATCAGTCATAAAAATATACAAGTGGGAAATACTGTAGAAGAAAATTAGGGGGCCCATATTGATTGTATTGAAGATTGTATTGGCCCATATTGATATAGTCAGATATATATTGTGCATCCCTAGTTCCAGTAAAAGTTGCATGACTGTAATACAGATGATCTCTATAGAGACCTACAGAAACTGCTGAATTTAATAACTCTTGTAGCAGTGAGACGATACATGACTTTTTTTTGGTTGCCAGTAAGAGCCTTTTCTGTAACAAAAACCAAATGCACCAACTTCCCAGTAAACTGATAGATTTCCATGAAAGAAGTGTGTCAGTGAACAAACGAATCATGCTAATTCAGCTGAGAACAACAGGACAGAGAAGTTCAGATACATCAAGAATGATTTTGTTACCATACAGTGATTTGTTTACATTTTGAGGAATATTTATAACATTCAGATTACTAAATGCAAAAGCATTTCTTTCTTTTTTAATGCTATTTATTAAAGCATCAGTGTTTTTTAATGTTGCCCACCAATTGTTGAATGATTTAGTTCCGGTCTCATTTGAAGAGTTTGTGTAATGAGAGGAGTCTGGATCTGTATCTCAATGTATTGCGTTGTTAAAATAAAGAGCCATTTGAAGACCTCATTCGTCTGCTAATATTATTCAGAAAACGTCCTCTAAACAATCAAAATAGTTTTCAGATCTTTTGAAACAACTAGGAAATTAATTTAAACATTAAGCACAGTGACAAATGAAACGTATGTAAATGTTTTCACATGATTCATTCAAAACATTAATTTGAAAATGAAACACCACTAATTATATGTTTATAATAATATAATTACAGGTGCATCTCAATAAATTAGAATGTCGTGGAAAAGTTCATTTATTTCAGTAATTCAACTCAAATTGTGAAACTCGTGTATTAAATAAATTCAATGCACACAGACTGAAGTAGTTTAAGTCTTTGGTTCTTTTAATTGTGATGATTTTGGCTCACATTTAACATGTTTTAATTACTAAAACTGCCCGGTCCTGTAGATTTGCATTATATAATATTAAGAAGATCAGGCCCTTTCTCTCTGAACGTGCAACACAACTCCTTGTTCAGGCTCTTGTTCTGTCCAGACTTGACTATTCAATGCTCTCTTGGCAGGTCTTCCAGCCAGTTCCATCAAACCTCTACAATTAATCCAAAACGCTGCTGCAAGATTAATCTTTAATGAGCCGAAAAGAATGCACGTCACACCTCTGTTCATCAATCTGCACTGGCTACCGATAGCTGCTCGCATTAAATTCAAGGCATTAATGTTTGCCTACAGAAGCACCTCTGGCTCTGCACCCTTTACCTAAATTCATTACTTCAGACTTATATGCCCTCTAGAAGCTTGCGTTCTGCAAGTGAACGACGCATTACTGTACCATCCCAAAGAGACACAAAATCACTTTCACAGACTTTTTCATTAACTGTTCCCATCTGGTGGAATGACCTCGAACTCAATCCCAGCAGCTGAATCCTTACCATCTTCAAGAAACACATCTCTTCCATCTTTACTTGACCCTCTAACTCTAGCACTCTCTATTCTAATTCTATTTTATCTAATCTGTCTTCTTTTTATTTAAAAAACACCTTCCTACGTGTACTGCGTTAGGCTAACAGGACTTGTAATAGCACTTGCATGTTGTTGTCTTTTGTTGGTTTTGATTGCTTCTATAATGTCTTCATTTGTAAGTCGCTTTGGATAAAAGCGTCTGCTAAATGACTAAATAAATAAGAATCTTTAGTAGTTTGCGCATTAACCCAGGTGAATGACCTATGCAAATGACCATGTTCAGAGACAAAGAGTCGTAAAACGTTCCCTTCAAAAGTTCAGGACTCCATTGGCTCTTTGACACCCCAGAGGTGTGACCTCTACAGCAGATAACGCTCTCACATTAGTGACGACCCTCCAGTCTGCGGTTCTGTTAGATCCTAAGAGGATGAGAAAGATGTGAGCTACAACTCTTCTCGACCCTTAAGTTTTGCGGCCTTGACTTTCCATTCAACTAAAGCTCCTCGGACCTCAGCAGATCTCTTTCACTTTCTACCTGGGAAGAACATTTCTACCTCAGAACATCTTTGGAATTCATTACTCTTTAACCCAGAAGAATGTGATAATGGTTTCAAGGTTTTGGACTCACTAAGACCTTCATCCGAGACTGCATTCTGGACTCTAGTCACAACCAAGGCAATGCAGGTATCGTACATTTAACTAAACGAAACGGAGGTTTAGTATAAGTTATAGACCCCGTTATGAACGGCACTGATGGTTTCACTCAGGTGGTTAAATGACTCTTTCCATTACCGCATTCTCTGGTTTCTCCAACGGCTTCATTCATCCACTTTAGCTCTCCTTTGTGTGTATGCGTGAGTGTTTATTAGATTAGTTATGTGTGTTAGCGTTTAGTTAATAAAAGTTGTGCACAAATTACATGATTTTCTGATTCTGCCTTGCAAATTAATGTCCCTTTACAATTTTTGATCCTAACGATATGCTCTAACATATTAATACTTAGGAAAGTATTTTCTGTGTCCAAGAAAATATAGAGTTGATATGAAATTACACGGAATGTTCACTGGCCGAACAGATTAGTTGATGCCAATTTATTTCTGCTATAGTTATTACTGTCAGACAATATAATTGTAATTAATCATAATTATTTATATATAATTCCATTTTGAGCGTAAATTTGCTACAATATTAATATACAAATTAGTCACAATGTATTGATGCATTGCATAGGATGGAAATACCAAGTTATGTCAATTTTTTCAAATATTGTTTCAAGTAAAATCGTATATTAAATTATTCTATCCAGGAGCGCACCTGAATATTTGCCCCCTGTATTCTAGCCCCTAAAACTAACTTCTGCAGCTGACCCCAGACAGTGGAACGCAATACAAAATTATAATAATTCAAACATGTAATATTTCTCACTTTTTAGTTGGGTTATTTTGAAGGGATTTACAATGTTTTGTTATTATTCATGTTTGCATTCTTTCTCCATTTATGCTCAAAAAAATAATCACAAAACTTTGTGTGTGTATGTATATATAAATAAATGATAATCTTGCAGTTTTCACAAAGCATGATAAATCACAAAAGACTTTCCCAGTTGTCCAACTGTATTTAATCCACAGTACATACAGTTATACATACGAGAGCACTGAACCACCGACCTGGTAAGAAAACTGTAAAGGAGCGGGTCAGTCCAGATCCGTGTAAAACTAACCTGCAGTACGTCTCCATTCATCATCGAAAAGTTGTTGGGAAAGTGATTCTTTGAAATGATTTGTACAGCAATCTGAATGTTTTGGCAGCAAACAAGATGGGCACAAAACATAAAACCTTTGAGATATTTCACCATATTTATTTCATCCAATGAGCTTGTGTTGTGAAACACCCGTGCACACTAATCATGACAGCATTTACATGTCAAAAATACTGTAGATGTCAACATTTTACCAGTATTTATATGCATTTAACGGATGTCAATTTAAAAAATATATGATTGGATTTGGGATTATCGTTAAAATCATTAAAATATTTGGTAGTAACAATTGATATGATGATCTATAGAGACAACAGCATATTCGGAATAACTATAAATTGGAGGTTTGTAGTGAGGCCCATTATTGAAGAGTACAGGAAAGTGTACGAAAGCTCTTCTGTGACATGCAAAGTACAAAAGTGGCTATAATCTGGTTTATCTGAAGATATAATACTCACACACTGGCCTACAAGCGAGGCAGCAGATTGGATAAATGGATAATTGCCGTGTAAAAACTGTGGCACGAATGTCGATCACAATATCGTATGATTCCCTGCGATGCAATTTGGAAATAAACATCAATGGAGTGCATTAACATGCCCAACATTGGTGGAAAGTAGCTTGAAAACAGGTTAAAGAAGTATGTCAGTTCAGATGGCAAGTGTGTGTGTGCGTGTGTGTGGAATAACGTAACGGAAATGTGCAATTTACAGACTAAGAATTTGTTCAGTGGTTAACATTCAAATCATAAACCAACAACTTAAATGATCTGGATATCAGCGGTACAAGTTCACACACCTTTCAGCATATTCAATTGAGAACCCTGATGTCTTGTATCAAACTAGACACATTAAAACATTACCTGTGAAGTCTAGTAATACCAGTCCAAATGCCATTTCGGAATTGTAAAGCACCAATTTAAACTTTGTTGTTTGGAGCGAATTGATCACAGAACCACTTTCACAATTCCTATTCACATTAAGTGGAAATTTCAACGTGAGAAACCGGATTCCAGAGTAGGTCTCCAGAAGGTCTGCAGAATAAGAGCGTTTTTGTGCATGTAGGTGCGCGTGGTCTTTGCCTCGCTTGTTTGCTGAACTGATTGTCCGTGCGGTGGCGGTGGTGGCGTCGTCTAGAGTTTTGCTACGGAAACACTGTCAACGATTATGCACAAGGAGACACGTCATTGGTCCGTTAAAAGAAGCATTTGAGAACTGTTGGACAAAAGAATAAAGCAACACATGGAAACCGGAAATATCCATCATCTTATGAAGCTACAGAAATAAATAAATTCTGACCGTAACATATCCTATATAGTGAAATTTACATCTTTACAGTATCTACACTGTTTGAAGTCCCATTCAGAACATCCGCTCCGGACGAAGCCTCCCGGTTTGATTCAAAGAACAAGTCCGCACATGCAGCAAGGCTATTCCAGTGTGTTCATGATACAGAAATAAACTGCGTACAGTCTCACGACTCTCTCATGCCGTCCGATCTAAAATCGTGAAAATTTAAAGCACAATTTCTATATACCTTGATTCACTTACATATGAACATATGGACAATATCATAGAGAACTGAACTTTAAACGACTGAAATTGATCTAAAATTATCTAAAATCTTAAAAACATTATACATGTGCCATCGAAACACTTGGGGAACGTTGCTACAATGGATCGGAAATGTCGGATGTGTTCGGGTTCCTAGGATTTGCCTGGTTTTGGCACATTTCTTGCGTTTTGTTTTCTATGTATCGGAGAAATATATAATCGTGCATATGCACACAAAACACCCTGCCATAAATAATAAGGGTCATGTACTACACGCCAACGTTATGTAGTGACATGAGATGGTAACATGGACCTCCACTATTCCACTGGTGCAAAAAAACAATGAGGTTATGCAGTTGCAGAACTACAGCTTTCGAAATTAATCGTTTTGGCCGTTGGCGGAATCGAGCAAGTCGAACCGCTTCCCCGGAAATGAGTGCAAAGGATTTAGAGGAAATGATCAAGCGAAATCTAGGAAAAATTGTTCGTCATGCAAATACAGAGAGCTGCACGGCGCATCCTCGATGGGAAATTATCTACACGTCGACAGCAACGGAAAAGTTTTTCTCCAGCAGATGTGGCGTGTGCTTACGATCGTGTGTGGTGGCTCAGAAGTGAACAAAACAGCAAGGAGGAAAGAAACGTGACCCAGCAGCCTATGTCGAGGTGGCATCCCGGAGGTATTGCAAGCAGATGGCCTTGTAAAGGGATAGCTGTTCCTTTGAGAGTTTGTTGGTGCTCTGAATACAAAGTTAAGGCCTCTGATGACCTGCAGACGGAGTTTGGTGTGATGGGATTTGATCCTTATTGCCAAATGCTGCTGGGATTCGACTCGGAGAGGCTGCCAGGATGGACCGACCCAACGGAAACCAATGAGAAGAGGGACGTGAAATGGCCTCTGGGTCTTATCAGCTCCTCGAGTTCATGGCTGCCCTGAGCAGGTAAGAGGAGGCACGTATTTACATGTGTGGGAATCTCGGAGGGGGAATGATGGGAAAAGCGGGAAAAGTCCATACCCACCCAACGATCCGTTTTTCAGTCCCAACAGTACATTCAATCAAGTCAGAGGCGAGGGCCACGACCCAGAGAGATGCTTAAGGCGCTAGATTTCTGGAAAATGTTTGGCTGGCGGACTAAAAAAAAATTTAAACATGAACAATTCCCATGCAACAATAGTAATGCCGTGAGGTTTGCTCACAGAGTCAGTTGTAATACTGTGAGATTTAGTTGTGTCCGATACTGCAGCCCCATGTGCCTCCAGAATTTGGACCCGGTGGGTGGAGCTTATTTTGGGCTCAAGGCTCCACCCTCGAGTCTGCTGGTTCGGCCCCAGCAGCCGCCGGCAAGGCTCATGCTCCTCTGAGCACGTTCTGCCTGCTCGCGGTCGCATTCTGATTGACTCTGTGCACGTTCGGGACGTACTATATGCACGGGTGGCGTGGAGGATGTGGGTTGTGAGGAAATGGTGCGCAACAGGTGATTGCGCTTCCGCAAGAAATCCCCACTGCCACCAAGCCCGAAACTGCCTTTCCGCAGGACCATGCGAGTGCTGCCGGTCTTGGCGGGTCTCGATCTCTGATTGTACTCCAGCTGTGACAGGTGAGACGCGTAGCCATCGGCGATGAACTGTGGAGAGAGAGAGCGACTGGTCAGTGAGAGTAATGCATTTTCACATTTAGCTACCAAACTCTGAAATAGCCTTCCTGAAGAAAGACACACCTCTTTGGCCAAGTATTCACATAATGTACCTCATAACCTTGTACTTCAGCTATATCTGATCAAATGCACATTATCATTCTTTTGCTTGGATTGAACACATGGTTTTTGCTTCTCTGTTTCTGCCACGGGATTGGCATCCCAAGATAATTACACAAGCTTCAGTCTGGATCCAGCCCTTACAAAGATCTGAGATGAACGAATCCCTGATAAGAGATGATGCCAACCCCTGAGAGGACCTCAGATGATGCTAACCCTGAAGTTTGAATGCAACATATAATCGTTGCCGTTAATAGAGTTCACCATCTGTTTGATTACATGTCATCAACTAACTGCATGATCACTGTACATATGGACATTACCCTGACATAGTCACCACTGATAAGCTACTACTAAATATAATGTAGAATTTTACATTTTGTGTAAAGCTGCTTGACAACGATTTGTATCGCGAAAAGTGATATACAATTAAACTTGAATTTAATTAAATTGAGAGTACATAAAAAGTTAAAGTAGAGAGGAAAAACTGCGTAGATACCTGACACTGGTGCTGCATTTTCTTCGTTGGTCTCCCTACGATGTAGATCTGCGATGGCGGTAAACCCAGTGACGTGTACACAGAGATGTCCTTAGTGGAGCCATAAGCAGAGAAGATCTTCATATGTGCCTACAAAACAGCAGGATGTTTGAACAGTTTAAATGTAAGCAAGGACTGACACATTATCCCCCGGTTTCACAGACAAGACTTAAGCCTAGTCCTAGACTAAAATGTAAATCTGAGCTGTTTCAACTGAAAGTAACTTGCACTGACTGATCTTCAAACTATATCAGTGCCTTTATTTTGTCTTAAGATGCACACCAGTTATGTGTTTTTCTAAAGCATGTTTATAAAAAAATACTTAAATGTCCTAATTGAACTATGGCCTAATCCTGGCTTAGACTAAACCCTGTCTATGACGATAAACCAGGCCTATATGTCTTATATCCGTTTAAACACCCTCCCTGTCCTTGTATGCTCTTGATTTGATCACCAGCTGCATTCCAGTTGGCATACTATATGTACTACATACTAGGGCTAGGCAATATGGCCAAAAATATCAATCACAATATTTCTTTCCACATCATTCGATATTTATAGCAATAATTATTTCAAACCATTAATAAGTAAGGAAATGCATTTGACATTGCTCAAAGAAATTAGCCTTAGGCCAATTAAATCCCTTTTTTTTTTATGTGCTGCACAACAGAACTTGTATACTGTATAAATTAAAACATTAAATATCTTGGTTGCATGAAATTATTTATATTAATAATGATTCACTGCAATACTTTAATTGTATTATAAATAATTATAATTTATGCATTTCTTTTTGTTAGTTCGATCTATATTATACAAGTATACTATGAAATATTTATACAGTCTATACACATTTATAGTTTAAATTATTACTTTGAGAAGTGCTTTTTACTATACAATAACGATATACTTCTATCATCATTTCTTCAACTTTTATTTTGGCAGTTTGTCGTGAAGACTGAGTTTCAGTGTCTGATGTTTTATCAAATGAAATGCTAGTAAAGTGAAGCTCTGGAAATGTAGTTCATGTGATCATGTCTTTATATATTGAGACTACACCACGAGCTTCACGCATGCTTCAGTATGTGTAGTAGACAAAACTACACGCTCATTCACACAGAGACACGCAGACTTTCTAGTAACACACCTGATCGAAAAATACTCAAACATGTATTATCAATAATCGTGAATTTATTTATCCATTTCAATAAATACCTATATTGATTTAAGGTCAATGCATTCCGAATTGTAGTAATGTATTACGCACATCCCCTTACAGAAGAGGAGGAGTTTGTGTATATTCTCACCTCTGTGATGAGAGACTTGAGGAAGTTGGCTTTGTGTCGGAGAGGGTCGTGTACAAGCCCGTCACAGAAGGACACGATCCCGTGAGGGAAGTTGTGCTGTGAAAGCCAGGCCACCACACGCTGCTTCTGCATGTCTGGACGGCCCGTCACGTACACGATCAGGTAACCCAGATCCTGCCAGTGCCTAAACCAGGACCAACCACGTCAGGAACAGCACACATTACACATGACTGGCCTGTGAGCATTATTAACTCTCTAAAGACTGACATGTATGAAATAATCGTCAGAACTTTTTTTAAATGGAACCTTTAGACAAAATATTTGTTGTTGAGTATCATATTTGATACATTAGGCTTTTATGGCTCATATAGTGTGATATAGTGACAATATGGAGCTCATATTGGAGGAAAAAACTGCATTTCAGTGGCGCAAACTAAGCAAAAATATGCAATTTGGAGCAGAAGCTGATATTATGCCATACAAGATGAAATTCTGATAGCTTGTAAAATAAATCAGTGAGATCTTTAAAACAGAATAACATGCTACTTACACAAAACGCATATAAATATCAGTTGTCACTCCCTATCTCCAACATTATGACTTCATAAAATTAGATTTAAATGCTTAGTTTTAACTTTGTTTAAAAGAAATGATGCATGGATAAATTGCTTCAGTCCAGCAAGTGTTCATCTTGAAGTTATTCTTAAGTTCACTTCATGAAAATCATTAACATTTAGATTTACATTTTAGTCATTTAGCAGATGCTTTTATCCAAAGCGACTTACAAATGAGGACAATAGACGCAATCAAAACCAACAAAAGAGCAACAACCAGGGTTTCTGCAGGACTTTTAAGATCAAATTTAAGACTTTAAGACCTTTTCTAAGACCTGCTCAAATAAAATTAATACCATGGCAACGTCTATAGTACCATAATAAACTGAAATTACTGTAAAAAGCATCATTTACAGGTCAGATACAAGTTTTCACAAAAACTAAACATTTCATAAAACTATAAACTTTACATTTCAGCCTTTAAACCATTTTTAAGAAAATGGATAAGTCAAAAGTATTAATTATTTTATTGATTTAAACGATTATCATTAATAAATTATTATATAAATTAAATCAGGGGTGTGCGATATTGAAAATGATTAGTGCAGTGAAAGAAGGCACTGAACACACACTAGTGTAACTTGTTAACGTACTCGTTCATTCTCTGCCAGCAGGTGCCGCGTTTGAAAGAAATATAACGGCGTTCCCGGAAAGGCAGAACACAAAACAGAGAACTGGACTTTAGACTTGAAGCGCTCATGTTTATCTAATCAATGAAATCATAGCCTTTTCTGGTCTTTCCCTATAAACTTTACATTTCAGCCTTTAAACCATTTTTAAGAAAATGGATAAGTCAAAAGTATTAATTATTTTATTGATTTAAACGATTATCATTAATAAATTATTATATAAATTAAATCAGGGGTGTGCGATATTGAAAATGATTAGTGCAGTGAAAGAAGGCACTCAAACAGACACTAGTGTAACTTGTTAACGTACTCGTTCATTCTCTGCCAGCAGGTGTCGCGTTTGAAAGAAATATAACGGCGTTCCCGGGAAAGGCAGAACACAAAACAGCGCAGAACTGGACTTTAGACTTGCAGCGCTCATGTTTATCTAATCAATGAAATCATAGCCTTTTCTGGTCTTTCCGTCTCCAAATTTAAGACCTCTTGAAATCATAATTAAGACTTTTATTGTACAATTTAAGACTTTTTAAGGCCTTAAATATGATAACTAAATGTAATTTTAAGACCCTGCAGAAACCCTGAACAACATGCAAGTGCTATGACAAGTCTCGGTTAGACTAACGCAGTACATGAAGCAAGTTTTTTTATTTTATTTTATTATACTAAAAGGCCTATTACTATCAACAGCTATCAAGATAACTGCCCTTATTTTATTACATTCAAATATTGCCATAATCAATGTTATATAATAATGATAACAATTTTGTAATCTTCTAAATGTATTTAAATAACTAAAAATGTATAAAAAAATTGCATAATAAATGAAAACAATAAATACAAATATTTAAAAAATGATTTTAATAAAAGCTTACACTGTAATTACACTGTATTTGCCTCGTTTCATTAAAAGGAATGGCTTTTCTGGGATAATTGCACTTATTTTATTATATTACAATGTAACTAAAAACAGTAAAGTTTAATATAATAAAGGTATACATTTTAGAATAACCTTTTAAATGTATTTAAATAACAATTATATAATAATAATAAATAAGAGTTAATTTTGAAATATTACTAACTAACAATATAAAAAGTTCTTGTTTACTTTATAAAAATCAAGCTTTCACATCAAAAAGACACATGAACCATAACCAGATGTTTTACAGTCACGCTAAAAGGCTTGCTAAAGAGTCTAAACTATAGACAACAGAAGGCATGAGATTGTGTACAACAGTTTTTCAGTAAAGTTTCAATCAGGTTGATCATTCAGAGAAATGCTTTATAGAGTTTATAAATTCATAAAGCCCTCACCTGACCACATCAACCGCTCCTGCTCGCACTTTAGGGTCGCTGCCCATGATGGACACGCTGGCGGCAAACGAGCCGTCGATGCTAAACACGACAAACTCCGTGCCGCGTGGCAGCACCGTCAGGTAACTGTCAGCAGATGTGTGGTCGCCCCTTCAGACACAGAGAATATCGTTCAACTGATGAAAATACAAGCTTTTCTGTGCAGAATAAAGGTCGATTTCAGATGTACCTGACCACCATTTTGACCGGATACACGCCGATGCTCAGCCGCTTGCTCTCGGGAATGGTGTAGAAAACCCGGCCGCTGCTGTTGGTCAGTTCTGTGCTGAAATACACCCACTCACCGGACGGAGGCTGGATCATGATGTGGATGTCCACCTAGAAAACGGCACAAACAGTGAAAGATGTCAATGGAAAATGACTTTTATGGACTTTAACATTAAATGTTCCTCCTGCTGGAATGACCTGCCCAACTCAATCCCAGCAGCTGAGTCTTTATCCATCTTTTAGCTGAAAACACATCTCTCTCATCTTTACTTGACCCTCGAACTCTAACACTCTCTATTCTAATTCTGTTCTTTAAAAAAAACTTGGCACTTTTAGACTTGCACTCTATTCATTTACTGATTATTTTCTTAAAAAAATAAAACTAACACTAGCTTCTCTATTCTATCTATTTGATTTCTTTTTATTTATTATACAATTAACAAAAAAGGCCTCTAACACTAGCTTGCTCTATTCTATCTGATTTCTTTTTACTTGCTAAAAAAACCTTGCTACGTGACTGCGTTAAGCTAACTGAGACTTGTTATAGCACTTGCGTATCATCGCTCTTTTGATGGTTTTGATTGCTTCCATTGTCCTCATTTTAAGTCGCTTTGGATAAAAGCATCTGCTAAATCAAACCTGTTCTCAAACCTGACCCCAACAACAGCATATTTTGTATGTCTCCCTCATTTAACACACCTGATTCAACTCATCAGCTCATTAGCTGTAAGACTTGAACTGGGTGTGGCCTATGAGAGAGACATACAAAATACGTGGTGGCTGAGGGTCCCCCGGACAGGTTTGAGAACCACTGTGCTAAATGACTGAATGTAAATGTATGCTTGTAAATCCTCTGAAGAACACGAGTGAAGTTAAGGTGGTCTTACTCATTTTTCCCTGGGATCTACACGAACTGAAGTTCACAGGTCACTAACCTTCTCTCCTGTCAGTGTGACCATGTCCAGCGGCCCGTACATGAAGCGACCCGTGACCACCTGATTGCCATCCTCTGTAAACACGGCATCGTTCACGCGGTGGTTTGCCGTGACGTTCTTCGACACAAACACATCTTTACGTCAGCAACATTCTCTTAATGTATTTAGCAGTAATCTGGGATTTCAGAGATGTCCGTCTCACCCTGATCTTCACGTGGGTCCTCTTCCTTATCCACTTCTCCCGCGGTTTGGACGGAGTGAATTCTGACACCTCCTTCCCATCCAGCTCCAGAATACTGGAGTTCTCATGCCTCATTACCTGAGAGCCAGAAAACAATCAATACAATTACATTTGCCCAATTTCATTAGGAATTGTGTTTATAGGATGATTGTTTTAATGGTAAATAAAATGCTACTTTATGCAATAAAAACCATTTAGGCACTAAGAATTAACAATTACACCCCCAATCTGTAAAATTTCATTGGTTATTTTCATTTCTAGATGAAGCATCACCAAAATACAATCTTTTTTCAATACAAACCATTTTTGCGTAACAGCAAAATTAACCATTTATGTCCCTGACCAATATGCAGATTTTATAATTATTTGCATAATATGCTAATACAAATTTTTGTAATTCATTTTTTTTTTTATAATAATAATTGGTTAGACTAATTTTAAATAAATAGAAAAACAATTTATACATTACCAAGAAATTAACAATTCATGTCCCTTATCTATACGCTACATTTGATAATTATTTGCTTAAATGCAAATAATATATTTTAATCATTTTTTATTAAATAAATAATTCATAATAATTAGTTATTTTCGGTCTTAGATGAAGTATCACCAAAATATAATATTTTTGTAATTAAGATTTTTTTTTTCTGCAATTCGATTTTTAACATTGTTTGGCAAGTTCTTATTTTACTACATAAAATATTATCAAAAACAGTAGTTTAATATAATAAAGGTAATCATACAATAGTCTTTTAAACATTTAAATAACTACAAAATGTCTACAAATAAATCATTTAATTATCAAATAAATTATTTTGAAAATTTATTTTATTTAAACATTTAAATAAATAAAAAATAGCATACTAATACAACAAAATAATGATTACAAATATTTTAATAAAAGCCATGAAAAACATGATCAATTATATTATATATGTCCAATTTAATTAAAAGGAATTGCTGTTCTAAGATATTATTTTATTACATAAACATTTTTACCAAAAACAGGAGTTTAATTTAAATAATAATAAAAAAAAATTATTAGGAAAAAAACAAAATTGTATTTGCCAAATTTTATTAAAAGGAATAGCTTTTCTATAATTATTGCCTTTGTTACTGAAAATTGTGAAGTTTACTATAATAAAGATAAACATTTTATAATAACCCTATTAAACATATTTAAATAACTAAATATAAAATGTATACAAAAAATACTGAATAAATACATTTAAATTAAATTGAATGTATTTTAATAAAAGCCAGACAAAATGATATTATATTTGCATTATTTCATTACAATCAACTCAACTATGGCCAATTATGCCAGAAGAGCTGCTCTTTTTTATCCAGTATTACATGCTTGCAATGCATTGTGTGACTGTATAGCGATGTTTCTGGGTGCAAATAACCCCGAACGTTTCTTTAAGTAGAATTAATCTTAAATCATAAATCATATGTAACCTTCACCTGTCGGAGCAGGAAAGACACAACGTCCGTTGACTCCCAGTAGGAGGCGTGAAACAGGTGAGGTAGAGCCACGGTGGGGAACGCAGTCAGAGCATCAGGACAGTACAGGGCGAAATCAATGCGCTTCGTGCCCCACCAGCGAGCAGCGACTGCAGGAGAGACGACACGGGACGTTCAGTCATGCCTGTCCAAACCATTACAGATCTCGGTTTCATCTGTGCATAATTCATGAACGTTTCAGCTGCAGAATCTAGGACAGGACGAGGATGTGCAGGATAGCTTCAGGGGCTCAAAAGGACTTACAGAAATGGAAAGTTGTTGTTCTGTAATGTGCACTGGGCCGTGCGAGGCTGTAGTGCACATCTCTGGTCTGATTCCTCTCATGACCCATTGCAAAGACACTCAAGAACACAACCCTGTTTTTGGTTTGCAATTCTTTCAATTAGGGTTGAATGTTCTTGAATGGCATCTAGTTCTCTACAACTAGGATTGGGAATCAAACTGGTTACAACTGGTTCTATTTTGACTGGGAAGACTGGGAGTTGTGTAAAAACACGATCGACAGACAATGTCTGCTTGTATTGTGTCGTCCTCAAAAACAAACCTACAGTGTGAACCGTGTAGTCGATTCACAAACAAATACATAAAGTGGTTATGAAGCTATTCGAAATAAAGACTCCCATATCTCCAAGTGTTGTCAAAAACAAATTCTTTAGATATGTAATTAAAATAAAATAGGTAAGAATATTTAATAAAAAAAAATCAATAAAAATAATTTTTGCACTACAGTAAAATTAACAATTCATGTCCCTGATCAATATGCAATGTTGATAGTTATTTACATAATATGCTAATAACATTCTTGTAATTCATTTTGTATAATAATTTGGTTAGACTAATTTGAAATAAATAATAAAACAATTTATACATTACCAAGAAATTAACAATTCATGTCTCTTATCTATACACTAAATTTGACAATTATTTGCTTAACATATGCAAATAATATATTTGTAGTAATGAATTAATAATAATAACAATAATGATATTTAATTTATAATAATTTGGTTAGATTCATTTTAAATAAATAACAATAAATCAATGTATACATTACCGCAAAATTAACATGTCCTCGATCTGTATGCAAAATTCATAATTAGTCATCTATAATTTAATATTCCTCAAAATAATATAACATTATATTATATTATTTGGGTGAATATTCAATTATTTGCATAGAAATATGAATTGTGATGTTATTTAAAAAAATGTTATGAATTATTATTTATTTCAAATTATTATTAATATGTTAAAAATGTTAATATTTTTTTATTAAACTAAAATATGTTATCAATAACAGTACATTTTAGTGTAATAAAGATTTTTTTGTAATATCTACTATAGTTATGACACTTATTGGGTGGGGCTGCTCCATCATTTTAACAAAGTCAAAGAGTGTAATCAGAATCACTAAACTCCTTATGATTCCCATCCTTATGTACAAGCGCCCGCTAACAGAAGACATACACGCCATGAGCAAGATGCACAGCCAGATAATGGGAGCAAGACAAGTTAACATCCTTCAAAGCATCTTCAGAGGGTTTTCATCCTTCAGAGCAAACGCAGAGCGGCTCAGGGCTCAGCAGATGAAGAACCAGAGCGCCAGCGCTGAGCTTTAAAAGGAAGGGGGCATGAACTCGAAAAACAAGGGCATCAGCAAGAAAACAGGCTGAAGATTCGGAGGGCTAAAACAGGAAGTAGGAGGGATTGCAGGGAATGCAGTAATGGTAGAAACTAACGCAGGCAAACAGGAGAGCGGGTGCATCTCCGACCGGACGTCTACCCACGCTCCAAGTACCTTGCTCGATGTCCAGCGGGACACATGGAGATGGCGGGTCAGAGGCGAGCGAGGGTGAGGGCTCAAAGCCTAGAGAGACGCTCTGCTCTGAATCATCCAAACAGCTGGAGTCCTGTCTTTCTACCTGCTGCTTATTTTGTGCTTTGCTGGATTTGGGGGAGGAGCTTCGAAAACGCTTTTATTATAGGGAAGGGCCAATTGGGACAAATGACTGAACTTTTTGGAGAGACTAAGTTGGCATGCTTGCGCTACTAGAGAAAAAGACAACATCAAAACAACAGCAGTCAAAAGATGAACATGACATGTGTGATAGTGCCTAGCTATATCTAAAATCTAGAAAACCTGTTTTTGGGTTTAATATTTCTGTGGAAACCGTGATGCACTACCATTAAAGAAAAAAAAAACATTACTAATAATAATACTTTTATTTATCATTAAACTGATCAAATGAAACAAAGACTTTTATGATGTTACCATAGATTTGTGACCCTCTCCAAGTTAAAGATCCAGGCCAAAGTCTCAAATTATGAGATAACGAGCATCAAAGTTTGATTTCTACCATTAACTCCACTATAATTTCAATCTTTGACCGTACTCAGTCAATATTAAATATATAAAAGGTACAATTTTCACAGAATGTTCTTTACCATATGAAGGATGATTTGTTGTAGAAAACAGCAAATCACAAAAAAATGACTTTAGGTGGGTTTTCACAGAGAGGGTCACATTTCTACTCCAATAAATGCTGTTCTTGAACTTTCAAAAATCCTGAAAAATGTTTAATGGTTTCTACAAAAATATTAAGCAGCAAAACCTAGATAACATCACCGTAATTATTTGTATTAAAGAATAATGGAATAAAAACAATTTCATAATCTCTCTCTCTATATATATGTGTGTGTGTGTGTGTGTGTGTAATTATTTGTGTATGTTTTTGATGCTTAACATTTTTTTTAACATTAATAATAATAACATTGTAATATTTTTTAAATAATAAATTAAATAGATTGAATACATGTAAATACATGAAAACAAATGTAATTAAAGATAATAATAACAATAAGTATCACTAATTTAAAATGTTAAATATACTGTAAAATCTATTTATGCACGACTGCAAATTTAACAAATTACAATTCATGCTCAATGGCTGCTGAAAATTCATCTTTACCATCTTTGCAGAGGAATAAATGACACATTAAAATATATTAAAATAGAAAAAAGTTACTTCAAACAGCAATATTTTAATAATTTAACAGTTTTTACAGTATTTTTGATCAAATGTAGATTGTTTTAAAAAAACATTTAGAAAAATGTAAGATCCCGAACTTATAAAGCATAGCGAGTATATTCATGTTTATATGAGTATCTTAATATTTATTCCATATTTAATGTAAATGAAAAAAAATGTCATTCACTTACAATTACTCAATTACTCCACTGCTGCATTATGATATATTTGATATCTAGACTACTGTATTCTGCTAACCAACTGTGTGTGTGTGTGTGTGTGTGTTTGTGTGTGTGTCTGTGTGTGTCTGTGTGTGTGTGTGTGTGTGTGTGTGTGCATGTCTGTGTTCGCGTGCGTGTGTGTGTGTCTGCGTGTGCGTGTCGTGCGTGTGCGTGTCTGTGCGTGTGCGCGCGCGTCGTGTCTGCGTGTGCGTGTCTGCGTGTGCGTGTTGCGTGCGTGTCTGTGTCTGCGTGTCTGTGTGTGCCTGCGTGCGCGCGTGTGTGCGCTGCGTGTGTGCCTGCGTGTCTGTGCCTGCGCGTGTCTGTGCCTGCGTGTGTCTGTGCCTGCGTGTGTCTGTGCCTGCGTGTGTCTGTGCCTGCGTGTGTGTGCTGTGTGTGCCTCGCGTGTGTCTGTGCCTGCGCCTGCGTGTGTCTGTGCCTGCGTGTGTCTGTGCCTGCGTGTGTCTGTGCCTGCGTGTGTCTGTGCCTGCGTGTGTCTGTGCCTGCGTGTGTCTGTGTCTGCATGTGTCTGTGTCTGCGTGTCTGTGTGTCTGTGTCTGCGTGTCCGTGGGTCTGTGTGTGCGTGTCTGTGTGTGTGTGTGTGTGTGTGTCGTGTCGTGCGTGCGGCATGTTGGAGGCAGTGTAACTGTCCGCTAACCCTGACACCTGGCTGGCGATGCTGGTCTCGCTGCCCCGCTGGGATGGATGCTGGAACATGATGAGATCCAGTACTGACTAAATCTCTGTTCCAAAACCTAGTGGGCTGCCTATCTAGACAGTAGTCAATCTAATAGGCATTACAGGTGCACTCACAGGGCAGCGGAGATCTCACTAGATTTTGGAACGGAGCTGAAATTATTCATTTGTAAAAGGGCCATTTGATTCAAAATGATGAAAGGAAGTGAAAAGAAGATGCAAACACAAAACCAAAGAGTTTTTAAATGAATTAAAGAGATAAAAGTAGTAAATATTGCCCCTGAGTCCATTCTGAAGGAATTTATGAGAGCAGTTACAGCTGATTTTATTAGAAGGCCTCATGGGGAATTATTTACCAAATACACATGCAACCCATCGTCAGAATCAGGATTGGTCATTAGTCAAGGTGCTTGAATTTAGATTGGTCTTATTATTTTTGTTGTATTGTTATTTTAAAGGTGAAGTGTGCACTTTTTGGGGGGAAAAGAAAACAAATGCTGGTTTCCAAACAGGTTCCCTAAACACTGCGGTCTATAGGTTGGACTGTTATATTTTCCACCAAAATTAATTTAGAAATTTAAGAACCATTATTTTCATAAAATTAAGATTCCCCATAGTTAATTAATTTAAAACATATATTATGAAATATTATATATTAAAATAATTACGGAATTTCTAAAATTAATTATTATATAAAATAATTACATTCAAATATAATTCACATTCTATTACTTCTATTTGAAGAAAATAAACTTTAAGTACACCTCTTTCCAATTCACAAGTAAATAGTAAGCAAATAAATAAATGTATTAAATATTTACCTAATGAATGATTGAAAAAATGTATTATATATTTTCATAAAATAATATAAAAATAAATGCAACATGAATTAAAACAATTAATGTGTGATATAAAAATAATTATAATTAAAATATAATTTACTGTATATAAAATACATAAATTATAATTAATGTATTAATGTAATTCATTTTACATATTTCTATCCAATTCACATTACTCAAAAGCATTTTGTCCAAGCAATAATAAAAGGACACATTTAATTTATAATTTGTCTTAAATCTCATTTTGTTCAAATACAATCGTGAATCGAATCGAGAAATCGAATCGTGAGTTGATTGAATCGTTACATCCCTAATTACAGTACTAAGTATTGGGGCAAATATATTATGATCTTTCTTCAGATTTTTGGGTGAAATGTAACGCTCTTTTCAAGTCAACCCATGAATGGCTTATAAATGTGTCCACACTAAAATCAACTGAAGTTTTTTAATACTAAACACTGAGCACACTTCACCTCTAAATTCAATACCATCAGTTACACATTTCAGCAACCAGTGGAAGGAAGTCAGTCAAAACTCAAAACCACAAGCCCGATTTAGAGAATCAATGTCAGAGCAGACGCACAAACACTGCTTATGTGAAATGAGGGCACACGCCACACGGGGTGAAACACAAAACAGAGGTGATCACGATAAAGGGAAGCAAGAAACCAGGATTGGCTACACACACTCGGCGGGGGCCGGCATGGCTTGCCAGTTGAGCACAGGGACGGTAATGGAGGTCTCGCTGATGCCATCCTGACAGCGCTGGGCGGCACAGCTCACACTCTCCAACAGGAGGTGAGGGTTACTCTGGATGGTTTCCACTGCCACATGTCAAACCCAGCGGCATGAGGGACGTGGAGACATGAGAGTGACGGGAAGGGGAGAGAGACAAAGAAACAGAAAATAAAGACAAATAACAGACAGAAATGACACGAACCGAGACACGAGAACGGCAGTCATGAAGCAAACTCACGGCAGAACTGCAGTGATGGACGATGCTCTTTTATAAAGTGCTGCTTTAAACCATTCAAATAATAATGAAATACAGGTGAACACACATTGGCCCCGTTTACACCTGTTTTGGGTGGTCCAATGACAAGTGCAAACAAGCCCTAAAATGCTCTGTGATCTGTCAGAAACGTGGCATTTGAAGTGTAAACGCTACTGTAATTAGTTTAAAAGCATCCTGGACAAAAGACCGGCTACTCACGTGTCAATCATCCATTGCACTAAAACAACTATGTAAACTAGACTTTTATGTGCAGTTTTCTGGGCTTTTTTTTGTTGGACAATTTTTCATTTTTAATCACATGCAGTGAGACATCACATAGTGAATGATGTATGCAGCAGGGATAGTATAGAATACATACTAAAACTGAAAACATTAACATTTGTGTTACTTGGAATGAAAATTCACCTAATTCAAAAACATTCACTGAAATAAAATAAAATAATTGTATTTCAGCTAGGAAACATTTCTTATAGTCATTTAGTTTACCTTGATGCACTAAAACAAAAAACACTATAGACATATTAAAAATAAATAAATACAAAAAAACTAATATATTTTTATTTAAATTTAAAATATAAAAATTATAAAAAGAAAAATTATACACAATTAATTTCAGCTACTTACCGAGGCAACATTTCTTAATGTAATTTAATTTACCTTGATGTACTAGATAAAACTATATAGACATTTAAAAAAAAAAAAAAAAACATAAAACCAACTATAATTAAGAGAAAAAAATTATACAAATATTAATTAACGAAAACTATAATCGTATCTCCATAGTAAAACAGTCATAACATCAAGGACCGTCCACCCATAATCCAATCACGAGTGGTCAGAGGAGACGCATGTTAATAGCAGGTGAAAAACGCCTGACCACTGGTGATCAGATCACTCCAGACAGGTGTGTGTTGACTGAGAAACCTCTCCTCTCTTACCCAGCAGCGCTGACTGGCCGTCGCCCAGCGGGAAGCGCTGGTATCGCGGCACGCTAAACGGTGGCATCAGGTGGAAGCGCTTCTCCAGCAGCGGCTCCAGACGTGAGGCGGAGGGATCCGCCGGGTGGAACAGGTTGTAAACCTGCTGGCACGCCGGACGAAGATGAGCCACTGTCGGGCGGAAGAATGACAGACAAGAAAACATGTGTTAAATTGATCTAAAATTCTAGTATACACATATTGAAATAGAAATGCACATATTTTTACTCAGCTGGTCACTTTTACACAGTTCAAAAGTTTGGGGTTGGTTAGATTTTTCAATATTTTGAAATCTCTTCTGCTCTCTAAGACTGCATTTATTTGATGAAAAATATAGCAAACACTGAAATATTGTGAAATATTATTACAATTTAAAATAACGGTTTTCTACTTGAATATATATTTTAATATGTAATGTATTCCCGTGATCAAAGCTGTATTTTCAGCATCATTACTCCACTCTTCGGTGTCACATGATCCTTCAAAATCATTCAAATATACTGATTTACTGCTCAATAATTTATTTGCTTTTTTATTATTTATTATTGTTAAAAACAGCTTTTTCAGGAATCCTTGAGAAATAGAAAGTTCAAAAGAACAGTATTAATTCGAAACAAATATATTTGATAACATTATTAATGTCTTTACTGTCAATTGAGTTCATTTTAATGCATCATTGCTGAATAAAAGTATTCATAGTATTAATTTTTAAAATAAATAAGACTGGCCCAAAACCTCTGAACAGCAGTTGTTGTTTTTCATCATAATCTAGCAATAAAAATGATGTTGCCTTTGGTGTTATGCCTTCAATATTTAATTCAACACATTGATCCTTGTGTTTGTTTGGTCTGAAGAGAGCTCTACATGACAGATGTTGGACTGGGAAACTCCCATCAACACACCGTTCACGTCCTGGCCCTCGAAAACAATCGCTCATATTCTGCCAGCAACTGATTTAAATTGCTTATAGGATTAATATGTTTGAAGCCTTTAAAAGATTTGGACTTCAGAACAATAGAGATTACACAGTCCTGGTGATCCATCAGAGGAAGTCACGCTTTAAATGATCAGGATTTCATTCTCTTTCATCCACCAGAATCTATAATAAGAGTATTCAAGGTTAACACACGGTCCAAAGAAGGGACGACGGTTTTCCTCAGAGCGAGGACCAGGCCGAGCGGAGAGCCGAAGAGGAAGAAGTCGGACACTTCGAAGTCGAACTTTCCCAGAGCGCCTCCTCCATCCAGCATGGTACTGCTGCTGGACCGGCGCGAACCCGGATCGTTCCTCAAAACGCTGGAGTGCAGACTGCATACACACAATTTACACAATTATTTTTATAACTGCATCTTTTACATTATTGTAAAACAATGATATGGAAATGTATAATATAAAAATACAAAAATACATGAAATATAATTAAGTATCATTTCTTAAACTAAACTATTGCAGAGTTCAAACTTTTTGTGCATAAAGACAATGATTATGATTACTGGAGAAGTACATTGTTCATTAGATAATTTTGATTCCGATTGCTAAAAAATCATTTAGATTTTGAACCACTTTAATTCATTTAAAACATTTGACTGAAAAGAAAGTTTTACAATCTCAATAAATATTAATTTTTCAAATAAACTATTGCAGAGTTCACCTTTTTGCACAAAATAAAAGTCCACTTAAGATTACTGGGAGGAATTTTGATTCTGATATATTTGCTAAAGAATAATTTAGATAATCAATATTTGGTCTGATCCTCGCGATCACTCGACTAATTCAGTTAAAATACTTTAAAAGCTTTTACTCTACACAAGACGGAAATCTAGTCAATAAAATACTATATATAATATTGAAATATTTTCATTATTTACTACATTATTTTTTCATGTACTAATATACTACAATATTATATAATTTAATATATTATATAATTCAATATTGAAATATTTTCGTTATTTACTACATTATTTTTCATGATTTTTTTCATGTAATAATATATAATACAATACTATATAATTTAATATATTATATAATTCAATATTTAAATATTTCCATTATTTACTACATATTTGCTCATAAATTTGCATCAGTTCTAAGATTTTTCATCTCTTTCTCCGAGACTGGAAAGCAATTAAATAAATATGACTTTTTGCAGGTTTTCCATGACCATGAGAAACCTTTTATAAAATATCTGAAATATTTTAAAGTATCTTGTATTTTTGAAAACTGCCACTTATTGCTTGAAATAGAAACATAATCCCTGATATTATCTGCTTTACCAACAAGCTAATATTGGTCAATTCCAAGACGGTCATGAGTATATTGTGCCCCTAATTCACAACAGTGTAATGGGGTCAGTGGCTCACCTGGTCAGGAAGGCCTGGTGCTGTTTGATGGTGTCGAGCTCGTAGGTGGAGGAGTCGCTGCGTTTGCGGGGCAGCTGTTTTTTGGGGTCATCCGGACCGCTGGAACGAGGAATGTCTATATTACTGCGGCTGAGGTGCCGACTGCCCTCCAGAGTCAAACCCGAGCCCGAGCCTGAACCCGAGCAGTGAGAGCTGTTTATAATGATCCCTGGGGACAGCAGGTCATTGTCCTGCAGAGGAAGCCGTGATTAGTATTACGGGCCATGTGATGGAAAACAGCATTTTTCATGCTCTTCTGAAATAAAAGACTTTGACACGGCTATTGACACACTTACAAATACAAAAGGATGGAATTTGTCTTATCTTCTATGTTGTGATTGATTATGGGTAATTAATCACTTTCTGTATGTGCGTGTGTGTGTGTGTGTGTGTGTGTGTGTGTGTGTGTGTGTGTGTGTGTGCGAGAGAGAGAGAGAGTGTGTGTGTGTGTGTGTGCGTGTGTGTGTGCGAGAGAGAGAGAGTGTGTGTGTGTGTGTGTGTGTGTGTGTGTGCGTGTGTGCGTGTGAGTGCGTGCGTGTGAGAGAGAGAGAGAGAGTGTGTGTGTGTGTGTGTGTGTGTGTGCATGTGTGTGTGTGTTCACCTGCACACTGATCATGCTGCCGCGTCGGCTGCTGTTTTGACTCTCTGACACGGTGGTGATGTTGCTGCTGCAGAGAGCATCAAATCCCAGAATGCCTCCCACACAGTCACCAATCAGACACACCTGCACACAGACACACATTACATCACATACAGAGAGTCATGTTCTGGGCAATGACTCAACGAGGAAAATCATTTAAAAACAACACGAAGCAACATTCACAGCACTTCCATGTTGCTAGCACAGTTTAACATGCAGCTAACATGTTTCGAGCATGATTTAACACATTGCTAACATGCTTATATTGAGTTAGCTCATTGCTAATATGTTTTAACATAGATGCCTCTTTAACAACTATTTCTATGGGCCACGATACGCATTTTTAAAACGGTCTGCGAACCTTTGAGCACATTGACTGTGTGCGTCTACAACAGCAAGTTATACAACTATATATCTTTGAATACTCAATGATAATTATGTTGAATGACATCATGTTGACCGTTCCAAAATGACAGACACGTCAACGATATCTGGAGTGGTCGAATAGCGCATCTATACACATCTATGCATTTTAACATGTTACTAGCATGATTTAACAAATTGCTAACATGTTTGACATGTCGCTAGCATAATTTAACAACTTGCTTACATGTTTCTATTGAATTAGCTCTTTGCTAACATGTCACTAACATGATTTAACACCTTGTTAACATGTTTACAGCATGTATTAGTACACTGCTAACATGTTATAACATGCTGTTAGCATTATTTAATACATTTCTCACTTGTTGCTAACATTACACATTGTAAATAGCTTTTAACATTTTGGCTAACAATTTAACATGCTAGCATGTTTCTAGCCTAATTTAGCACATTGCTTACGTTTAGCATTTCCTCAGCACGATTTAGCATGTTGGTAACATGTTTAAAACATTACTAGCTAGCATGTTAATAGCATGTCCAGATATGTGGGACTTGTCTATGAAAGTCTAAAGGCCTGTTCACACCAAGGACGATAACTATAAAGATTACGATAAAGATACAGTTAAAAAAATCCAGTCCACACCACAACTTGCTTGATATGGTGTTCCTGTGGCTCAGTGGTAGAGCATTGCATTAGCAGCGCAAAGGTTGTGGGTTCAATTCCCAGGGAACACATACTGACAAAAAATGTATAGCATGAATATGTAAGTCGCTTTGGATAAAAGCGTCTGCTAAATGCATAAATATAAATATAGTGTATATACTGCATATAAGGTATACTGTCATTTGTAAAGTGTCCAAACGTGTATAATGTTATTTGTTAAACGTGTCAATTGTATTCTGCCTGGAGCACGCTCCCAAGCTTTTCACTCACCACGGCACACGTGCTTCTGGTGATGTGACAATAAAAGTGATTTGATTTGAACTATAATGATGAAGGCGAGAAACGATATCATTGGAATCACTTTCAGAATGATTTTTTCCAGTTGATGAATGATACAAACGCTAACGCCCAATCAGAATCCATCCTGCTGTAACGAGCTCGAGAATGTAAAGCGACACACAAGCATGTGCTTAGAATAAACAGACGATATCGTCTGCTGGTGTGGATGCTAATATCTTTATCTTTATAGTTATCGTCCTTGGTGTGAACGGGGCTTAATAGAATTTTCCATTTATATCATGTGGTTTACGAAAACCTGATGTCTGATCAGTTAGAAATGATACATTTATTATAGTTTTTATTTTGTTGACATGATCAATAAACTATAATAGAACCTCAATGATACTAAAATGATGATATAATTTTAAGAACGCATCATTTGATGTTCTTCTTCTGTAAATAAAGCACATTGATCCCAAAAGTTAATTTGAGACTTTTTCAAACACACTAAAACTAGATGCATATATGACTGGCACACAATTTATAAATAATCTGTAAATAAACACAGAGAGAAAAACCCAAAGCACTGACCTGTCCGGTGAAAGTGGCTCCCTCCAAGGATTTGATGAAGTCACCGTAGACCTGATTGGCTCGCACTATGGCCGTTGCCACGGCGTCCTGGTACTGTGGTGCAGAGGTGGCCAATAGGGGCAGGGCGGCCAGAGGGATGTGATCCTGACTGTTGGAGAGGCAGCCTTCGTCATAGCTGTAGGGACTCAAACTGTGCCAAGGACACAAGAACAGAGAGCATGCTGGGTCACCGGATTAGCACGAAGAACTGCATACTACCATACTAGTCTTTCTGCAGCATTCATGCAACACTCTACTGCAGTTGCCAAAAGGAGCTGTGTCTACAGTGGTTAAAACGCTACCCCACAATGCAATGTGTTTTCAAAGGTGTAATGAATCAGTAAATATCTACAACAATTTGCTATCTTTTTTTGCTCACTCCTTACTTGAATGGACTGCTAAAAAAATAAGGCATTTTACACAGAAATGGATGTTACTTACTAAATTAAACGTGTGCTACAGTGAAGGGACTGATAATGTAGCGTACGAAGTGATTTATATAAAAATGTATAACTTTCAGATCTGGTGCAAAACATTATGGATCTCATACTAAAACATATTTGGTTACATTTATACTGTATACAAACTAGGGCTGTGCAATTAATCTAAATTGAGTTTCCATTTCAGCCTCCAACGATTATGGAAATAGAGTAATTGAGATAAAACGATTATTGCGCCCCATTCCAGCGGTGCTCTTTTGTTCCTCCATAAAAGACCAATTTCACATCCAAATCAGTAAAATCATGTAAAGAGACTTTAATAAAATGGGACGTGCTTGATTTATTTATGTTGATGTATGTTTGTTTTTAAAAGCGTGACAGAACATGTGCTTCCTCGGGAAGATTACGGTGTATGCGCTCAGAGACAGAACACAACACGGACATGTAAAGTCATCGTTTAGCACCTAAACGGTCAAATACATGCAAAAATCACGGCGCTTAGGGATTATTTATGTAAACCCTCATCGGTTATGTAAAGAGTTGAGGATGAAAATACTTGTGTAACAGTAAATTGGATCCGTGCGTCTCTTAAAGTGACAGTGGCTATATTCCTGCTGCGACTGTGTGCTTTATATTAATAATCAAACAACCAAAGACGAATTCAAAAGCACTCTCTGCTCTCGACTGAAGGACTTTTGTCGCTTTAATAAGAAACAAAGGAAGTTTAATTCTTACAGTCAAGACTATGCTGTTTTATTTTACATTAGGTTATTCAATTTCTCTTGTAGGCTGTTAACTGAATACTTTAGACTTGCATTAAAACAACTTAAAGCAGTTTATTCATTTGTATCTTTTTTATTCTATTGTATTCTTTTGCTTTTTTATTACAGGTAGTTTAATTAGTATCAATAATTTTGAGGACCTTTTTATTTATTTTACTAATATTAGTTACTCTGGTCGTGACATATCGACATTTCACAAGTCTCTAAAATATAGATGTCATAGCAACCTTATTTACAGAAAATATATATTTGATATGTATCACTATCTTTAAACAAATCTTTCATATAAAGTTTTGGTCATATGGCCCACTAATAATTGTTTTAAATAATTGTGATTACAATATTGACCAAAATAATCGTGATTATGATTTTTGTCATAATCGAGCAGCCCTAATACAAACTAATAAAAACATAAATATAATTTAAATTAAAAAGAAACAACAGCATTACAATTTTGTTAATTATTTGTTATAATGAAGTAATAATAATAAACATAAATGAGCATATTATTATTATTATTATTTAATAAATAAATAATTCAATTATTAATTGCATGGAGTTTCAGGAAACATTAAGCAGTAATTCTAATCCATTTTTTCCCAATACCAATGAAATAAATGCATCTATTAATAAATGTATTTATTAATTTAAAAGTATTCATTTATGATTTATTTCTTTACTATTAATTAAATGCAAAGTAATTAATTAGTAAATAAAATAATGAACTTTCTGGAAACATTATTAAGCAATCATTTTAATCTAATTTTCTATACCAAATAAATAAAAGTATATATGCATGTATTTATTGAAAATAAAGAAAGTCCCTGTAATTAAGCAATAATTATAATCCATTGTTTCTATACCAAATAAATTAAATAATTTATTACAATTTAAAATAAAATAAAAAAGAAGGGACTTTCTGGAACCATCATTAAGCAATAATCGTCAATCTACTGAAATATGTAAAAGTTGTAAGTGTTGGCAGTTTAAGTGACACCCCAACACTACCTAATGACGACCAGAGCTGGTGTTTATTCTCCTGGCAGTGGATTGCGTGTGTGTTCATGCTCACTTTGACACCAGAGAGAAGGCCTCCACACACACGGCCGGACACGGAACCAGGCGGATGGCGATGCGGCCCAATGCAGTGGGGTAATGAACCCGCATCACAGCTTCAAACGCACCGCTGATGGTGTTGACGTCCCCCTGCTTGCTGTTCTGGTCTCCGCTGCCCGTATCCAGGATGTTTCCACCGTGCAGGACCAGGATGAGGACGTGGATCTTGGACGGCTGTAAGCACTGCTGTGAGGAACAGCCCTGAGGGACACATTTGGACAGTTGCATACGGTTTGTTTAAAACATCCACACACACTCGTGACAACATGCTATTGAGAAAGAGGACGACTTACTAACAAACAACACGGTACAGACCTCAACAGCAGGCTTCCGGAAGTACAAATCCCATTCAAAATCGAGTTCTCAGTTCAAACACATTAATCTTTCATCACAGACCTGCCTTGAGAAACACGGACATATGCTTCTGTAGAAACCATGTCACAAGTGGGTCGACTCGACTCAGATGACCAGAGCTAATATGAGCTATATCACATTACTGGTGTTAAAAACACATCAAATACAGCAGTGGCGATTTATAATAAGAAGCTGCCATTATCTTGATTATGACATTTTGGATTACTTCACTGTCATATTAATTATTGCTCGTTAATATTTATGCTCAATATCAAAAATAATTATGCATAAAAGTTTAATCTTATTTTTTCATGCTAGTTGCATGTACAGGTGTTTAATATTCAAAACTCGTATTTATAATTAAATAAAACGTACTAATGAAAAGAATAATAAAGGAAAAAAGGAAATTAAGCATTCAATAATTTTTTATAATTCATATTTTTACATTCTCTTAATACAATTAATAAATAATTTATACATTTAATTTAATAAAATAATAATATTTTTACAATATATATTTATTTTATACATTTAGATTATTATATAAATATATAAAATGTATTCATTTTAATGTTCTTCAAATTGAAATATTTATTAATTTTAATATTAAAATTAACACTTTACAATAAGGTTGCACTAGTTAATGCACGAGTTCAGATAAACGTTAATTATTAGTTCATATAAACTCAGATACAGTCAATTATGCTACCAGATACAACTTTTATTTATGTTAATAATGTATTACTAAATGATGAAATTAACATTAACTAAGACTAAAAAGCGTTTACATTTATTTTCATTGTTAGTTCAGGATAACTAAAAGTAGTTAACCCATGTTAACCAATGGAAGCTTGTTGTAAAATTATTACCAAATATTTAATATTAATAAATGTATTGTTATATAATTAATACATTATAATAATTATAATGTATAATAATTATAATACAATTATAATCCATTAACAAATGTATATTAATAATAAAAATAATGATTATTACTACTACTACTACAAGTTTGATTTTAAATATTTCTATATGATTAAATAACATAATTATAAAAAATAAGAATCTTCATATTATTGAAACTTTATCTTCTTCTCCATTATGGCCAAAAAACGTTTGTTAGTATGAAAACGTGAAACTAACTGAATAATTAATCTAGACTGCATTACATCCACAACTGCACAATAATCCTTCAGAGCACCAGAAACGTACACATTTTGATTTGTCCGATGGACAAGACGAACGGGAAAACACTTCCAGAACCCAGACTGCCGAAAAAATGGCCATCACTGTTAACTTAATAAAGACTGCTTTGACAAAACCTCTACACCACAGAAGAACTACATGTTCACATCTGAAGAGTGTGTCTACTTCACAAAACAACACTTCTGACAGCATAGAATACTGTTTCAGGGTAAAGCTCAGCTAAACTCTAAGCAAACAACACAGTATAACGCCTTTGATTCTACATAACTACACATCTAGCTCAGACTCACAGCTGGGCGTTTGCATGCTGTACGCCTGACGCTTACGGACGCTGGATCGCCGCATGGCCCCGTCTCTGAGGAGCAGAGTTAAAGAGCACTGTGATCATCCTAAAGGCCCTCAACCCCTGATCGTGCTCTTCCACCACACGTCCCCATCAAACCCTTCACACCATGAGAACTTGACCTTATGACTATATGCTGAGCCGACCTTTGCAGTGACAGACCGCCGTTTCACTGTCAAAGGTCATTTCATTGATAGTGCGGCGCGGATGCAGAATGAACATAACCTCAGGGAAGCTCTAATGCTTTCCCCCCCATTTTTACGTCAGCATTAACACAGCGTGTCTGTTGCTGAATTACTGCTCCATTAGCGCGAGTTCGGATCAATGCTTTAATGCATTAACAGTATGACACTGCTGCATAAATATGTATTATGTATCGTTTATGTTCTAGTATATTTCCATTCATTTTAATGAGAAAGTGTGTGTGAAAATGCACCGCTGCAGACATACCTCATTGAGACGGTCCACGCTGGCGGTCCCAGAAAACTCCCCTCCCGAATCTTGATAGTCACCTAGAAACATCGAATTAATGTGCTTAATGCAGGGGGGGGGCACATTTGCATCATGATAAAAAAAACATATGCATTGATGAAAAAGAAAAAACACAAAAACTAAAACCATTTCATTTATAATAATACAAATGTAACTATTGATAACAAATAAAGAAATTATAATAATTGTATTAATTATAAATAATTAATTAATTATTAATTTATTAAGTATTGTGTATATATATATATATATATATATATATATATATTATATTTGTATTATTATTAATTGATATTAAAATATGTATATGTTGCTTAATTTATTCTCTCGGATTATGCTGCATTGATGCAAAATAAAAAAAAAATATAAGTCAAATGAATATAATAATTGTATTAATATATATATGTATTAAAATATTGAAATAATTTAATTATTAATAAGAATATATACACATCATTTTATTTTTATAATAATATATTAGATATGCGTGTAAACTCAATTTATAAATATTAAATTAATAATTCATTTAAATAATATTTAATTATATATATTTCTATATTACTTAATATATTAATATTACTACTAATTTGTTATTAAATAAGCATTATAATATTAATTTAATAATGTAATACTTATATTTAAGCAATGTTTTTTTGCTATCAAATTGCAAATAAAAACTATATTTCTAAATGTCTAAGTAATGATTATTTTAGAAGTCTATTATTATTATTAAGAACCCTAGTATTAGACTTTCATACGTGTGAAACCCTCGCGCCTGTGAGTCCAGCGAGCAGCGAGATCCGTCTCACAAACAGCATGGAATTCAGTGTAATTAGTATTCCTTAATCTCACACGGTTTGACACAGACCCTAACCTCCTCAGAGTCAACGGGGCTCCTTTACCGCTAATCCTATTAAAGATGTGGAAATCTCTGTATTTGGAGGATGAATGGGAAAAAACTCCTTCCAGCGGGCTCGGCTTATGCATTACAAAACCAAAGCATCGGAAACAAATGCTTTGCATCACCCGCCTCGGGGGCCTAAAATACCCCCTACAATCACAGAGCGTGTCGGATGGGTGAAGATAGTCCCAGCATACCCTGGGCTTCCTCTGCCTCCGATGTCTCGATTTTATCCATCAGATCAGTGGAGTTCCATTTGGTGATCTCCTTGGCAAAGATCTCCTCGTTGTCAGAGAAGCCTTCTGAGGAACAAGGATTCAGACTTTAGTAAATAACAGATTGCCCCAAGCATCTGCTAAAACTCAGGATCAGTTCTGCATTACCGTGAGCGTCAAAGAACTCGTCGTCTGTGCTGTCCTCCGAATCTCTGGCGATGCTCTGCATGCGCCATTCAGAAATGCTGTGACGTGAAGGACTTCCTGCACACACATTATGAAAAAATAAAATAATTCACATATGCATCATGATTCTTTCTCAACTAATATGCATTGATGAAAAAGGACAAAAATTAAACAAAAGGATTAAATATAATTGTAGTATTATTAAATACAATTTATTATTAATTCAAAAAATATACATATATGTATAATAATATACATACATTTTTTTATAAATTAATTTACGTACATTATTCATACATTTATATATTACAAATAATAAAAAATGACCTATTTTATAATATATACAATTATATAACTCAGTGTAATACTATTAAATAAATACATTTTTAATATTAAAATAAACTATAAAAAAAAATTCATAATATTATGAAATACTATTACAATTTAAAAATAATTTGATACTTGAAAAAGATAAAACTTAATTTATTCCTGTGATGCAAAGCTGAATTTTCTAATATGCTGATTTGCTGCTCAAGAAACAATTCTTATTATTATCAATATTTAAAATAGTTGCACTGATTAATATTTTTGCGAAAAACTAAAAAAATAAGTTTTTCAAGATTCTTTGAACAAAGTTCAAAAGAACAGCATTTATTTGAAATAAAAATATTATGTAACATGACAAATGTCTTAACTGTCACATTTGACCAAGTTAAAGCATCTTTATATATGTGTGCGGTGTGCACGTACCCCCTCTCTTCGAGGAACGCGAGGACCTGGAAGAGGTGGACCACTGCTTGGTCAGCTGTCCTCGCGCATGCAGCGTGTCCCCTATGGTCCTCGTCGAGCCCTCGGCTTCGATGGAGCTGATGGCCTCCTTGGCTTCGTGCTCTTTCTCAGGGCTGGTGACGGCACCGTTGTTCTCGCCGCCCTCCTCGTTGCAGCTGTACTGCGCCATCTTCTGTGCCAGAGCCAGCTGCGTCTCCAGCTCCAGCTGCCGGATATCCTCCATGGTCAGACCGTACCACTCGTCCTGCCAACACCAGGCCTGCCGATGAGCGCGCACCATCACCTTCCTCAGCCCTGAGGGGAAGATATGGCAAGCAAACTAGTTTAGGGAGGGAAACAACGGTTTGTTTGGAATGCATTTATAAGTGGTTGCTAAGGTGTTCTGGATGGTTGTTAGGGCTACGAGTTGAGCACAGCACTTACATGCTAGAAAAAGAGCCTCAGACAACAGATGTTGAGAAAATGTAACACGTTACTTTAACAAAGTAACATAATTAGTAACAATAAACTTTTAAATTAATTTTAAAAAACAGTTACTTTTAAAAGTAACTTTCCTCAATACTGCTTTCAACCGCACAATTATAGTTTTTTTAAATGAAAATTAAGATTGATATTTTCTGTTGAATTTTTTGCCTTGAATTTTAACTATTTTGATGTATGTTTTGTCATTTCTATTAGTTTTTCTTTTCAAAATGTTATTTTATTAATTAATTTATTTCATCGATTTTTTTGTATGTGTTACTTTAGTACTTTGACAAACTAAAAATGAGAAATGTGCATTGTCTAGTTAAAATGTGTTTTATGTCATTTCAAGTAATGAAAACAAACATACATCATGGATTTATCAAACTAATATACATAGTTGAAAAAGAAAAAAGAACATAATAAAAAGGACTCAAAATTATTGTATTGATATTAATATAAAAATAAAAAATATAATATATTAAAACAATTATATTAATCACAACTGATTATTAATTAATTAAAACAAATACAGTATGTATAATAATATATACATACACTTTGAATCTATTCATTTGCATACATAATTAGTAATTATGCAATTTTTCATAATTCAGAAATGTTCCTTGCCTAGCAGAATTTTTGTAATATTTTATTTCTATTAATGCTTTTATTTTAAGTAATGAAACAGTTTTTTTTTAAGTTTTAGTTCACTATAACCCTGCTTCACTGAGGAGTTTGTCTGTGAGATCGCTCAATATTTAGGTTTGGCTTATTTCCTTGTGCTATTTCCTCGTGTCAAAGACGCAGTTAACCAGTCTTTCAGATAATTGAACTTGGTAATGAAGAGACGTGCGAACAAAATTGTTTTCACAGCGAGAGGAAAAATTGATAAAAATAAAAGGAAATCAGCCAAAGATGGGAAAGAGTTTCGTAAATGGGGAACGGCAACAGACTGCTCACAAATGATCAGAGAAAGGAGCAATAAACAAGACCATATCGAAGTAATGAAACAGATTAAGCGGCGCTCGAACGGCACATGGAAAGGAAATGAATTTTGCCCTGATGTAGACAGGAGGAGGCGGTTCTCTGAGCGTTGATTTTCACTGCATCAATCTCCTTTTCATTAAGTGCAGGTTAATAATTAAGGGCTTTTTCCTGACAGAGCGCTTGACACCTGCTGCCGATAACAGGACGTTACCAAGCACCATTTCACGCAAAATTCAGCAGATGTATCAGCTGACTCATATATAACTATTGGAGAGACAAATGTCTTCTCAGAGCTAATAACACTGGTGGACATATGGTAGAGGACACCACTGATAATAGCACTGGTACTAAGTTAATAATAAATTCACTGGATTATCAAAAATATGCTTTGTTATCATTTCAAAATGTTTCGTCTGAACACTTCCGAACACTTACCCACATCGTGAATGAAGCGCTCAATCTTGGACTGCATGCCCCAGTATCGAAACTCCACTTTACACAACTTGTAAGCGCACATGACGGGCATTTTTCCTGGGTTGATGTTGATTTCCGCGATCCAGTCGTCAGACAGGGGGCCACGCTGGGTTTTATATGACTTGTAGATTTTGGGGTCTTCCTCGCCCAGGTACTCATGAGGGGCGATGAATTCATTCACAATATCGATGGGATCTGTGAAAGACCACTCTTCCATTAGCAATCACAATTTTGGGGGGGGAGAACAAGGCATGAAGGGTGAACAGGTTCATATTTAGACTTTTATTGCAACCAAATCAGTTCATCACAGAGATTTTATAGGACCTTCTGAAAGGTAATAACACGGACATTGAGGCTGTAAAACCTGGTTTATCTGTTTGTCTTATGCGTCATAAAGCTTTTCTTTTATTCAAGCAGCTTTGGCATAAGGTATCGAGCTGTTCCATTAAAAAAAACTTTTGTTATGTCCATAAATGAGACTTTGTTTAGAAAATAGAATTTTTTGTATGTAGTGTGTGTATATATTTATTTTTACTCTTCTTTGTTTGCTAACTTGTCTTTTGTGAAAGACTAACAGTTCATTCAAAAGCTCAAATCTGCTGAAAACTCACTCTCAGGTCATCCGAGATGAAGTTTCTTCATGGAAACACATTTTGAGAAATGTAGCATTACGTCGGTTGGATCAATGAGTGCTCTGTAGTGAATGGGTGCCGTCAGAATGAGAGTCCAAACAGCTTATAAAAACATCACATTAATCCACTAGTAATCCACACAACTCCAGTCCATTAATTAACATCTTGTGAAGTGAAAAAGGCTATATGTTTGTAAGAAACAAATCCATCACAGAAGTCTTAACTTTAAACCATCTCTTCTGGCCAAAATACCAGTCCATAATCCATAATAATGCATCCTCCAGTGAATAGGTCTGTTGTTTGAATCAAAATCCTGTTTCGATCTGTTTGGACTGCTTGTAAATGATGCTTGATCTGTGCACATCACTCTCCTGATTCAGACGAGATGACTTTTTCACCAGACAAAGCAATAGTACAGACAGAACTTAAAAACCTCTTAAATGTTTTATTACAATTCGCTTCACACAACGATTATTTGTGGATTAATGTGATGTTTCTATCAGCGGTTTGGACTCTCATTCTGACGGCACCCATTCACTGCAGAGGATCCATTGGTGAACAGGTTATATAATGCTCAACTTCTCCAAACCTGTTGAAGAAACAAACTCATTCACAGCTTGAGTGACCTGAGGGTGAATACATTTTCTACATTTTTACACAGCCAGGGTGTAGGCCAATGTGGTAAACCTGAGGGCGAGTACATTTTCAGCAATTTTTCATTATTGGACAAACTATCCATTTAATTCAGAGCTGTACTCTTTACTGTGTTGACAGTTGCATGGTACAGATAGGTTTCAGATCTTGGGTTGTTTCCTGTTTGTAGACTGCCGTGTCATCAGACGGCCTCTAGGTGTCTCCACGGCACACTCATGAAGATACATGTTGTTAGTAACGAATGGAGTTATGTAAGAGTAGTCACAGGGCGCTTCCCCCCGCAGTGCCTGCGTCTGTCTGCATTCGGCTCAGAAAACCTCCAGTACCTGTCCCAGAGTGCAACAGGGCGCTCCAACAGCAGCATGGTACTATGTCAATGAATCGGCACGCTGTCTGCATCTTAAACACTGAGGCATGAATCGAGAGCTCTTCCTGCTGGAATACTTGAGTTTGGTCTCACAAGCAAGCAGGGATGGGTCACAATTTTCAAATATTCGATTAGTTGATTTATTCATAGAATATCGAATAGGTTGTGTGATTATATTTGTCTAAATATTCCCCATGTTTTCGTTGGTGACGCGTAAGCATTGTCAAAAACGCACCTAAAAGCTGTCAGACAACAGAAGAATAACACACTCTCTCACGGGAACGCTGAAGACTTGCAACTAAGAACGATGTCAAATAAAAGCTCTGTGTGGACCACAAATATCCCCGACTGGGTTAGAGGTGTGCTGAAGGGACTAAAGGGACATATGGTTAGCCGCATGCTAGCGATAGCCTTTTACATTACAGTAAATGCAGTTTAACTTACCAGCAACAGAGTAGGACGATGGCGAATGATTTGCAGATCCTGAGCACCACTGACAAAACATCTAATCTTGTAAATGATTTATGCTAATGGATGGACTGCTATGTTAATAAGTGCTGTCATTCTGTCGTGTTTATTATATTAATGTTTAATGTCCCAATCATTATATGGCTTGAGTTAAGATAACTTATCTTTAAATAAATAAAACGGTTTGTTATCATACTGATTAAAAGCGTGAATGTTCTCTCTGTTAATGGGTGTGAAACACTAGCCTAATAACGTGATGTGCGTGGATGCATACAGGGAAGGGGTGCTTTTTAGGGATGCACCCAAAGATCGGAACCGGCCGGTTTTTGCTTATAATGCGCGATCGGCAACCGGCCGGTTTTAGTCTTTTTTTCGGCCGATTTTTCCGAAAGTGCGAACATGTCATTTGTGTGGAAGACATTCGGCAGGAGCACAACACACACAGAAAAACAGATACAATGAAGCGAACAACCGTTGGTGTAACATTACTGGCACACAAATAAGAGCCGCTTTCCTTTGCTGCTCTAGCTGAAGTTGCTAGTGATGGGTCGGTCTTGAACGATTCATTCATTTTGAACGGATCTTTAATGAGACTCGAGAAGAACGAGTCGTTTCGGGGAGTGATTCGTTCAGTCGCGCATGCGCACCATCCTAAAGGTTCTGTACTGGAATTAGTTCACCTGTTTCGAGCCTTCAGGTTTTTTGAGTCGTTCGTTCATAGCGTGACTAATGCAGTATGAGCCGGAAAGATAATTGATTAGTTCACTTTTTGAGTCTTC
Source organism: Gymnocypris eckloni scoliostomus (assembly GCA_027564155.1). NCBI lineage: Eukaryota > Metazoa > Chordata > Actinopteri > Cypriniformes > Cyprinidae > Gymnocypris > Gymnocypris eckloni. The sequence continues at coordinate 21,850,888 of CM050435.1, forward strand.
GGGTTTTTCGAGTCGTTCGTTCATCTTGAACGAGACTCAAAGGTCCGAGTCGGTAAAATGATCCGAACTTCCCATCACTAGAATTTGCGCGAGCGTATCTGTCCACGCCCTGCACAAGAATAGACCGTGGACAGTTGTTCAGCGCAGCTTCTCACGTGTTGGATGAGAAAAGAAACAGACCAACTTGTGACAAAGCTGAAATGCTACTTTTTGTAAAGTATAAAACGTTCAAACCAGGAGTGTAGCCAGAAAGGAGACTCTGGGTGTGCATCAGAAAAACTGGGTGTGCCACATTTATTGTCAGATTAATGCGCAAAAACAAAAACAAGCATGCTTATTGGGTATTAATATGTTAGTTTAACCATTTCATTTTGTGTAGGCTACATGTGTCTGTTAACATATTCTCCATTTTGGATGTCTTTGAAAATCACTATTTTATATCTGCAACAAAGTGAGTGTGTGTGTGTGTGTGTTAGCATGCGTGCTGTATATTTAGTATTATTAAACCTTTCATTTCTGCGTATGTCTGTGTGTGTGTTTGTATGCTTACTGTTTATTAAGCATTTTAAACCTTTCATTTCTGTGTGTGTGTGTGTGTGTGTGTATGTGACAGAGAGAGACAGTTTTAATGAATTCTCCATTGTGAATGTGTTCAATTGTCAGCCCTGCATTTCACATTGGCCTACCAGGGGTCTTCAACCCTGCTCCTGGAGAGCTCGTCCTACAGATTTCAGCTCCAACCCCAATCAAACACACCTGAACCAGCTAATCACAGTCTTCAAGGCTACTGGTTAATTTCAGACAGGTGTGTTGGAGCAGGAACTGAAATCTGCAGGATGATAGCTCTCCAGGAGCAGGGTTGAGATCCCTGATATAAACTCTTAAAAGAGAAGACTTGCAAAAGTATTGTCACCTGTCATTTATTTCAAATATCTATATCTGCAACAAAATATGTGTGCATGTATATGAGTGTGTCTGTGTGTGTATCTGTGTAAGCAAGCTTAATGATTATTAATATGATAGTTTAACCATTTCTATTTGTGTGTGTGTGTGTGTGTGTGTGTGTGTGTGTGTGTGTGTGTGTGTGTGTGTGTTTCTGTGAGCCTATTGTCCATTTTCGATGAGTTTCACTGTCAGCTATGCATCCAGCTGTTGGCCTAGACCCTAAAAGCATACCACCTTAGGCCTTAAAATTCTTGAACCCTGGTTATCGCTGCTTGCAGCTATATTGTTTTTGTTGTTTTTTTTCATTTTCCGAAGCTTTCTCGCTCAAGAGGGTCACCGACAATCACATACAGTATAACCTTCAACAGCTCTTTAACTGCGCTCTAGTCAAACGCGCTCACTGTAGCCTAATCATTAACTACACACATCATAAAACCCCTTTTAGGCAAGTACAATTTATGTCACATATTTTAATAAGACTAAACTCCTATTTAACCTGATGATCACAGGTTTAATAAAAATATATTTTAAGTTTCTAATTATAACACCGCATTTCCACGGTTATTCAAACAACGAACAAAATATACAGTGAGCAAAGCACATTTACTTTATCAAAGAATAATCATTGACTTCAGTGACTAGGCTATGTAAAAATCTATTATGTAAAAACAGCTGTAGCTGCTCTACTAAATAAAAACAAAATGCTTTTAAATAATCCCTCCTTTTTTAAATCATTATCATTTTGCACATCCTGCAATGGTGACTTAAACTGTACATGGGCCTACATATAATGTTCCTTTGAAATTACTTTTGGTGGAATAAACTATCTTGAATAGATGTCTTGCAAGACACATTAGAGAAAGCAGTAAAATATTTTTATACATTACATTCAGGATCGCCAACAACATAGCACAGTACATTTAATGGTGCCTGTTAGCTGCTCAAAGGGCGAGGCGTGGTCTGGCCTTGAATGCCTCAATTATGTTATTATTATTTATTTATTTTTGAAAATAATTTAAAATTGTAATTACATTTTAAATTAACAAATATTATAAGCACTGCTTGATCTGTAAATTGTGAGGTCCCGGAACAACGCGGGTAATGAATCCGTCCGCAAGTTTTTTTATATTATTATTGAACTTTCAAAATACAAAATTCAACAGCAAGTTCATATATATATATATGCTTTTATTTATGTAGGCTACACAGAGAAACAATAGAGAAACAAGATGCGCTTTCTGCCGTCTCATGCAGTCTCCGTGAAATGGAGCGCGTCACAGAAATGAACCGGCTACTTTATTAAACGAACGAACAAACCAAAAAATAAACATCTTTAATTACGTAGTCGGAATGAAAAGGTGCATTTCTTTATTAAAGTCAGCGTCGCATTCTGCAACTTTACATTTTCAGCCGACACTGACTGAGAAGAAATCACTAGTTTATTAACGAATAATTCAAATGTTTTATTTTGCCTTTCCCCCAACATTCATAATCATTAGCCTACTTTTGCCGTTGCACGCTTTAGACGCGCTTACGCGAATAGGCTATCTATATATTAAAGGATAGTTAGTAGCCTAAGTTATTATATTAATCAATTTATGTGTGACTAGGGAAATCTTTAGTCGGGGACAGGCCTTCTTGGCACAAGGAACCGATCAGTTTTTTCAATAAAATGCTGTCAATTCGAAAAGTGCGCCTGCTAATCACGTCACGTTATATTGCAATGCAGAGTTATGAATGCGTAATAATAAGTAAAATGTTTTTAATTTATTTCATTTCTTATGGGTGCAATGGCGGTGCTTTGGTCTTTCTTGGGGGTGCTGAAGCATCTGCTAGCCCTCCTTTGCGCTGCCTATGTTTATTACGATTAAAAATAATAATTCTGCATCTGTTTTAGGTGTGCCAGCTGCCACTGTGGGTGGCACCGGCACACCCTGGCACACCGTGGCTACGCCCCTGGTTCAAACGTATAAACGTCAGTTCTGTACAAGATTATTATTTTTATTTTACCTTAAAATTACATTGACTTAATTCGATTTAACAAGCACGAGCTGTAGCATCTTTGTTTTTGCTCGTTGCACTAAACATTATTTGATTTAACATTTTGGAATATATATATTTATTTATATAGCCTACTTTGGTTTTATTTAGTTTCACTGGTAAATACCTTTTTTTCTTTTACACCAATTTTAAAAATGACAACAAATGTTGATTAAGTAACATCTTTGTTTGGACTGTTGAATGTGTTGGTTGTGCTGTTTAGATTGTAACTATGCAAACGTTGCCTTTAATTTCACATGGTTACTGTTAATGTTTTCATTTAAGGCCAGTTTTATGTAGTTTCAACCCAATTTAAAAACCATCTTGGTCCATCTTCAACTGGGGTGGCAAATGAGAGGCAGAATTTGTAAAGATGCTTGTTTGTTTTTTCTAATAAAATATATTGATAGGCATTTCAAATTTGTTTAATATGCTATATCCATTAAAATAAAAGCTTAAGAACATTTTGAGTTTGAAATAATTTTAATCAAAAACTTGTGACACAGCCACTTATGTCTGTCATATTGAAGTAACACCACAGACGTAATTATAACACCACAGACCTTATAATGCAAGTTACTAAAGGCTCTGTGTTACCAGAAAATGCATTAACACCAGAGACAGTAACACCACATACAAATCAGCTTAGACTTTTCTAAAATGGAGGCTACCATCATGATGATTTCAAGATCAGGGACATTTTGGAAATATCAACAAGTATGTATTTATATATTTTTTATTAAAATATGCCAGATCTGCAAGTTATCAACATAACACCACATACACTAATGACAACACATGAAATTGTCAGAGATTTAGCTAGCTTCAAGATGTATAAGAAAGAATGTACTCCCATGCACCCCTCAGATCAACCAGCACCTGCAGTGACCGTTACACACAGGAAGTAGTCCAAATATAATTCTCCCTTTTCTTAAAGGGGTGACATCCATTGTTGAAACACCACAGACATGAATTTGGGGGCAAATTTTTCTTAAATATATATATTTTTAAACAATTAAATATTATACATGTTAAATAAAATCTATATTCACTATATAACCACTTTATTTGTGTTAGAATCTTTCATTATTTCTTGTTGGTTGCTTAAAGGAAAATAAATCGGTATCGAAATCGGAATCGCCAGTTTGCTCCAAAAATCGGTATCGAATCGCCACGAAAAATCATGATCGGTGCATCACTAGTGCTTTTACAAATAATCGAATAATTCCCAGCGATTTTCGAATATTACTTTTGCTTGAAATGCCCATCTCTACAAGCAAGCAGGGCTCACATGTAAAAAAGCATGCTAAGGACAGGATCTCTTGGAAATACAACTGCTCAAGATACTCAGTTGTGCTTTTACAGTTCAAAAACTGTCAAAAGCATCAAATATATGCATTAAACAGAGTACAAATAAAGAAGGTGCAACCGTACCTATATCCCGCTGCCTCTTTTCGGCCGAGGACATGCTGAAGACGTCATTCTGGCAACCCGTGTCCGGCTTGTAGAACGTCTCGATATCGATGGAGAACTTTTCGACGAAAGGACACGTGTAGCTGCAGAACAGGTGAGGAGAGATTAACTCTGATGTAATATCATAATATCAGTGTCATGCATTAACGTAACCGCTCACAATGAGGTTCATGTGAGCTTATCCTTTTTTCATTCCTACCACGACCTCTTTATTAAGTAACAGAGTCATGTGTATTGCAGTAGGAGTTGAGCTGAACTCAACGTGCTTTGATGCAACATTCCCTATAAAACCAAAAAGATGCTTTAAGAAAGTAAACAGGGTTCTATTTTGATTCCATGTTGACTCCAAGATCAAAACAGCAAGGCCTGACTTGAATGTAAAAAGCTGATGTGGGTATTAACTGGAGCACTGTTGAAAGAGAGCCAGAGGGTTTTATTATTAGGAGATAGCACACTCACCGTGTGCGGGTGTATGGGTAGGCGTTCCAGGATTCCTCTTCCACACGAAGAGCGGCTTTTGGCAAGATGGAGCGGAACCAGCTAGGGATGTGTTGGCCGATGTGGTAAACCTTATGGGTGTACTGACCAGAGCCACCTGGGCCGTCCGTGTAGGGTCGGTTCTCCAGGATCTCCACCCCGCTCCCCTCGCCTTCGCTCTCTTCACGACTCTTTTTCTGCAGGGAGGGAAAGGTCTGGGATAAGGATTCACATACTTCCAAATGGACCGCTATTATTATGAAGTCAAGTTTCATTTTTAATTAAATTAATTGTAGAATAACAAACTAATAGTTTCCTGCATGTTTTTTTTTGTTTTGCCCCGGAATGCGACAAGTCTTCGGATGGAACATGCTCATTTTATCGCTTACTGATGCGGAGACTCTGGGTTCATACCATAATGTAAACTATTACGATTATTACATGTAAACACCACATTTCCCGGCTTTACGTGGTGAAAGTGAAACTTTAATGATGCATAGTGCTTAAAGCCACGTTAAAATGTAATGTTTACGGCCATATGAAGCTTTTAGAAAGCATATAGATTGTAGAAGCAAGGATAAAATAAAAAAAATTGTAATCACCCAAACAAAATGAGGGCTGAAATGTGGTGCTTGGTTCACTAAAATAAGTTTAATGTTAACATATACAAAAACTCGCTCTAGAATTTTATTGAATAGTATGTGGAAACAAGTTGAATTAAAATATTAATATTAATCATGGATTTATTGACTTTTAATGCAACTTATTTTGAAATGTACAGAAATGTGTGCTTTCATATGTCCTTCAGTTATGATTATTTAATTTATTCACTATACTATTTATTACTACCGTCTCATTTCAGTTTGGCTCTAGTTTTGTATTTATTCCAGTTTATATGAAACGGTTCATGTATCGTGGATTAAAATTCATATACAGTCTAAATACTTTTCACTGAACGTTGAAAACAAGTTTGAGAAAGTTGTCAGGAGACATTGAAGGCGAGCGACCGAGGTGCAGTAGTTCGTTCATAGTTCATAGTTCGTTTAGCTTTTGAGTTCTGGCACTTTTAATTAGGCTTCAAAATTCGTCAAAGTTATATTATTCTTTTATCTTGATGGACAAACCGTGTAAGTTTCATGAACCATGATTGAACACAGAGCATATTATTTGCGTATAAATAAATACATATATAATAGCAATGATGTAATAATAATTAGTTCAAATAAAGCAAGAAATCATGGCGCAACATTGAGCAGACTTTATTTAATTTTAATTTTATTCACGACAGCCATAATTGATTTAGTTTAACTGCACTGCAGCATTTGTGTCCATGTGTTGCCATAATTTCTACAAGCGGAAACTGAGGATAGTTCGGATATCACGTCATTGATAGGTGACAATGACCACGCACTTAACCTGCATTCATGTAAATAATTAAAGCGCATACTGTATTAGAACTGCATCGCATATAATTATTTCATCAAATTATAGCGTTTGTAAATTCACAATTATGCTTAATTATGATTTTTAAATGGGTTTAATATATCATGCAGCCTCGGAAAAAAGTCTAATAGTGTGTTTTATGAATTCTCGTCCACTTCTGGTATTTTTCTGGTTAGTCAACGCCAGCAAAATTAAGTCGACTATTTAAAAAAATCAACGAATCGCGACAGCCCTAGTTCAATCAGTGTCAATGCTGCAAAGTTGATCAATTCTGAAACAATCATTAACAGGTCTGTGGTAATTAATTAAATATAAATATAATAATTTAAATATAAATGTTAATTTTAATTTATTTTACAGTGTAATTGTTTTCCAATATATGGCTATAATAATATTATTATTATCATTATATTCTAATTTGTTTGGCTTCCAACTTCACCAGTGTTAGTGTAATTTAGACTGAGACACTATATCACAATTAAAAAGAGGATTGAGTCCTCTTTAAACCAAAAGTCAATTCACAAGTTTGCACACTGAACCTGTGTTGGAGTTCTTAATTTTGAACTCTCAAAGTACACCACATAGATTAATTTAACTTTAAAATCGTACAAAATGTTCTTATGGGGGAGCATGCCCCGGACCACTCCCTCTAAGGACCGAGGTCCATCCACCACAGTCTCACAAAATCTTGTGGGAAACACTGTAGTAGTTACTATTAACCTCAATTCCATTTAAACTCAATTCAATTACAGTTGTCAATGCTGCAAAATTGATCAAACATCAAACAACTTAAGCTGTAAGCATTTCTACAAAAGGCAACAGTGTAATTATTACATTCAATTCAGTTCAATAACTGTCAATGTTGCAAAGTTCATCAATTCTGAACAAATTCAAATGAACTATAAACAGCACTACAGAAGAGAACAGCATCATTAATCCATTCATGTCCGTTCAATGTTGATTAAATTCAGCTAAATAAGTCGATATTACAAAGTTACATTCTAAAAGTTATAATACATTACATTACATTCATTATCCAGCTCAATCCAGTTCAATTCTGTTCTCATCCAATAGTGTCAGAGCAGTTTAATTGATAACATTACGCTGTAAGCTTAAAAACCTCCTTAGGAAACTCAATGTTAATGGAAGGTGACAGTCTATCCCAAAAAATACTTGGCTCCAACCCAACAGAAGTCAACTACACACTCAGCGCTATTGGTGCTGGCCAATCAAGGAATGCCACACCTTCAGCTTTGCCAGTAAGATAAGCCAAGACTCAGTGTGATTGCCAGCAGACAGATCCGTAAAAATTGGGTATAGTCTTGGCACAGCTCATGAGCAGTGAATTCTGGGAGAGAGCCCACTGTGCCAGTCAGGGTGGCACATGTCATCATATCTGCCTCGCTGAAGGTGGTCATATGAAGACAGTTGGAAGCATCCGGTGGCTAATTGCATTCCATCTTATTTATGAATCCATCAAGGACATGTTTGGCCCACTTAGGTCCACAATGGCATTGCCACTATGGAGAAGTAGTTTGTCCTGGGCCCCGAATGTGAAGATAAAATTCAGAACACGTTGCAAAATATCGGTTTTAATTTTGTACAGCATTTACATTACTATTTGAACTAATTGACATTGATATAGGTGTAATTATGTAATTGTTATGCATCCTCTGTTTAAATAAAGATGGATGATGACAGGCCAGTGAAGCTGGCACACTTTCAGGGCAGATGGCCACACAGATCCCATCAGCCATGACTCTGCATTAGCAGGATGATAGTGGGGTGATTAAAAGCCACCACGCTTGCTTAAGACCTTCATTAAGGTGAGGTTTGTTACAGAGATGCAGAAGAAAGTTATAGCATTTTCATTTCGTCCGAGTGCTCTCATGAGACGACCGCATGGTCACTGAATGCCAACACAGTCTAAAGATGATGATATTACTGCAGAAGCTGTTGGTATTTCTTTATGGCCTAACTTGCCAGATCTTCAGTGATGCAATATATTTTTTTCACAAATATTTTATATAATCAATGTATATGTATATTTTTATTTATATAAAAATCATATAAGTTTGTTTGGGAATTTGGTTGCACGATAGAAAGACAGATAGAATGAAAGAAAGATAGATAGACAGATAGAACGACAGACAGATAGATCAGACAGACAGACAGACCGACAGACAGACAGAACGACAGACAGACAGAACGACAGACAGATAGATCAGACAGACAGACAGACCGACAGACAGACAGAACGACAGACAGATAGAACGAGAACGACAGACAGATAGAACATCAGACAGATAGAACGACAGACAGATAGAACGACAGACAGACAGATAGAACGACAGACAGATAGAATGACAGACAGATAGAACGACAGACAGATTGAACGACAGACAGATTGAACGTCAGACAGATTGAACGTCAGACAGATTGAACGTCAGACAGATTGAACGTCAGACAGACAGAACGAGAACGACAGACAGACAGATAGGACGACAGACAGATAGAACGAGAACGACAGACAGATAGATCAGACAGACCGAACGACAGACAGACAGAATGACAGACAGACAAAACGACAGACAGATAGAACGTCAGACAGACAGACAGATAGAACGTCAGACAGACAGACAGATAGAACGTCAGACTGACAGATAGAACGACAGACAGACAGATAGAACGACAGACAGACAGATAGAACGACAGACAGACAGATAGAACGACAGCCAGACAGATAGAACGTCAGACAGACAGATAGAACGTCAGACAGACAGATAGAACGTCAGACAGACAGATAGAACGACAGACAGACAGATAGAACGTCAGACAGACAGATAGAACGTCAGACAGAACGATAGAACGTCAGACAGACAGATAGAACGACAGACAGACAGATAGAACGACAGACAGACAGATAGAACGTCAGACAGACAGATAGAACGTCAGACAGACAGATAGAACGTCAGACAGACAGATAGAACGTCAGACAGGACGATAGAACGTCAGACAGACAGATAGAACGTCAGACAGACAGATAGAACGACAGACAGACAGATAGAACGACAGACAGACAGATAGAACGTCAGACAGACAGATAGAACGTCAGACAGACAGATAGAACGTCAGACAGACAGATAGAACGACAGACAGACAGATAGAACGACAGACAGACAGATAGAACGACAGACAGACAGATAGAACGGCAGACAGACAGATAGAACGTCAGACAGACAGATAGAACGTCAGACAGACAGATAGAACGTCAGACAGACAGATAGAACGTCAGACAGATAGAACGACAGACAGATAGAACGACAGACAGATAGAACGACACACAGACAGAACGACAGACAGACAGATAGACCTTCCTGTATGTCATGGCAAATTCAATTAAAATTCACACTCATGAATTGAAAGGAAGCTAATTCTTCAATTCAGAATTTTGCACTCGTGAGAAAGGCACGCTTTTTGTCAAATAAGGTGCCAAACAAACCCGCCCCCGAGACGCCTCAGAAACCATCACTCTTGGCCTCTCAGTTTCAGGGGTTTCTAATGCATCCTCAATCACCGGATACGTGGTGAGTAATACATTTCCATTTTAAAAGCACAGGCCCATGCCAGTGAGGGAATAGCAGTCGTGCCACTCTCAATGTCAGACCGCTGCTTCTCTCTCTTTCTGCCAGGCTACTGTCAAACTCACAGACTGCACTGTCAGGACTGACATCAGACCGACACAGAAAGGCGATCTGCAGGTCAGGTGCTCACATGTGCGGAGCAGGAAGAAACGGGCCGATCACATGCCCTTGTTAAATGCATACATGTAAATGTAGGTGAGCTGTCAGCAGCTGGAGGTGGCAGGCGGGACAGACAGACAAATGGCAGGTGGGAGAAGGAACGGGCGGCAGAAGCGCTGGGCTGCGGTGTCTGTTTTTGCTCATCCTCTCATTGTGGAGTCGCCAGCACTTCATTATGGTGCTGACAGATGACATCAGGCACCCGCTACAATCAATCCCTTGCACACACATGCACACACCTCAGAGAAGTCTGGTCCCGATAACATATGGCTGTGCAGTAGTGTTCATTTTGGCAGGCATTTTTTATTTAGTCTTAGTCTTTATCTTGAAACGAAAATGCTTAATAGTCTAATTTAGTCACATTTTAGTCTTTCATAGTTTTAGTCTAGTTTTAGTTGACAAAGTCCTAGCATTTTTGTCAACTTTTAGTCAAACTGCAGTTAACAAAATTTATTTTGGTGGCTATTTTATATGTAGTCTTCAAACTAAAATATTCATTAATTCTTCTCTCTTTAGACCAAATCAATTAAGCATATGAGAAATTTGAATCGAGAGTTGAATTTGGAAAAACTGGAATACATTTTCATTTTTTGGTAGAGATACAAATTAAACAATTTTTTTCAGATGCAGTAGGCCTACTGTTGGCCAGGATTTCATGATTATGAATCAATGTAATTATTATTATTATGTCAAAATAAGAATATAAAAACGACAAAAAAAAACTACAACTAAAAATTTGAATTTTACTGTAAAATAAAAAACAAGTATTTAAGAAAAATTATATAAAAGTAATTTTATTTTACATTTCAAAGTATTAAAGGGATAGTTCATCCAAAAATGAACCAAGAACCAACTTTCTGAAAAATATCCTTCTTGTACACTATATTGCCTAAAGTATTGGGTCCCCCCCTTCTAATGAAAGGTTTGACTACTTTAGTAATTTCCATGAGTACAAATCTTAATGTTTAAGCAGATAATGATATTCTAGGGAATTGTGTGTTTCTAGTTTTAAAGCAACAGTTTGGACAGAACCCTTTTCTATTCTAACATGACAGTGTCTCTGTGTATAAGACAAGATCAAAGAGAAATGATGATTCAGTCAGTGTGGAAGAACTTGATTTAATTTGGTTATATGTTTAAACATTAAGATTTGTACTCATGGAAGTTACTAAAGTAGTCAAACCTTTCATTAGAAGGGTACTTTTGGCAATATAGTGTATATTCAACAGAAGAAAGAAACACGTGTCAGTTTGAGACGACACGAGGGAGAGTAAATCATGACAATTTTCCTTTTTGTGCGAACTGTCCCTTTAATTTCTTCATTATGCTAAACCACCAATTTGTATTGTAACAGAAAACCGTATAGAGTCCTTAAAGCTTCTCTTTGTTGATAAGGGTTTCTCATTAGAAGATGTTGCACTTACAAATGCATGATAAAATGACTCAAACCCAGAGCATATGCAGAGATGAGTTTGATAACTGAACTAAGCCATATTGAGATTTAGTTTTTCATTTTTAATCGTGCAGCCCTATTTATTGTTATAGTGAAGCTCAGGTTGAAAATGCACAGTTGCATTTAGCATTGTTTTTTTCCTCCAACCACAACCGTATCAGGACAGACCAGTGACCTGTTTTCGGTCACAACTCACTAGCTAAAGAACCAGTTTTTCAGTGCACTGTTTTTAAATAAACATCACCTCCCTTTGCACAGTCTATGAGATGTTGAACTCGCAAACGTGAAGAGAGATGATGATCTCGCTTGTGTAATTCAATCTGTGATGCATGCATTCAATCATCATTTGAGGAATCGTGGTGTCTGTGCAGGATGAGTAACGCACCTAGATGTAATACTGGTTTTATTGACTTAGTATTTCCATGTATTTTTTAGGTGCAAGATGCAGCAAAAGATAGCTTAATATCACACTTAAACGGATAGATACACATAAAAAGATCTGAATGTGAACAGCTGGGAGAAAACCAGATGTGTATTGGTATATAAGATGTGCATTAGATCTTAAAGTTACAGCAACATAATACAACTTCTGCTGTCGTTAAATAAAAAAATAAAGAGAAAACCATTCACTGCTCTTGACTAAATAACTTTTATAGCTTTAATAAAGGATTCATCTAGATCTAATTTATATAATGAAGACTATGCAGTTATTTGACTTCTGTGGTTTTCCCCAACACTACTCTTAGATCTTCATCCAAAACTTAAATCACCATTCATTTCATTTGTATTTTAGTTCTTTTGAATTTATTTATGTTGCTGTTGCTTGTACTGTGTTTATTTCTTCTAATTTTATAACTGACAGTTTACTAGTCTTTAATAATTATTATTTTATATTAGTTCCAATAGTAGTTTTTGCTTTGGAGAATCAAGAATCAAGAATCAAGAATTGTGAAATTTCACTGCATCTACATTTGTCAAAACAAGCCTATTTATTAGAATACAAGGCAGCACGAGTCAAATAACCAAAACAATCTTTTTTTTTTATAACTTAAAAGTTAGAAAAAAATTTTTTAACTCAAGTAAAAATCCTTAGTGCCTAGCTCCAACTGACTTTCAAATATATTCATATTTGCTTTAAATAAGAAAAGAAAAAAGCCGTTATTGAGTCAACTCTGAATGAACTACGACTCTGAACACAATAACTCACTTTTAATGACCCAGTTTGATAGAACAGTAATAATTATAGTGATAATAATAATACAATAATAGTAATAATTTAGTTGGGATTCATTTATTTTACGAAGGTAGTGCTGATTAGGGCTGCAACAACTAATCGATAAAATCAATTATTATCGATAATGAAAATAACCGATTCTTATTCTCGATTAGTCTGGTCTGCCCACAGCGCACGTCCAACTTCAGCCGGTTGCTCAAATTACAGCTCTGACTATCGCATTTCTATGGACAAAATGCATCTAAAAATAGTGGAGGAAACAGAATGAGATGCTGCGGGAGAACTAGGCTACGTGATCCAAGCTGCCCAAAACATGATCATTCTTTATTTTAATGCATTAGTGTAAAGGCTTGCCCTGTCAGGCTCTTTGACAGATGCGTGTGCGTCTTCAGTGCAAAAACTTTCAGTTTACGGTCATATCCTTATCTTTAAATGTCACAGATTCACGTGAGCATTTCCATTTTTGCATAATGGTCTGTCCTGACAGCCTGTGTTAAGTTTAAAATACCGAATGAGCGCCGGGCGGACGCGTTCACACGCTTCAGACAGACGGAGCACAGAAGGAGACGATTAGCAGGCTATTTAGAGCAAAAATATCCATTGTGCTGAAATATCTGTTGTTGAAAATTAAATTAAGGCTTAAAAGTAAACATGCCATGCAAGTATTTTATGAGAGTAGAAACTGTTAAGGGATAACAGCGTGTAATTCTGAATATAAATATCAGACGCTTTACAGGCACCTTTTACAGGATAAATAAATGACACGTGACTGTGATCAAAGTCAACGCTGTTCCTGCAGAACATGACTCTTACCTGCCGGTTAACACCGAGTTTGTGTTTTTATTCATCTTTATTATCTTTATTATTATTTTAATTTTTAATAGAGATTTAAACTATATTCACTATTACAGTGCTTAACATATTTATTAAAACACATTTATGTAAGGATTTAACAAATGATGTAAGGTTTGTGCCACTGCTGCTCTAAACGAACAGCATTGGTGATTACCAAAGTCATGTTTTAGCTTTCTGTATTGGTTAGTCCTCCAATATGCGTAAGCTCTTTAGTAACAATAGTAGGCTATTTCTAATACTATTTATTGCTGTTATCTATGAAAGAAAGGTAGAGCACTTTATGGTGGTTTTTTTTTCAGATCAAAAAGTGCATAATGGCCTCAAGAATGCAAGCCGTTGCAAGGCATAGGAGGCCATTTTTGTTATAGTGGGAATTAATACTATTTGGTTGTTTCAGTTTGTTATTTGCCCAATAAATGACAATAACATTTTTAGATGTACATTTTTTTTCGACAGATTCCTAAAATATTTATGTTTTCTCTTTATTTTGATAGGTCTAATAAATAGTTAAGTACTGTATGTATATCATTCAGTTGGCACGTTTGTTTGAAAGACATTGGACAGAATGTGGAATAGTGTCTTTTTTGTCAATAAAATAAAAAAATGAAATGTTTTTTTTAATCTGATTAAATCGAAAGAATAACTGGCCAAATAATTGATTATCAAAATAATCGTTGGTTGCAGCCCGAGTGCTGATGGTACAAAGGTATGCTGTGCTGAGAAATCACTTTGCTCAGCGTTTATGACAAAATACAAATATATTTGAAAGGCCAATAACTGCTGAGAGGTCACAATGAAGACAGGAAAAATGCACGGTTGGCACTGAGTGCCTCGGTGCGACTACTGTAAGTGATGGAAAGCAGAAAACTGGAGCTAAGTTTTGCCTGGCAGGATTCCTGTGCACTCTAGCTAATTACATATTTCACATGAATGATTTTAATTTAAATGGAAAACGACTAGACCCTTCATGGAGCGTCCTCTGAGATTTGCTGCTCTTCAGTTGATTTCTACCACCTGGGATCTCGCTGAAGCCGTGCCTGGCTCTATTCTTAATTTAGTATCTCCATGGATGACGGAGAGCAAATGCTGCCCTATATGGACACAGACGGCCAAGATCATGTGAGAGGTTGAACCTCGGCGCTGCCCATCTGCAGACAGCAGAAATAACGAGAGTGAAGTTGCCCTGGCAACAGGCCTGCATCATCGTGACCTCTCCCTCCGTCTTATGCTCTCGCACCGCAAACAAATGACTACAGCGAGCGCCACGCTCCGGCTGATGTCACGGGTATCCATGGCAGCCGGAGCTCAGCTGTGACGCTGCAGAGGAGGAGAGAGAAGCAGGAGCGCCAGAGATGCCGCGGGAAGCATGATGTGTGATGAAGCTTCAGACTAATTCCTGCCGCTTGCTGGTGTGCGGGAAAAAAATGACCATTTTCAATATATACCTCAGTATAATTATTTGCTTGCCTTAAAAGGACAATTTGTATTTATTTTTTGACTGAAAAGTTATTGTTGCCAAATAGATTCGAAAGATTTCATATTTTTTAAATCTAGGTAAAACTGAATATAAAGTCAAATAAAAAATACATTAAAAAAGCTATTTCACTAAATAAAAACAAGGAGGAATACTATTTAATTGTTTTCATTTATATGAACAAATACACTAATGTAAACAGTAGTGACATACAAACATATAATACATAAATATATAACAGCAGTATTAATCTACAGGCATATTTAACTGAAACAGTAAACATTATTTAAAAAAATATAAACAGCAAAAATAATCGACATATATTTTAAACTAAAACATTAGCATATAAATGCATAAACAGCTAACTACATATATTTTAACTAAACAATTCAATATAATATACATTTGTAATATTAACCTACATATATTAACTGAAAATTTAATGATATAAAAATGTTTTACAAACATTTTAATATAATATATAAAATAATCAAAAAGCTACATTAATCTACATTTGAACAAAAACATTTTAAAATGAAAATTATTAACAGCAACAATAAGCTACATATACTTTTAACTAAAAGTTAATATAGTTATTATAATAATTTAATATTTAAAATATTAACATAACAGTAAAATTTGATCTGAAACATTTTGATATAATATATAAATATATAAACAGCAACTCACTTGTTTCTGATTTACATAATTTATCAAGTTTAAATCAGAAACACTATTCAAATATTAAGAAATAATAAAAACAAACATCTTAAACTAACATGTGGTTTAGGAAACTTAATGACCAGACACAAAGTGCACTTAAAATCTCTGCAATATGATGTGGCTTAATTTGATCGCCCCACCCAAGCCTGAACTAATCAATCCAAATCTATAATGCACTGTGGCGCGAACGGATGACACACAGCAGCTTACGACAAGAAAAACTCTTCTTTGGTGCATCACACACAGCAAAAAGCACCTCACGCCAACCACAGATGAACTAGTTGTGTTTATATTTCCACCAGCGTTGAACATCTGTTCACGGTTCCTGACCTGAGTTCTGCTGTGTAACACGAGGCTTATAGAGCGGCGCTCACACACACACACACACACACACACACACACACACACACACACACACACACACACACACACACACACACACACACACACACACACACACGGTGTACAAGCATGCCAGACCGTGTGCCTGCCCTCCGCACGCTCATTAGGCCAGCTCTGCGATGGCATGTCAACAGATGGTGCTTATAAACAGCAGAGCTCAGAAAGAACGGAAAAAACCCAAATAAACAAGTGAAACTAACTTTAACAAGGACACAAATGCTCTCTGTAGATGCAGATTCAGCGTGTTAATTGGCTTCGAAGTTCAATTCTCTGAGCCAAACCGAAACTATTCATCCATCAGTCATATGGACGCTACTTCACACTTTCGATGACTCACGCTTTCAGAAATCTGCTAATTAGACAACGCTCCCGCAGGACTTGAAGTCTTATGCGAGTCAACATCGCTTAGGCTCGATTCTGATTTCCACTGACTTTGCACAAGTGCTTGAATTTAGCATGCTTGTTGCAATTGGACAGTAACATACTGGTTGTCTATAGGGCCGCTCGCTTAATACCCCACTGACAACGGCAGTGAGAGACAGCTGTGTTGACAGAGCGCTAATTAACCTTATAAGACCATTCAGAGAAAGCCGAGCATGTGGGAGGAAGCTCAGTTAGATCTGTGGCCGTAACCTCGCTGTGAGCTCCAACAACGATCCGAGCACTCATTAAATTTCATGCAAACCTCCACAGACAGACATTCACTAGATACAGATCTGTCGAATGCTTTACGTCAAGCAGCAACATTGTGGAAGACAAATGAACTCGAGAGACTCCAACAGAGTTTAACATTTAGACGTTGCTGCATTATTGCGACATTGATCCATCTATAAAGCATAAGAAATACATAGCATTCACAAATATTGGGTCAAACACCCTATTTTAGGGTTAGTAGGACTGCACAATTTGGGAAGAAAAGTTCAAATGCACCGTTTCTGATAAAACTGCAATAAAAAGCTCCAGGTCTGCGGTGCTTATTTGTAAGGCTGAACAATTTGGCTAATATTTTGTGATTATATATCGATATGACAATAAAATAATAACAGTACTGTAAAATACTGTCAAATTAATTATTATTATATTAAATTAAATACAAAATAATAAACATATCTATTGTAATATATGACTGTAAAGTCATATATTTTAAAAAGTTTTTAAAAAAGGATCATTATAATTTGGCCAGAGCTAAATTTAAAAAAGATGCTGCATATTCTCTGGAACAGCTTTTGTGACTATGATGTTTTACAATGCTGTCTATCTAGGGAGCTTACTAGGTTTCAGAACAGGGCTGTGCAATTAATCGCATGCGCATTTAATAAACACAGAGCCGTAGTTCACTGTCAAGCTACGCGATGTTACGTTCATAATCGCAGATGAATCGCATTCGATTATGATCGTGACGTTGCGTAGCTTGTCAGTGAACTACAGCTCTGTGTATTAACTACAGCTCCATTTGAAAGCAGGCGATGGTGATTTATTGCCAATCACGGAACCGGCTTTACTGAAGAGATGCGATGCGATTAATTGCACAGCCCTATTTCAGAACACAGCTATTAACTTATCAACTCATAACAGAGTAAACCAACAACATTAGCCCATCTAGACACACTCACGACATCTACATTAGCACATCGCGGTGGTCCGTATTGATTCCTGGCTGCCGATCAGCGTTTCTCCATCAGCTCGGCATCAGCACAATGCGTAAGGTGCTTCTTGCCTCGCCAGCACCCACAACCTCTCTCAGGGGATCGCGGACCAAATTCAGTGAAATATTTAGAGTGTGCAGTGTGCCCTAGCAAAAATAGATATGAAACACCGTCTTTGTTCTGTAAAACTGCACATGAGCATCATATTTGAATGAAGTAACATGCATGTTTCTTTCCCTGCATCTGACCCAGACAGTACAGTATGTTTCAAAAAGGAAACACCAAGCAAGCCAGCTGTGAGTCACAGCTTTTTGTATGCTACACGCTTCACTTCGCACCCGAAACAACAGAAGACAAGCATTACGCGCTTAAAAGGAACACCCAAATATGAAGATTCTGCCATTATTATTTCATACTCGTGTTGTTCCTCACCCACAGGCTGTTATTTTTCTGTGGAACACAAAGGGAGATCCACACAGCTCTTTTCCATATGGTTCACAGTGACCATAGGAACCAAACAGGCTTTAAAAAGCTCCATAAAAATAACCCAAATGACTCAACGCAAGTTACACGTTAGTTTTCGGTGAGGAACAGACCACTATTTAAATCACAGATCGCAAATAAAATATGACACGGATTATCCACCATTGGTTTTTGTGTCATGGTAAAACATCATTGACGTCAAACCACAGGTTTTATTGGTTCTAATTCCATTTCTTTTTTCTTTTATTTTGGGAGGCGCGCTCCATTTTTAAAGGGACAGTACACCCACAAATACAAGTCAGTCATAATTTACTCACCCTCCACTTGTTTCAAAACTTCATGATTTAGTTTTTTTCTGTTGAGCCTAAAAGAAGATATTTTTAAGGATGTTGGTCTCCAAACTGTTGACGGTACCCATTGACTTCCATAATATCAAAAAAATACTATAGAAGTCAATGACTACCATCACCTGTTTGATGACAGAATGTTTATTTATGGGTGAACTATCACTTTAATGGTTAAATTAAACTAATCTAAAACCAAGTCTAATTAATTGAAATCATGAAACTCATAAAATGTAACAACATTTTTTGTTTAAGTTTTAACAAAAAATTACTTTTAATGAATTCTATGAATTTTTTTCCTCAATTTCTTTTTTTTTTTACCAAATTCTGTTTCCAACTGTATCTTCTCTGAAAATTGTAAATAAAGTTTAGTAATCAATATTATTATTTTATAATAACAGAGCTTTATGAACTGTTCTTTTTTCAAAAATTCTTTGTGTATTTTAATTTTTATGGTAATTCCGGAATTCATAGGGTCCTTATATGACTCATCTAAAGTCACAATTTTTGATATGAGATCTGTGATATTTTTCTTATATTCCTTGTTTTAAATGTAAAATATACAGTCTGCTTGCCATACAAAGACACTGCGTGATTTTGAAAGACAGTACAAATGTTGTAAAACTACTTTTCTGGAACATTCTCATCCTTTTTGGAGCTTGACAGACGTGGTTATTATGAACATCACTGTTTGAAAAAGAACTAAATGATGACAGTTTTCGACTGCTTTGACACAAGATAAAACCCTGAGCAAACCTGAATCATATAGAGTTGAGCGATGCGGTACTCCTCCACGCTCATGGGCATGGGGATGCGGTACTCTTTGATCAGCATGTTGGCCGTGGAGCGGGGCTGGGGCTGGAAACGCTCCGCTGGGTCAGGGGCAAATCCACCAGGACGGCCCTTAGTTCGAGTGCATCAGAGAGAAGAAGCCGAGCTCATTTCTCAGACCTGGGCAGAAAACACACAGACAGACAAATCAGAGCTGAAAATCATCGACAGACGTCCAGAGCAAAGCTCAAGAGATCAAGCGTCCCAGAGACGCCCATCTCAGGGAGGTATACGGAGAATCAAAAAAAAGAAACAAATATTGTGTTTCTAAAATGAAAATATCTAAACATAAACCACATACATTCAGCAAGACTTGCATAAAAAAGAAACCTAATTCAAGATATTTGCTCTTGTTGAGTTAATTTATCTTGCTTGAAGGATGCTGTGGTATTTTTACAATAACACTGATACAAAAATACTGATTATGAAAATTACACAAGATAGCTTTTTTTTAATGTCATGCACAACAAAAACAGCACTAATATTTATTTTGTATTTTTAACTTAAGTTTTGCTAAATGCAGTTCTCCAGTGAAAATATCTAAACATAATCTAAACACAGGGTGTTCCTGTGGCTCAGTGGTAGAGCATTGCGTTAGCAGCGCAAAAGGTCATGGGTTCAATTCCCAGGAAACACACATTCTGATAAAAAACAAAACCTGTAGCCTGAATGCACTGTAAGTCGCTTTGGGTAAAAGCATCTGCAAAATCCATACATGTAAATGTAATCAATCCTTATCATAAACTGCACAAATTAAGAAATATTTGCCTAAATGCATAAAACAAAACAAAACTTACTTCCAGATATTTTGTTTGAAAACAACCCCTTATGTCACGTGCAAGTTTGCTTGATTGCATTTATGTTCTTCTGAAGGATGTTGAGATATTTTAGATGCATATGGAGAAGCAATACTAAATAAAAACAACAATTTAGAGATGTAGTTTTTTACTCAAGTGTTGCATTGATTCTCTGAATACAAGTCTTAATATCAGATGCCGTTTGCTTCTTGAGCAGATGCATGTTTGAATGAAGCTAAGATATAAATGAGTCTTTAAAAGTTGAACTGATTTTACCAAACAAAGTGTCTTAAAACAGCAGCAGTCACGCAGAAAAACAAAGAGCTTGAGAAACTGAAAGACCAGAGTTAAAAACACGGATACAACCGTTCAAAAGATTCAGATATTTACATATATGTAGGGAAACCCTGATAAAGCATCTTCAAACTCATTAATTAACTGTATTTCTCCATTTACAAACTGGCATATTCTTTACTACTTATTAGAAATAATAACTTCTAACTGCTTATTTGATGAACACTGGAAACGCATACAGTATTTATAGCCTGTGTATTTCTCTGTTTACAAAAGTAGCATATTCTATATTGCATCATAATCCCTCACAAAACCCGAAACCAACAGCTGTTCTGTATAATCACACAGGCATTATGTATTCGACATAGTGCTCTCAAACACATGCAGCACAACCAACTCACAATTAATAAATACAGCGTTACTGTACGCCAGCAGTGCTGTAATGGAAGCCAACTGTCCAGGAATGACATCAATGCAAACGACTTCCAGAAGAAAAAACAAAACAAAACACGAGGGGCTTTGATTTAACCTCCGGCTGCCCTAAGAAACGTAAATCCCCCTGCTGATGACACAGAGGTCCGGCAGACACGTAACTCTCCTGCAAGGGCGCGTCACATGACACAGGCCGCTTAGTGTAAGACGGATTATCCACGGTCAACTCACCGAACATCAACCAAGCGACCATCTCAAGGCTCCCAAGAGGGGCCATGTTAGGTGCAACAGCTGCCGGCGCTATAAACAGCATCCGTGATGAAATAATATCTAGCTATTTGGTCTATAAATAGCTGGAATGGCTCGGTTACGTCATGCACTCTCGCAGTAAAAAGGTTTGCGCTGTCTTGCTCCTGCTGAAAAGGAAGCATTCAACACAATTACAATAGATTGGCTGGACCCTCGACGAGTCTCTAAAAATAGTAATGATAATCAAAGGGTCACAAAAGGAAAGGTTAGAGACCAAATGACTGTTTATCACCACTGCTTCATTCCAAGATACTCCAAAGATTAGGTATTAATATTGGAAATTATAGGCAATAGTTCACCCAACACTGAAAACTGTCATGTTTTCCTCACCCTCGTGTTGTTCTGAACCTGTATTATTAAATAAATCAAACAATAATAAAGACAAATTTAGATTTTAAATGATTTTTAATGTACACTACTGTTAAAATGTTTGGGGTGAGTATGTAATCTAAAGAAATTATATTTTAATGCAGTCCAGTTGTATTAAATTAATGAAAAGTGGCAGTAAAGACATTTATGTTTCAAAATATTTATATTTCTGATTCAAAACATGCTGTGTTTCTGAACCTTCTATTCTAAGAATCCTTAAAAACTAAATATATATCACGGTTTCCACAAGAACATGAAGCATTACAGCCGTTTTCAACATTGATATTAATAATCATAAATGTTTCTTGAGCAGAAAATCATATTAGAATAATTTCTGAAGGATCACGTGTGACACTGAAGACTGGAGTGATGATGCTGAAAATTCAGCTTTGTATCACAAGAATAAATTACATTTTAAAATACATTCAAATTAAGAACAGTTATTTTACATTGCAATAATATTTCAGATAATTTCTGCGTTTACTGTATCTTTGATCAAATAAATGAAGCTTTGGTGAGACTTTTGAATGTTAGCGTCTATTTAGAAATCCCAACATTATTATATACAGTATGAAATACACTGTTGAATGTAATCTTTATCAGATTACATGTAGTTTCAATAAATTATTAGCCTGAAGAAAGATTCACTTTAGATGCTAAAGACCTAAATGTAGAAATAAAAGTCATACACGTTTGAAATGAAACTAAATTAAGGAAATTAAATACAATAATTAGCCTAAGTGCTTTAGAGAGGATTTCAACATTAAAACAAAAGGCTAAAATTACTGCATTTATTATCTGTTCACTTATAAATATCAGAAAAGGGTTTCGTCATTCTTCCACAGGAAGAGCGATAAAAGATCACAACTGGACGGGATTATTGGAGCAGTAATGGTCAGACAACTCTCCTGCAAGGAGCGTCACATGACACAGGCCGCAGTGTAAGACGGAGCTATCCACTTGTGGCTGGACCTGAAATATCAGACAAATGCCTTGAGACACCATCGTGAAGGCCTGAGACGTTCTGCTGCATGCCAGAGACAGATGCCACACTACAATACCGACACAGCTGCTCCTTGAACAGACATCTATTCTTCAAAAGACATTACGGGTGACATTTTCACTCCCACTGAAACCAGTCTATCCGGACACCATGCCACTGCTGTCACCTGCCGTGACGTTTTACAACAAAACACAAGCGCTACGGGATTCGTTTGTATCATGTGTTGCAAAACACTGACATATGTCCCTACTGAGAGGGATTTCAGCGCATTATCTTTCTGTTTCTGACCAGCTGGTTATGTCGTACTACATCGGAGCATGCCATCGATCTGTAACAACAAAGTAAACAATACATATCATTCACAATTTATAAAATAACCGCATCAGATGCAATTTTCCATAATTATGTTGGGAAGTTTTCTAAAAATTCCTCCCTTTGGCAAGTGTCTACAGTGCCTATGAGAGGACAGTTCCCTACTGAGACTGCTTTCCCAGGACCTGTGTCCAAACAAACGGACACCACAATCCAAAGTCTGTTTTTAAGCACATCTCAGCAGAATGCAAAATACAGTGATTGAAAAAAGTGCAATAGCATTCAATGGCATATTAATTAGCATATTGCATTAGAGAGAAATGGAAAAGGTAATTGCTTGTTTGTGTCAAGTGTTCACATGGTAATATTGCATATCATCGTGTCGCATTTCAACAGGCATTTGACACCTAGAGAACCTGTTTTGTACAAAAATACGAGGAAATGCTGGCTGAGCTGACAGCATCTGTAACGTACAGCCCTGCAAAACATCACCGTTAACCATTTGCTTTAAGCTTAACCATTAAGATTTTCCCCCACAACCTCCATCTTAATACGTCAAGGCGTGTATCAGTTAAACTGAGGTGAGGTGATGCTATTTGGGTTTTGAAACGCCCAATTCACAGCTGAGACTTGCACAGATGGATTTGCATGTGAAAATACTGTGGGATTGATGAGCATGCCATTAGAGACTCGGATCAAAACCAGGAAAGCACAGCATGCAGCTCTCCGTCCCCTTAAAAAACACCTGTTTATCAGTTGCATCGAGAAGCAGGCGCTGAGATTCCAGACGTTTGTCCGAGCGTAGACGTTTTACCTGTTAGACGGGTGCTCTATCCAACTGACCCGATCAATGGACAGAAAGCAGCCGGTCCACGTCTCATTCCCAAACAGAAGCATTCTAGCATCCTTCCACCATTATTGTACTGCTTTATCATCTAGTGTGACTGAAGATGTCATCAAACGCTGCCGGTAAAATCATCGGGAGAACATGAAGGGAAAAATAAAAAAATCATCTCTTTTTTTATCTCCTTCTCTCCCTTGCAACCTTTTTCCTCTGCCGTTTCGCCTGTATCCACCTCTTGTGGGGCTATAAAGCTCTGTTGCCATGGAAATGCAAAAGGCTGTTATGGGATTGGCTGCGGTGGGTGTGATGAAGCGGCTCAGGGACGGCCCTCAAACCGCTGCTCTTCCAGACTGACTGATAGTTATTAGATTCAGTCAGAGAGGAGAGGAACATCTGCAGCTTCATATGAGCGCAGGTCTGTCAATAAGCATTACGCAGCATCAATGGAATACAATTAAATTATTGAGGAATAAAACGAACAGGGAGGAGTCACTGAAAATGCCATAATGACCTCAATCTCATAAATAGACTCAAGCCGGCAGACTTCTTTAGCAATTCCTGCACTGATTTTAGAGTTAAAAGTACAGAGTTTTATGGAACAAATTTCAACGCGGTGAGGTAAAACGTTTAAAACATCTATTGCATTCATTAGCTGATTTTGGAGGGAAAACTGTAAATAAAAATGCTGATGTAAATATTTAAAACCTCATCATTCCTGCACTGATTTTGGAGGGAAATCTATGGAATTAATTTAAACACGCTGAGGTAAAACATTTAATTATCACATTTCCTGCACTGAATTTGGAGAGAAGTCTATACAATTTTATGGAATAAATTTACATTTAGTCATTTAGCTAAATCAAAATCAACAAAAGAGCAATGATATGGAGCAAGTTATAGCAAGTTATTAGCTGTAATAAACAACGGACAGTAAGCAAGCAGTTTTAATTATAGAATATATAAAAAGAAAAGAGATCGAATACAAAAAGAATAGAGAAGCTATAGTGTTATTTTTTTTTTTTAAACAGGCAATTAGTAAATGAATAGAGTGGAAGTCTAAAATGGACATTTTTAAACAGAATTTGGTCATAGATGATGTCAAATGATCAGCAGGCATTTGACATGGAAAGAGAACCTGTTTTGCAAAATATTTAATAAATACTGTTGACAGATTACAGCGGTTCCAATGTTGAATTCTGAAGTAACTTATGTACTTCAATACTTAAAATCAATTATTATTTACACTTGCAATGCAACACAAACTATGGCATTGTTCCAATTTGTATACTATTCATCCTAAATAGTATGCATGTATATACTCATGCATGCTTATTGCACTAACATTACCCACAACTGTTCTAACCAATCAAAATGGATTTTTAATGGCAAACATCAATATCTAGATCGGTGAAACTTTAGTGAAATTTAAGGTAATATAATATAAAAACATTTTACATCTAAATGTGCCATAATTAAATATTCCAGGCTATACTGTATCTGCATTATATCACCATCCTGCACTCAGCATCAGCCAAAGAGAAACCCGTATCGGTCGACTACTACCTAAGTGTGCCGGTTAACTTTCAACATGTCCAGAACAGAAAAATGATGAGATAAAGCTGCACATCTGTACTGTCTTACAACACTTAGTATGTTCTATCTTTACAGTAAAGTACATTATTCTATTGCGCAGTAAAAGTATGTTAATTGTGATGCAGCCAAAGATAAACATATGAAAAAAGATCTCATCATATTTTACTACTAGGTCTTTAATTGCAAAAGATATCTGGACATCTGCCATCTGTCTGGTTTTCTCTTGAGAACAGTGTGTTCTAGTGTTTAATCAAACTATAGACATGTTCCAGCTTAAAGCAACAGTGTTTTGCTCAGAAAAACTTACATAATCATATGCGGTTCCGCAATTCACTTCAACGAAAACCATCAGTGATGAATATCAGCTCACTGAAGCCACACCACGGTTCCCAGAAAAACATCGCCCTCTTAGATGAATTCACTTAAACAGTGCTAATGTGAGGTCGGCCCGTAGATTAGATATGTGTGACATTTCATATGGCGCTGCTTTAAGCCCTGCAGGGACGCTAAGAGCTCTTTATTGATTCCTTTAAGGTTGGTGACCAGCACGATTGGGAATCTCGAAGTGGTGCACGATTACGCCGACGCATCAGGTTAGTTATTCAGCACAGCCGTTTCAGACGTCCGATTTCATACTGAACGCCTACAGGAGAGAAATTGATAACTATGATGACAAGATGATGCTGTAGCTCATTTCATCTGGCATTAAACTGTGTATTTGATTAATTATTTGGAAACTCTAGACGTAGTGGTTACATGATAGTTTTTAATTGGTTAATATTTTACTTTAAAATGATAACATTAGCATTACATTGATCAAAATTGACAATAAAGACATGATATAAGTCAATTTAAGATAAAATATGTTTTCTTTAAAGAAAGAGTGACACTGAAGACTGGAGTAATGATGCTTTTAAATGACATTTAAAAAAATATTAAAATACAAAACAGTTATTTTAAATTGTTAAAATATTTTGGTGTTTTTACTGTATTGGTACTTAAGTAAATGCAGCACCAAACACTTCTTTGAAAATAACTTACAAATTAGTATTGTGCATCTACAAATGTAACTCGCATGGCTATCGTGAGAACCACACTCAAAGCCTTCGAAGATGTGGTGTGCATATCTCAGTATGTGTTATTCAAAAACAGGAAACAGAATGGGGACCTTGGGTATGTTTGACATTTAACATCCTTCTAGCCGACCTGACGACAGAACCTGTTGTGTTCAGCACCAAACGCCACTCATCCATTATCCCGCCATCAGCAGGTTTCTGTTAACAGACCCTGTTAACTTTAATTGATCTGAGGACCTCTGGCGTCTCAATGCAGCAGACATAACACAGACGCAGGAGTCTGACACTCGCTGGCTCTGAACGCACACACACGTCACTGGTCCAGCGTAACTGCTGAGCACTACACAATAAAACAGGATTTGTATTGCAAAGCTAAATATCTGAGCACACAACGGTGACAAAGGACTTCCTTCTGCTTCCTTTGCTTTGGATACGTTGTATAACAGAACAAAGAACAGGGGAGGACTTTGAATATTACAACTGTTGGCTATGGTGATAAAGAGATTATATGGGGTTATTTGCAATGGACACCGCTGCCATGAGAATACAACACCATTATCCCCTTTCTGACGGTGCCAAAGGCTAAAGCTAATTCTTTAAAGTGAAATAATTAGTCGAGGATGATTGTAACACACCTTTAACTATTATGAGATTAATCAAATAGACTTAAAAAAACGAGTGTTTTGCTTAAAAAATACACATGAACATGAAAGACTCAAAATATTTTCAATAAAAATATACTGAATAACTCACAATGACAAGATACCTAAAAACAAAAATATGACAGAAACTGAATTCACTCAGAACACATCATATTTAAAATAGATAAAAACTTAATTAAAACTTTCTAAGTATGCTTTTGGCAATGTTCTATTTGGAATCAGAAAGCATTACCTTTTCGATAAAAACAAAAAGTAAAAATCTAGCTTATATTTAGAACAAAAAAATCCAAATAAATAATTATGTTAAATTAAAAACTTAATATTGGTAAACATTGTACGTTGAAATTATAATATTAAATATTAACTGTGATATTTACACTTCTGTTCAAAAATTAAGTCAGTATTTTTTTTTAAGAAATTAGTACTTTTATTCGTCAAGGATGCATTAAATTGATCAAAAGTGACAGTAATTTTTTTTACATTACAATTTTTTTTAAATATTTTAATATTTCAAATATACATTGTTCTGTTGAACTTTCTATTCATCAAAACATGTAAAAATCTAGTTCATACAAAAAAAAAAAAAAAAAGTCTTAATGGCAACTTAAATGAGTAAAAATGATTGCCACATGCCATTCTTTGAATTGATTCATATTTTACTTAAAAATTATAATTTTTTCATAACGTTTTTTGCAAAGTCTACCTATGTGAATTAAAATACTTTGACATGAAAACTTGGGCATCGCATTGTGCAACTTGGAATCAAGATGCATAACTAAGTATCTATTTCATAAAATATGCACAAAATACATTTATGACTTTGTGTAGTCTGCTTGTGTAAAATACAATACTTTAACATAAAAGATAATGTGCATCACTGTCAAAACTGAATAACAGATAATCCATTCCAAAGAGCTTCCCTCTTACTAATCGCACACACGGCGAGGTGCTTTGCTTCCTACGACGCTTTTTCGAAACGCCATAAAATTCTTATCAGAACATCCGAAGTCTCTTCTGCTTCAGATGAATTAGAGGCAAATGAGTCGGAGACAACGCGCCGCTACACAAGACACATGAATAAACGGAGGAAGAGGGAAGCGCAAACAAACCCTTGACGTGAGGGGCGGATGATGAGAAAAGACAGTTTATTTATAGAGCAGGCCAGCTGATAGTGGCTCGCCTCCGTGCTCACTCGTTTCTTTAAATTATTGTAATAAATCACTCACCTCACGGGGATTTGAGCTCAGATAATCGTCAGCCACTCATCTCATGCCGAGCTTCTACTCCGAGCTATTAAAAAGCCTTTTTAGGGGCCGGTTGTGGGGGAAAATGGAACCTATTGAGAAAAGAGCTTCCGTTGGAGTCGGAGATGCTACCTCGCCAGTGTTGGCGGAGCACATTAAGGGGGCTCGGGGTATAATGTATGAGTTTCGTAAGGCGGATACCTGATGCGACTGCTGATATACTGTTGGGTAATGGGGAGGAACAAATAACGAGGCTAGGAAGGAAAATGCAAAAGCACTGTGACATACAAATGCGACCCAATCTCCCAATCTTAAGTCAAATCATTATCAAGATTCATATATGCAAATATGACACATGTAAGCTGAGAACGTGTCATTTTAAACCTAGTTCCTCGGATGCTTTAATACTACGCAAAAAAATTATTAATGGCAACCTCTCTTCAACCTTCTACGTTGCTTTGCGTTGCAAATACCTGCTGAATAACGCATGCAAATCTAAAAAAACCTCATAATAAAATGCAAACTGCTTCACAAGTGAGCACCACGGCTCAACGGGATGATGAAAGGGCCGATGGCGTAAGCGGGTCACTGTGTGCAGTGGTGGGACAATTCCACTGGCCCTCGTAATTATCAGACACGAACTTGGAGAGAACTTTGTTGAACCGCAGAAGCCAAAAAGCCTCACCACAGACACAAACACAGCTAATGAAAGCCAAAGATGCCAGCTAGCTCTTTCCTGATAATGATGAAAACCGTAAGTGGAAATACTGCAGCTTTGATGCAACATGCCAGTTTCTGACGTTAAGCTCATCATATAATTATTCAGAAGACATGGAGAGTATGCAAAATCAGTTTGAAGAACAGAACGACTTGGGCCGGCATCGATTTTAATGTGAAATTAGCATAACTTAAGGCTTGAGAAATCGATCACACTGTTGAATACTGCATCAGGTGTTTGATATTGAGTATCATTTTACAGCAGGAATATTAAACAAACGATGCTGGAAATACTGAGTGTGCAGCTGGATCAGAATTAGTTGTGTAGAGAGAAACAAACATGGCATCTACTAAAAAGAGTAGATTGTTCAGCTTTTTGACAATATGCATCTGAATATTTATAAATTATGAATTCTAAATATATATTATTAAATCTGAATAATTAAAACTGAGAGATTGACATGATTGATGAGCCAATTCTAACTCATTTTTGATACTAAATCATTTCAAAATAGAGATGCTACTGAAACATGCACGGAAAATGTCAAAGGGACTTTTGTGACAGACATTATTTAATCAGAGTTCTGAATCTATAAATTTAAATGAATGGTTTGCACTTACTCATGGAAAAATACATTTAAACATGAACTGAGAAATCAAAATTCCCTTGACATATACAAGGTCACTGTACTATAAAAACAAGATCTCAAAGCTTACTCAGTCTGAAAACAGCTTAAATTGAAGTCAGTCTGCCAAAATGTGGAATGTACCACTTTATGACGTAACAGTGGATAAACACCACCTCCACAGACGAAGATCAACACCGTCTTCTACATCGCTGCCGTTTAGCTCCGCCCACCGCTTCATGCATGTAGTGTAAATAATGAGAGAGCCAAACGCAGGTCTACGCAGAAATCAAACGATAAAGATGCTCAGAAGACAATAAGATGCAGTTCAGTGCCAAGTTGTGGAAAAACAGTAGGCTATTTGCATTGCCTTCCTTCTGATCCCAAAATTAGGAAAGAGTGGATGAAGTTTCTTTTTAATGACGTGCCGAAGTCAGTAAGAACTTGGTCCTTTGTTCACATTTTACAGTGGATTTGTTAACAAACAAGGCACAATTTGATGTGGTATTTTCAGAAAGACAAACTAAAAGACAATGCTGTGCCGACTACACTGGATCTGACAGTAATCGCACCACACAAGTGTGAGTAACTGATTTTATTACGTGGTCACTATTGCTTTGTCTGTTATTACAAATCGTTTGACGTGTATTGAGTATTTATGTACTTTTAACCTAAATCAGAGCAGCGTCCATCTATGAGGAATCTACGCTGTCAAACATACACAACTGTTAGCCAATCATAGCAGTGAGTGTTTACTTCAGAGACTACGATAACACCACGGCTATACAACCAGAGCGTTCTGATGGGGGCCAAACAGGACAGAAAATAGCCTATTACTTCTAAAACATTATGGTTTTGGATGGAAAAATCTTGATAACATTATATGTTGACCTAAGAGAACAGTAAACAAATGTTAAAGTGTTAGAAGTGTTATAAAAACATGGATGAGTTACAATAAAAGGACGGATCACAATTTAATGCCACTATCTTTAGAAAACTTAATGAGTAACACTTAACAATAAGGTACCATTAGTAAGCATTAATTAATGCATTAACCAATATCATCTAACAATGAGTAATCATGTGTTACAGTACTTATTAATCTATGTTATTAAAATAAAAACTGTTCATGGTTAGCTCATTAAATAATATCAACAGATACAATTCGATCTCAATAACATATTACCAAATGTTGAAATTAACATTAAAACGTTAACAAATAAAACCTTTTTGCAAATGGTTGCCTATTATTACAAATACATCACTAATATATTTAATACATATCGTCTATCTCAACATTTACCATAACATCTTTTCACCAGTTACTTCTCTAAGTTCAGAGGCGATGCCATCAATCAAACTCACAGTGGGCGTGGCCTCAGAGCGCCACACATGGCCAATACCATTAGTGTCTGGATGGGCTCCAAGCGCAAAAAGTGAACAATATACAGTTGCTTCTTGCAGCATTAACGACACGCCGCTCAGAGCCTGCAATGACTCAACCAACCCCCCAAACCTGGACCCATTTGTTACCAAGATTAGGCATCTATTAAGACCAACTGGCCATTTCCTGATTGCATTCATTAATAATGCTGCTCTGCTTTGTGGAGAAAGGAGATTGCCCACACACAAACCAAAACCTGGCGAACTGATGTCACAAAAGAGGTTGAAGCAGGTAGGTCTGTACTAGAGTGGTCCTTTCAGTGTATTGCCTTTCAGAGACTATTACTGTAAGTGAGGCAGACAAACACTATTCAAATTTCAAAAGACAGTCACGTTTGGCTATGCCATCACAAGCAGCATGAGCGCAATAATAACGCTTGGGGATGGTCCAATGCAACTTTTCCATTTGTGAAATTGGGACGAGATCAGCGGATGGAATAATTTCAACACACAGAGGCTTCTGATGGTGTCAGCCAAAGTGTTTGAGGGGATAGTTCACTCTCTAATTCAGTCATGCTCGCCCTCATGTCAATCCAAACTAGGGATGGGTCACGATTTTCAAATATTAGATTAGTCGATTTAATTATAGAATATCGATTAGGTTGTGCGATTATTTTCTAAAGGTGTACCCACACTGGGTGTTTTGAACCGTGCCCGAGCGCGTCTGAGCCCCAAAGCCCTGTTCGACAAAACAAGAACTATTAAAGTAATTCATGACATGTACACCATATTTAAAGACATATGATAGCTTTGTATAAGAAACAGCCCAAAATGAAGTCATTATCTGCTGCACATTTGAATGGATCAATATTAGGTTTGACAGCTGTACATTTTAAGTCAATAATGGCAAATAGTTCAGAGCTGCTCATCATACAAAACTAACACGTGACTTCAAACGACGTGAAAGATGACGCACAAGAACGTCCTTCAAAATTCTAGTTTTTGTGTTTCACGGAAAGTTTGAAAAATATGGAATATGGTTTCTGCCACTGAACAAAAAAAAATGTTTATGTAATTGCGACTTTATATCTCACAATTCTCACTTTTTCTCAGATTTGCAAGACATAAACCTGTAACTGTGAGTTATAAAGATAAAATTACAAGTTATAAACACGCAGATCATAGTTATAGACAGAATTGCACAAAATAAATTCTGAACTGGAAGAAGAACTGTGATATATAAGCTTTCAGACTTTATTTCTTGCACTTGCAAATATATGTATTGTAATTCTGATGTTTTTCTTTGCAATTATTCTTGAATTGTGATAAATAAACTCAGTTCCTAGTTATAAAGTACAATACGGAGGAACAAACATTTATATCTCACAATTCTGAGTAACAAAAAGTCAAAATTGCAAGAAAAGGGTAAATTTTGTGAGATAAAAAGTTGCAATTACTTTTTATTTATTTGTATTCAGTGTGTGAAACAAGCTTCCAAAGAAAAGACATTAGGATCTCATGCTCATTCTGTCAGGTTATGCTTCCTCTTCCAAACCATCTAAACCCGCTCTAGAGCGCAGATACTGTTCCCCTCGTCGACTGTGAGAATCAGCTCTTCCAGATCAGATGAGCGTTAATGAGCAGAACAGGGAATAGAGATGTCGATGGAGATGGTATGGTTATTTCTAACTTTCTGTAAGTTATATAAAAACACCCAAGCATATGCCCACACAGCTCTTCTGCCAACACCAACACACTTCCTGCTACAGTACGCTTATTAACGAGCACAATGGGTATATTCGGATGCGGAGATACCAGTGGTGCCTAGGGGAAACGTTCGCTTAGAAAATCCAGCAAGAAACAGAACGGGACGTATCAGTGCCGGAATGACTGA
Organism: Gymnocypris eckloni scoliostomus; assembly: GCA_027564155.1. Taxonomy (NCBI): domain Eukaryota; kingdom Metazoa; phylum Chordata; class Actinopteri; order Cypriniformes; family Cyprinidae; genus Gymnocypris; species Gymnocypris eckloni. The sequence continues at coordinate 21,884,069 of CM050435.1, forward strand.
TGGCCTGATTCTCCCCAACGAATACTCAAGGAGATCCGGAACAAGCCATGCTAAACATGATACAAAGCGCTCGCACACAAACCTACACACTTCATTTATTAATGGTCTCACCTGAGAGATATACAGTGTCTGGAGACGAGAGGGTCCAGCATCTCCGTTACACTCTCGGCCCGCTCAAGAGAAAAGTGCTACGGTTACACAGGTTAACAGATTCCACTGTACGCCAAAGACTGTCAATCATAATCACGCATGCGAACACGAACGATGCAAGATTTAGCTTTTGCATTCATTCGTTTTAAAGAAAGGGCTAGGTAAAGTCAATCTGTGTTTCTATACAGTTTATATGGTGGCGCAGTTTACACTGAACCTTGTCTCGCAGACATGCATTTAGCTGATTGAAATGGGAGCTATTTAGGTTTAAGAGGAGGTTTACGGTTGTTAAGCAAAAAAATCAAAAAAAAAAAAATCATAAATAAAATTAACATAAAAAATCAACTTACATACAATAGATACTACATAGACTTGATGTTAAAACCTGGAAAATGAATTCAATATGAGTTCCCTTAAGATTTTTCAATTAGTTTTTATAATGGGGTTTTCATATTTACATTTATGAGTAAAATAAGGTCTGTGTGGTAAATATAAATGGACAATATTTTGCAATGCATATTGACAACACCCATACTGGAAATGCGAATGATAAAAAGCGCATGTTTGTAATAAGTAACTGCATAAGAAAGTGTGTGAGCAGTCTACATTGTACAATAAAACATCCAAGAGTCATAAGTTATATTTTCCACAGACCTTATTTTACTAGAAAAACCCCATTATAAAAACCCACAGGAAGATCTCGTGGGAACCCGTGGCGGATTAGTCTCCTGGGCTGCTGCTCTCTATTACATTTATTCATAGATCAGACACATTACAAAGGCTTCAAACACTGCTAATGTAATTTTTAGATTTTAGAAGCCTTTTGTTTTTAACTTACACTTTCAAAAAAAAACAAGGTACAAAATCTGGGTACATCTTTGTACCATATATATCCCTTAATAGTACATACTGGAACCTTAAAGGTACATATCAGTC